>CM054178.1:107700557-108188057 GCA_028829895.1 Sinotaia quadrata
AATATACTATATAAAAACAAATACTTGCAAGTAAAAAAAAAGAATGAAAGAAAGAAAGAAATCGGAAAGAAAGAAAAATACAGTATCAACAAAAAGAATTCCTTTTGTAATGAAAAATCAATTATTATGTTTATTTTTCAACTTGAAAAATGTTAAATCCTTTAAAAAATCAATAAAATGAGAACAGAAACTTGAATAATACAGTATATAAAAAAAATCCTTCTGTAAGAAAAAACAATTATTATATTTATACTTAGACTTGAAAAATTCTAAATCCTTTAAAAAATCTGTAAAATGAGAACAGAAACTTGACCACATGAACTGCTTACAAGCCGAGCGGAATGTTTTCTTATACGGAGCACTCAGCTCTTGTAACTGTTGTGTGTATGTCTTAGGGGTGTGGGCAAGTGCTCGGGCTGGCATACGTGTCTTAGTAGCTGCCAGGGGTCGTGTTGGTTTGCCTAAAAAACAAAATTATTAAAATTGATATGAAATTAAAATTTTTCTTTCCTTACTAAAAGTGTGATGAATTCTTTCTGGTACTATTAAACTATGAAAGTGATTTTAAGATGAATGCAAAAACAAATTAAAGAAACAGTGCAGCTAAATGTACCAGTTTGTTACAAAATATTGTAAAAAGTCATAACAAAACCATAACAAAATACTGACCTCTCCTCTTAGAAGCACTTGCTGCTGCTGCATTAATTTTCTGTAGCTGTTCGACATATGTCACAGGTTTGTGATATGGACCAGTAGGATGTCGCTTGGATATGAAGGCAGAACGACGTGCTCGTGTTGACACTAAGACAAGCATACATTTGATTGGAAATGAACAAAGCTGTGAACACCTTTTACTTCACATTAATGTGACTTAGTACAATAGATGTTCATGCAATACTCTCTCTGCATTTCTCCATATCATTTTCCATTAACTTCATAAATCATAAAGAGAAAATTATAAATCAGTTATCTATTTTTAACTTGCTTTCTCACTATATTCATTTGGACTCATGATGTTCATTCATGAAGATATGTTACCGGAGTCTGATACAGGGTACCTGGGAATAATATTTATTCATAAAAAGTTTTCAAGAAAAGTAAATTACCGGATTCTGATACGTGGTACCTGGGAATAACGTTCATTCATGAAATGTAAATTACCTTGAGTCTGATACAGGGTACCTGGGAATAATGTTCATTCATGAAAAGTAAATTACCTGAGTCTGATACATGGTACCTGGGAATAATGTTCATTCATGAAATGTAAATTACCTGAGTCTGGTAAATGATGCCTGGGAATGTTTATTCATAATCATAAAGAGTAAATTACCTGAGTCTGTTACATACTGAAAGAGAATACTATTTATTTAAGAAAAGTAAATTACCCGAGTCTGGTACATGTTGCCTGGGAATGATGGGTGATGCATAATGCATCTTGGGTTTCAGTTCTTGCAATCGTTCTGCATATGTCTTCACTTTTCTCAGACCTGGTGGCATTTGTAAAGGAGCATAAGCTTTTCTAGAACTCTCTTCTGTGTTGCTCCCTAAAACAAATTTAAATCACAATGAACAAACATTTTATATCAAGAAAAATTATAAAAGATTCAAGCCAAAAAGGTCTCTGTAAATAAATCGAAATATAAAAAATAGCATAGTACACCTGGGGATTACAACACAGACAGTGTGATTGAAGTTGTAAAAATAGAAATAAACTTGAGTAAAAAAATCAAATATTTGAATTAAATTGGACATAATGGTATGTAGTTAGATATGGCATAAATTTTGTTTTATGCAATGGATAACATAAAAATATAACTACTATTAAGTATTAAAGTATATCAAATATGCTTTACTTAAATACTATTTCAATAAGGGAATGTTTACAAAACAAAAAAAAATACAACTCATGAAAAATGCAAATTTATTATTAAATGACAAAAACTGTTGAATGTGTTGGTTATAATGGTTTATGCACAAGTGTACACAATGAATCGTGCTATTAAACAATTGTTTTAATGTTTCTTTTGACATGCTGTGTATTGTATGCTGAATGTTACAATAATATAGGCATTCACCATGGGTTTCATTTCTTTCTAAATACCCTGTATAATTATAAATACATGCTTAAAAACACACTAACACACAGACATCACATTCATACCCTGTATAATTATAAATACATGTTTAAAAACACACTAACACACAGACATCACATTCATACTCTGCAAACTCCTGACACATCCTGTTAGTTGTGCAGTTCTATTAATTCCAACAAGAAAACATTTTTTAAAAATCTTACTCTTTGATTCTAGTGGTTGAGTCTGACTAGCTTTCTTCACCTTGGCCAACTCATCCCTTTGGGCTGCTTTCTTGGCCAGAACTTGTTGTACATACTTCTCTGGTGGGGGTTGTGTCACAGCCTGCTGTCTTGTAATCTCTGGTCTTTGAAGTCTTACTAGATCCTTAAAAGATTTTGGCTTGTACACCTTTTCAGGCTTGGTGCTGCTTAATGCAGAGACAAAAGCAATATGTATTTTTTTTTTGTTATATAACACAATATGCTTTCTTCTTCCAAATGGTATATAACTGTGTTTTTAAATATATTCTAACTGCCTGTTTGTGTGTGTGTGTGTGTGTGTGTGTGTGTGTGTGTGTGTGTAATTATTAACAGCTATGGAGACAATTCAATTTGACATCTATAACATAATTCTACTCACATTGCACCTTATTATTCTCAGTTTATTATCTAACCTAATTAGTACCCATAATAAAATTAAAAACTCTGCCTACATCAGTTGTCCGTTCTGCTTAGAGGTGGCGAGTTCACCACTGCCTTCGAAGTCTTGAACAGCATATAAATAATCTTGTAGGTCTGTGCTGGAATCAACAGCAAGCCTATCCTCCAGGTATTCAGAGCTGTCCGTGGGCTTGAGTTGGTTAATTTGAGAACCTAACAATGTCATCATGATTAGATGCTATAGTTCATTAAAAGTAATAGGCTATGTAAATATAACAAATCTCAAAGCACTCGTAACATGAAAAATGCTAACAATGAGCAGTATTTCAACATATCTGTATTTTTTCAAAATGCAAATAATTTCTATCAAAGTAAGTTTAAAGTACTTATACACTAATCTGAATAATTCCGGTGTGGCTGCATAAATTTTTTGAACAAAATATTTTTTAAAAGTCAAATAAGTTATTCCTGAAGAATAACAGATATGTATACATTAGCAGGAAACTTCACCAGTCACAATGTCAAAGGTCGCCAAGGAAATCTTTAGTAAGAGATAATAAAATGAAAGTACTGTTAGAATTATCTATAATTCTTTACTGAGTTACTGAAGGATCTCCACTAGTATAAATAATGAAGTAAAATCTGAAAACAGCAAGGAGGTAAAGAAGACCAACGATATCTATGCAAATCTGGTGTGTGTTCAGGGAAAAAAGAAATACTTTTGAGATTTCTAAGTTTTGCTTAAGTTTCGGATTTATGAGTAAGTATTTGAAATTGGCTGCACAATTGTACAATATATGCAAAACAGATTGGTTGCACAATGTGTGCAAAATAGATTGGCTGCACAATTGCACAATATGTGCAAAATAGATAGGCTGCATAATCTCTCAGTAAAATAAAATGCAAATGGCAGTATTTTGAGTGCAAGGATGGAGAATCTTGTTCAGATCACCTAAGTTCATGACTGCTTTCCATTCCCTTGCTTTCCGTTCACCAGAAGACTTCTGTACAAAAAGAGTCTGGAACAGAAGCCTGTTTAAGTGTTATTCTTCATTACTTCTGAGCATTTAATGTGAGAAACAAGGACATCTGTGATAATACTTTGCTGGTCATTTGGTTGATAACCAATTTCCCAACCATAGAAGGATGGTAGTGAAAGAAAACAAACATGAGTAAAAAAGTTATATTTATTGTTATTGCTTTCCATGATAACAAAAGGTTCTATATGAAACTCCCTTTTGAGTCTAAAGAGCCCTTGTCATGGGCAATAGGAGATCAGTGCCCCATCATCTTCCAAGTTAGTCCACTTGCCTCTCTTCCTCCCCCCGGTTTACATTTGCAGTCACTCCCCTAATACTGTTACATCTTAC
This sequence comes from Sinotaia quadrata, assembly GCA_028829895.1. Classification (NCBI taxonomy): domain Eukaryota; kingdom Metazoa; phylum Mollusca; class Gastropoda; order Architaenioglossa; family Viviparidae; genus Sinotaia; species Sinotaia quadrata. The sequence goes on from CM054178.1 coordinate 107,704,665, forward strand.
GGGACCTTTGGTTTGAGCTTTCCTGTAAGTGAGTGCTGGGTAAAGGAAAGTAATGCATGATAGAAATTTCTTTACCACCCCTGCTAGCATACCACCCTGTACTGACTGAAAGCTTTCTTCTTCATCTACTGCAATATATTAATAGCTATCTACCCATGGCAGACTCTTGATTAACATATATACCAGTATACTTGACAAATGCAAAATAAAAGACTAATTATAATGTGAATTACAAAAGTGGACTGTATCTCACTCAGAGAGAAAAGTATCTTTCTGTGTGGTCCAAAGTTAAGTTTTGTTAAACTGCAATGTGAAGTGCGATTAAATAGGAGTTTTCACTTACCAGACTGAGTAACTTTCAAGATGCTTTTTGGTGGTGAAGTTATGGAGTACGTGCTCTCCATCACATCCCTGGACCTGTCTTCAAAAGGTGATATGTCTGATTCCGAGCGTAAAGGTCTTCTCTCTCTGCCCCTCCCCCGAATTCTGGTCCTTCGCCTTCCCTCTCTGACCTGGGTTGGCTTGTAAGGTGCCCGCGAGGAGGTGTAGGATGGCTGAGAGCTGATATGGTAAAGAGAGGATCTGGCAGAAGACCTTGAGTGTGAGCGAGATTTGGATCTTGGAGAAACAGACCTAGATCGAGATTTATCCTGAGTTACTGGGACAGTTTCAGTAATGGCACTGCCAATAAGATATTCTGCCTCCAAGATTCGCTGATGCATGTATTCTTCACCTCGCATTTTCCTCATACGCTCTTTCTCTTGCATCAGGGCCTGCAAGCTGCGACTGCCTGCATGAATCTACAAATGCAGAACAAGGCAATCATGGAACAAAAATCCTTTTCAGAATCACTCATTTTAAATAAGGAGAAACATGACTGAATTTAATGTATTCATTTTCAAAAGATTTATTTTTGGTATGATAAAAATAGGCATGCAAAATACATATAACAAAATTAACTGGGGAAAAAAATCAACCTCTGAGGCAGACTTGAATGGACTGTGTTCACGCTCCTGCAAGGCAGAACGCTGCTTTTTATATTCGTTCTGTCGCTCTGCAAACTTTTCTGTCATCCACTGCCGGATGTCACGCCTCTCAGGTGAATGGCTATCACCTCTGGATTCTGAGGCTTTTACTGCATGTTTGAGTGCATCCATACTAGGTGAATGTAAAGGTGAAAACATACGCCTGTAATCATACAATCAGAACTGAATACTAGTGCATTTGAAGCAGAGCATAAGAACTTAAAACATGCACACTATTACACAAACAAACACAAATACCAACAATTCATGAAGATTACCATATCATGGTGAAATAAATACCAATATCAGGTAAAATAACAGACAGAAATGTGACTTTATCTGCTACCTGATGCAAATTTTGTTGTTGTTCTTGCTTGTTTGAGAACTCTTGGAAATAAGTCAGATACCTAAGGTCTGATGCTTAATACTTTGTACACCTTTTCAGGCTTGGTGCTCCTTAATGAGGAGAGAAATGCAATATGTTGTTTTGTTATACAATAAAATATTTAGGTTTTCCATTTGACTAATATTTTCTAAACATTCAAACCATTGTTGGTTAGTAAAGGTCTGAATTTCCTATTCAATGAACATGTTAAGTATTCAGAAAAAACTTATTTTACTTTAAAAAATAAAAATTTCTTCCTTCCTTGGGGAATATATATATATATATATATATATACACACACACACACACACACACACAAACAAGAGAAATAAATAACTGTTCAAACCTTTGCTGTGCTTTAGCGATCATTTTGTTTGCCTCATCATGAGTAAGCCCAGTTGCCATCAAATCTATTCCCCCATCAGCCAACACTTCACCAATAATGTCACTTATGTCGGTCAAAGCACTTAGATCACTGAAAAGACCACAACATTTCCTTCTGAGAGGATCAACCTCACATCAAAATGAAAAGCTGTGTGTGTTTGTTGTACTGTGCTCTGTGTGTCTGTGTTGTACTGTGCTGTGTGTGTGTGTGTGTGTGTGTGTGTGTGTGTGTGTGTGTGTGTGTGTGTGTGTGTGTGTGCAGTGTGTGTGCATGGGCATTAAGTGTGCTATGGTGTGTGTGTGCACTTAGTGTGTTGTACTGTACTGTGCTCTGTGTGTGAGTGTGCACTGAGTGTGCTGTGTTATACTCTGCTATGTGTGTGGGTATGCAATGAGTGTTGTGCAGTACTGTGCTAGGTCTGTGTGAGCAATGAGCGTGCTGTACTGTGCTCTGTGTGCAGAGTATATTCAGCTGTACTGTGCTCTGTGTGTGAGCAATGAGTGTGCTGTACTGTGCTTGTGTGTGGGTGTGCACTGAGTGTGCTGTGCTGTTCTGTGCTCTGTGTGTGGGTGTGCACTGTGTTGTGCTTACTGCACTCTGTGTGTGCTGTGTGTATGTTTGTGTATGTGTGTGTGTGTGTCTTTATGCATGTTTACATTAAGTGATTTGTGTGTGTGTATGTGTGGCAATGCCTGCATAGTTGTGTTTGGGTATATACATGCATGTATATCTTTATTTGTAAGGTCTTTTATTTACCTGCGAGATGCTTCAGACTTCTTGGAGTAACTGGACAAGCCAGGTGATTTAGCAGACATTCTAGCGCTATGAGAGGGTGAACCAGCTGACATCTTGGGCGTCAAGGTATCTGTTGATGCATGCAGTGATGGCACTTGACCAGTGTCCTGTTACCAGCAGTATATAAAAAAAAGAATCCATTAAAAAAAAAAATACCAAATCACAACAAAAGTGAAATAAGAAAACATGGCACCCACTACATCCTGCGTAAATGGAAAATGCTAATACTAATGTGATGGGATTCATATCTAAATTTTTTAAATAAAAGCTAAACATTATAATCATTATATGCTAAATAGCATACATTTCTCCACAGAGACAGAAGCAAATCAATTTGTCAAGTGGTGAACAAAATATAACAAACAAAAGTGAAGAGATATATAAACTGCAGCTTCAACAGAATTAAAATATGAAAGGAAAACATAACAATAAGCAACATCCACTTATTAACATAAACCTTACATCTGTAGCTTGTATATATGAAAATGATAATCTCACATAAGGTATTAAAACCTTGCATGAAAAAGGATACTGTTCTCTTAATTTCTATATTTATAGTGCAATCAGACTTAAGCTTCATCTTACATTACTTTACAAATGTTTTATGCTGAGCAATTGTGTATTTAATGATAATCTAAAATTTAAAGGTTGCTTATAGTTTTAAATATAATATTAGATGATGATGATAATGATAATTATATTGACAATGATGATGACTGTGATAATTATTCTTATTATAATAACCAGATGAACAAGATAAAATAGTGTCAATATGAGTACTTGCCTGTTGTTCACCCAGGTAACGGGAGTGATTCATGCTTTGTAGAGTTTCCAGAAGCTAAAAGTAAAATACTATAAATAATGCATTTTCCTTGGGTATCTAGACTCTGAGAGTGCACAACTGAAACAACATTTTCCTTTTGACTTCAGGTAAAGAATTTTAGTTGTAAACTATAAATGATGATAATAAATATATCAAATAATTCTCCCCTTCTCTCTTTCTTTCTGAAAATTTCAAATATCAAGATTTATTTTGAAGTTTAATTCAGATGCAAATTGTGTCATAAATGAGTTAGGTATTACTGTTCTCATAAACTGCTTAATTTCTTTACATCCTTATTATAATATCAATTCTAATATCCTATATCCAAATGTACTTATATAAGAAAACATTTTCACACCAAATGGATATCTTTTATTATTATATTTTACACCTCTGATATGAATTATATACTGAATTTTGTGCAGAAAATAAACATGTTTATCAAAAAAGTGATTTCACTTAATCAATGAAATTATCTTCAACACTAGTGTCAATTTTATGTTTGTTTTGTAATATTATACCATAACAAAAAAAAGTATGTGAAAAGGTGGATTTAAAAGACAAAAGACAATTTGGCAGACACACGTTAGTTTACCATTTTTGAGCTCTGAAACTCATTCTCAATATTGCGTGACATCTCATCTATTGCAGACATTTGATCATTCATTGTTCGCAGTCTTTGGATAAATGCAGTCTTAGATTCTTGGGTGCTTCCTCTAGGTAGCAGTGCCACAGACAATCTGTAAAGGAAAATAATATATATAAATGTGTTTGTGTGTTTGTGTGCATGTTTGTGTTTGTGTGAGTGCCTGTGTGTGAATGTGTTTCGTGTGTGTGTGTGTGTGTGTGTGTGTGTGTGTGTGTGTGTTTGTGTGTTTGTGTGCATGTTTGTGTTTGTGTGAGTGCCTGTGTGTGAATGTGTTTTGCGTGCGTGCGTGCGTGCGTATGTATTCTTTTACTGTCAGAGTACAAACAGCAGTTAGAATTTCATAAGACAATTAAAATTTAAAAATTTCCAACAATTTCATGCATATATTTTGCTGTAAAGACGAATAACAGAAATCAAACTGATACAAGTTATAGCTCATTGGATATGTTAAGTAAATAAAAAATTAAGTGATGGCTATAGTTCGTTATGTAAATAGGTAAACAGGTACAACCCAAGTGAATGACCTGGCTCTTTCATTGCATATAATAATTTTACAGGGAAGGTAAACGCTACAAGAAATGCTACTATGTATTTGTTGAGTTTACTTCCCCCAGAAGACTAATTCCTAAATGTTTCATACTTATTTTCATGACCAAAAAAGATGAATGAAAATCTACCTGTCACTCCCTGGGGTGCGTCTTTCAAATACTTGAACTGTTACCGCATCATGGCCTCTGCGTTGGACTGGCTCCAGTTGCTGTCGAAGGCTTTCCTCTATGGCATCTTTAAATTAGCCAATAGAATATTTTCAGATAGTATTTTTTTTTAATAAGTAACTATTTTATTTTATCTATTTTTGTTTGGTATATTCATAACAACAAGATGAAAAGCAATGCGGACAGTAACAAAAGATAATGAATAAAATTTTTCATTCATTCCACTTGTAAAGACTGTCTTAAGTAAATGAACATGTTAAAATATCAAATTAACTCAGATGTGAATTTGCTTATGATAATTATTGCCTACATATTTTTCCAATTTATGATTCTCACACCAATTTGTTGCAGTTCAAGGTTGTAAATTTTGCACCCTTTCACTGATGTAGCCATATGACAGGTTGAGACTGAATGACGTGTTTCTTTCCAACCATATTATTCCTCTGGTTGTGTACTATTTCATTGACATATTTCTTTCACATCAGTTTATCTTTCTTCTTATAGACTATTTTGATAACACATATTTCTTTTCCATCAGCTTATTCCTCTAGTTGTGCACTGTTTCAATGACATATCTCTTTCCCACCAGTTTATCCCTCTAGTTTTGGACAATTTGATGATATATATATCTTTTTCACCAGTGTACCCCTCTAGCTGAGGACTATTTTGATAAATGTCTTTCTCACCAGTATACATACCCCTGAGCTAAGGACCATTCTGAGTCATCTGCTATTAATGAGTAAAGATACTACAGATATTTTAACCCTAACTAACTAACCCTAACCTAATTCTAATCCTAACCATAATCCTATACCTATTCCCTAATAATAACCAATGTGAATTTATTTTTAATGTTTTGTTAATTCCTGAAGACCTCTGAGTTCTAATCCAATGTATAACAGAGTCCATTGCTGAAGACATTTTGTGTACATGTGTGACCTACTAATTGCTGTATACTTACAATTTCAATAGAACTCATATAACTGCAAGATAAAAGAGTTCCATATTAAATACTGTTAATTAATGTTGAATAATCCGTGTAATCTGACCTGCAATATTTATCATATCTTTTTAATAATATGTTTACATTTATCAGAAAGAGGGTGGGTAGAATATGGGTGGAATTCTTTTCAAAAGAACTTCCTAAAAATCTAAAAATAAGCAACTCTTGATTACCTCATCTATTCAGAAATAAGAAGATAGTTTGAGAATATCATTCCAAAGTTTACAGAAGAACACTTGCCAGTGAAATCTGGATTGTTCAGTAAGTAATCTACTTGAACAGACATTAAAATGGTAAGCATTGTGCTTATAACAAAACACTAGAAAGTAAAAGAATTAAATCAGTATATAATTACATAAATCAACCTGTTCAATATAGCACAAATATATACCAGAAAAACAATCAACACCGGATGAAAATAAATAATGTCCAGATGTCAAGTAAGCCATTCATTTTGTTTGAAGTCACAACCATTATATAACAATAATTAGGTAGGGTCTATTAAAATAAAACAGTTATCAACAAGATTTGACAATTTTTCAGGAAATTGATGCTAGTTTTTGTTACTTGAAGTCTAATAATAAGTAAAATAGGTAATAGCTAAGCATAATCCAAAAAATAGAAAACAACAAACAGTTGTTAAAAGGAGAACATATCATATTAAGAAAGTCATTTCTAATAACCAATATAAATATAAATAACCAATATAAATTCCAATTTAGTACAAGAATGCATGTCTTATCTTGCTAATACAAATACCAGTATAATATCAGGAAAATTTGTGTGACCAGACTTACCAATCTCCTGTGCACTAGTCTGACGCATGGAATAGGAAGATGGCTTTAATCTGGCATCAGTTTCAGACTTCTCTTGGTCACGCTCAGGAATATCCCGCAGAACTGTTGAGGCACGCACATCAACCACATTTATGAATGCACGTCCCCGCCCCTGTGACAATTATTTGATTATTAGAACACATGAATAAACGTATCAAAATGCATGCCAGAAAAATTCATGACAACGTTTTTTGTGAACTTAATAATCTGCAAAGTAAATCAATAATATTTTTTAAAATAAAAGTTTTTAAAATATGTTTTTAAAAATAAAAATAATTAAAATATTAATTCATTTTTAAAATTATAAGCAAAATAGTATATTATACAACAGCAAACATAAACAGATTAGTATGAACATATTTTATTCTTAATGTATAGGAATTCTACTGTTTTTGCAACAGATTGAGCAAAAATATAATTAATCAAATGCCATTTTAGCTTTACAGTGCTTAAGCATTTTTAAAAACCAAAATGATAGATATAGACAAGAAATCTAATGTTCTTCAAAGATTTAAACAGACACACACACGCAAATCACTGCCAAATATTTTAACATTTTAAATTAAATTCTCTGAGATTTGTCAATGTTTTCACCCTCATAATCTGCTCTAAGCAAGAATCCCAAGGATAATGGGAAGTAACTAATAAATGATGTTAGGCAAGTTTAGCAGAGTTATCTCTTTTGACCCGACTTATAAATATTATAGAAGAGCATTGTACATCCTGGGCAATAAAAGGGTTATTGCAATGACAGTCAGCTGTGCTTCCTTACTGAAAAAGTTTGATCCTTTTGCTCAATGTCCCCAAAGCGCAGACCCATGAAGATATCTGGTGGCACCGTAATGCCTTGTCGAGTGCGGTTGTACTCAGCTACAGCTTCATGTACTGGATCCACACCTAGAGTACCGTTATCTTGGTAATGTCATCATGACTAAGTTATATATTCAAGGCAGTTCCAAATAAATAAATATTTAGAAACATTTTTATTTAATTTTAAAATTGTGATCTAATTATGCATAGTATAAATACATACAAATCCAGAATTTTACATTTAATGTCAATGATCCATCTGAAAAACTCAGTGGTCTAAAGGAAATCCTTCTCTAAGCAATGGGAAAGAAGCCAGGAGAAAGACTAGACTGGCACTTTAAAGATTATATGAATATTAAAACACTCAAAGTTTTATGTTGGTAAGGATGCAGGTGAATGAGGCAGCATGTCTGGCAAGATGACCCTGCCTGCAGACCATGGCAAGATACTTTCATATTTATTACTGAGAAAAGGAGTTAGTCCTATCACTAGAGCACATGGTGGTATAATCCAAACATATAATAAAACTGTTATTATTGTAGGTTTGAGCAGACTTAAGTAAAAAAAAGTACTAAATAGATTTTCATCAGATTTTTTCTGATGCATACTTAATGCCCTAGAATTAAGATAGGCTACATAATATGCTATTCCATAAGGAACTCGCCTGTAGTCATAAAACTACAAAAATTTTCCATTAAAAGTAAAATGCATGTGCGCAGGCCTCTGACCAGTAACCCTAAAACTACAACAACAAAATTATTAAAAGTAAAGCACAAACATTCAGGCCTTGGATGATATGTCACTGTGACTGTGATTTATTCAGATTGCATTTCTCATTCTGGGTATTAGAGTTATGCTGTAGTAAATATATTTTGTTGGATTTTGGTGGGTTGCATTACACTGCGCAATTAGCTCATATGTTTCCCCAAAAGAGGAACCTTACCTCAGTCTCAGGTTTCTCACACTATGAATTACAGGGTCAGCAGCAGTGACAAATCTTTTTGTTTGCATCCCAGATAATAAAACTCACAGTATGGTATACAAAGAAGCAAGTAGATCAACTTTTGTAAATTAACTAAAACATTATAGTTGACAGTCTATATTCTACCAACATTTGCAAGAGTGAAACCAAACAAACACATACTATAAAATAATTTTACTTTAAGCAACATATTCCAAAAACTGACATTTATGTGAGTAAAGACAGTCAAATATCTAGTCTGAAGATATTTATAACCATACCTGTGTCTTTGGTAATGCTTGTAGCAGCCTCTGCTGTGTGCATGGATTCAAAAGATCTCCGAACATCTACACTTACATCTGCCCGATCTCGTGTATTAGTGGCAAAGTCAACCTAGAAATAGTAACACCATGTTTAATAGGATTAAAAATGCCCGATCTCGTGTATTAGTGGCAAAGTCAACCTATATGTATAGATGTATAAACACCATGTTTAATAGGATAAAAAATGCCAATTTGCAATAACTAAAACAGTAAACTATAACTAGAAAATGGAAATAAAGATATTATAATTTGCTATATGTTTTTAAAAAAATAGATTCCCCTCCCCCTTATTTTCAAATTTTTTTACGTAATCTATCACAAAGATGGTCCGAATCTAACTGTTAATCCAAATGACTTACAATTCACTTCATACAACAGAATCTTTTAAAACATTTCTTTCTATACATAACTGATTATTTTTATTCTGGTAAATCTTTAAAGTTGATTTTATTCTGTCGAATCTAGCTGAATTCTTCAGACATTGAGCCAAGATGAAATTTACAGACACCAAGACCTCTGGAGCCTAAAAGTGGGATTTGTTAGAAAAGAAAAGACAAAGACAGTCAATTGTTTGTTTATGCAGACTAAAATTACTTAACATAAATTTTAAAAAAATAGTACTTTGCGTTGCTGTAACCACCGTTCCTTCTCTATCTGAAGTTGTCGTTGCAATGCCTGTGCCAACTTGTACTGGAAACGAGTTTCAGGATCAGCATCCACACCCAACTGTTGCTCCATATGCTGGTAGCCATCAAATATGCCTTTAAAGAAAGGAAAGAGTGATGGAATATTTAAAGTTATAATTCTAAATTATTAATATAATGTGGATATTTCAATGACTGAAAGTCAACAAAGCAATTAACCTTGATGCACAACTGTTCACAAACTGCAACTATATTTTTTAAGATGGGCTCAAAATTTGCACTAAAACCTTATTCAAATATGGTTATTTCACTTCATTAAATGCTAAATATATTACCCCTCAAAATTATATTTAATTTTCATGTTAATGTAGATTAGTTTCTTACTGTTATGCAACATTTATATTTAATTTATTTTTGAACTTACCAGGTGAGATTGCATAACCATCATGTATTACTGAACTTTCTGCGTCTTCTTCAAGTAATGGCCCATCTCTGGCATCTAATTCAGAGCTGACTGGATGTTTGTGTTCCATAGAAGACTTTAAAAATATATGACACTCACATTAGTTAATTTTAATCATATTCTATCACCATACTCATAAATCAGATCTGATTTGGGGCAGTACTCTCAAAATGTATTAAATTTCAAGCAATTTTTAAATATCAAGACTCAATACTATATAACAAATAAGCCAATAAATTATGAATTATAACACAAGTGAACATTCTGACAGTTAGGAGTCTTTGCTGAAAAGAAAATGAAACCTGGCAGAACTTTATAAACTTTATTAGCCATAACTTAGCTAAGTTAGCACAGAAAGTTATCTGATGTACAATAAACGATATCTGATAATGGTACAAATATAATGATGAAAAACTGTTTAATAGGTATCAGGTAAGTTAAAACTGTTTCAGTAGTCAAACAGACCTGTTTCTGAGCTGAAGATATATTTTCTGCCTCTTTTGCTTTTTTCAAGAGCAGTTTGTGTGCCACAGATGTCTTATGTGCCCTGTAAAACACAATTAGAGTTGTGAATCTTGCATTAAGTCACAGTAGGCAAACATCAAGAATGCAAAAACAAGGCAAGTAAAAAAAGTTTCAGGAAAGACTCTTTTCAGGGCTTTTAACTGGGTCATGGTTTGACAGACTTTTGACACAACATAACAAATAAATGCTATGAATTTTTATTGAAAGTTCTATATTTTACTTTCTGTTTTACACTCAAGTACTCTTTCAAATCTTCAGTACATACGCATAATGTGCAAACAATCACATAAGTATTTATTAAAAAATGTATGTACTTGCTATTAACCATGCATTAATCCATTTCAAGTGGAACCTACAATCTACACACACTTAAAGGGAACTTTCTCTACAATTTTGCCATGATGTCAAATAATGGCTAGTAGCCCACACCCACCCCTCCTGTTTTAGGGATTAGCCTATGGTTATGGATGCCCCGGAGTGATGGGGAATTAACATCTTGCCCATCTTCCAGCAAAATGTCACACATGTTCACCATTTCACTATTTTGCCTGCTTTATAAATTAAGTATTTTAAATTTAATATTAAATGCAGTAAGTTGAATTACACATTTTTTTCATCATTACTCCTATTTAAATTCTAAGTAAGAACTAAACCCAAAACAGTATCTTAATATCAATACTCTCTATCTACATTTCCTGAGCAATGTTTTGTTTAATTTTATTCATAGAATTAAGAAATAAACAAAAGAGCAATGCATGTTAAAACTGTCAGTCTGTCTGTGTGTTTAATTGTGTGGGGTTGAAATGTTTGTCTGTGTGCATGTAATGACAGATAAGTATGCATACACTAAGGATTCTGCACATTTAAAAATAATATCTACATCAAACTGGCAAAAAAGAACTTACTTATCTATTTCACCATTACAGAAACATGGCTACTGTCTTCACTGAATGATTTGACAAAAACCAATACAGTACAGACCTACTGCATTTATCATCATTAATATTATCATTACATAATGTCAGCTTCGCTACAGTTCACCTATTATTCTAACATCATGACATGAATACTTACCTATGACCTTCAACTTTGCTTTTCTCCTCCTCATGATCAGGCTGACTTGATTCATCTGGTGCAGCATTTTTTTCCAAATCTCTTGCTGCCCTTTCAACCTCTGCCAGTTCCTCTCGGAAAGCCTGCAAATGGCGCTCCTTGTGTGCTTTTCGTGCTGCTTCCTCCTGCTGGTGTGCACTGAGATACTGTGGAGGAACAAGACGACCAAACAGAGACTCTTGAGAGTTGGGCTCAAGTCCACCAGTGGAAAATCTAAGTAAAGGAATTCCAAAGAACCCAGACTTTGTGCTGGCATCTTGCTTGCTGGGGGGTGGGATTAGCTGGGGCACATGGCTGAAATTGAGAGGTCGGGGCTGAGAGGGTTTCTCACTGATTAGTGCCAGAGGTGGTCGAAAAGTGAAGTATGCTGGAGTCGGTTGGGGTGGTCTATAGATAATGGGCTCTGAAGGTCTGAATACAATTTTCAGCAGTGGGAAATTCCTTATGTCTTCACTGTTTGGGGCAAAATTCATGGGCTTCCAGGCCTGAGGCAGTGGAATCTGAGGCAGCTTGAACCCATTATACTCCCTCTTGGTTGGAATTTGCAGGAAGCGTGGAGGGCCATCAAGACCTGGAGCCATATTTTCATTGCCATCTGCTTGAACTCTGCTTAGGCTCTGAGCAGCTGTGAGCAAGGGCTTTGCACTGGTAGCAGCAAACATTCGATCTTCCCCAAAACCAGATAGGTGTGAACCTGATTCTTCTCTGTCCCAACACAAGTGAAACATTTTATTACAAATGTTCTTGCTGAACACCTTAATAAGAACAGTTTTAATTTGTGAACTGCACATATTAATAGGTCATTAAATTTGGGAAAGACAGAAAGTATGCATAGAGTACATGCGAAGGTCGGTTTTTGAGGATAACAATAAGTTGTTAAATGAGGCATATTATGACAATGACATCTCTTTTCTCAAACATGTGTTATCAATAAATTCCATTTCAGTAATATATGCATAAATCTCTTCTTCTATAGTAGACATGAATGAGTGTGCATACATGTGTAAAACTAGGGAGGGAAAAAAAGAATAAATGAAGAGCAGTCACATAAGACATATGCAAACATATAATTCAAGTGCACAGTAAACAGAAGCATAAAAGTATTTATATTATTGCTTAATACATGTGCATGCATGAACACACACACACACACACACACACACACTAATAAATAAAGTCTGGAATGTTAGGACAACTAAGAAAAATTTCAGGAATGCTAGGACAATGAAAGCAGTCAGGAATGTTAAGACAAAAAGAATAAGTCTGGAATGTTAGGACAACTAAGAAAAATGTCAGGAATGCTAGGACAATAAAAGGTCAGGAATGTTATGACATAAGGAATAAAGTCTGGAATGTTAAGACAATTAAGAAAAATGTCAGAAATATTAAGCAAGAATAAAGTTGGAAACGTTAGGACAAGAAAGAAAGAAAAAATGTGCCACATCTAAAACACATCCAAAAAAAGAATGATATAAATATATACTGAAAAGCTTCAAATAAAAAAACAACAGGATAAAAATCAGAAATACCTAAAGACATGGACTGGTTGAATCATAAGCAAGAAAACAATTGGTGCATGAAGAGAAAGATAATTGAGAGTTAGTGAGGGAGGCTACAACTTTTAAAAAATTCTTGAATCTGATTACTTTCTCTTTGGTGCTGATTACAAGGAATAACTTGGGCTGGCTGCTAATTAGCTTGAATATGTCCATTGTATGGCAACTACTCCTGATCACTTAGCAAACTTCAGTAAAATGGAAAACCAATTTCATGGCCAACACTCTTCAAATACCTCAAACATAATTTAAAGATTAATCTAGACTTATAAAAATATCTGTATTCAACTAAAAAAAAAAATGAACAGTTTACACAAAATAACTGAAAAGATTTAGAATCATAATTACATGAACTACAAATATATATATATATTTACAATGTTAAAAATGATTCAGTGTCAGAGTACATATAGCTAGGCTTAGCTAGATGATTACCAATAGGTCTCACCTAGACACTTGTTGCTGTTGGAGATTGTGTAACTCTGCAAGAGCATATCGCATGTTGGAATTATCTCCCCTGGACTGTTGCCTGTTTTGCTGGATGTGATCCCTAGGAATAGGAGGCCGGTAAATGGATTGGTCAGCGTCTGTTTCTCCATCAATAGCTCCCATCATGACTGTTAGACTTTGCTGCTGTATCTGTTCAATTGCATTATTCAGGAAGTAAGGCATTTTAAAAATTAAGTGGATCAATTTTTCCACCAAACACCAGATATGTATGCATTATGATTTCTATTAATACCTAACTTATGTAAACAAGCCAAGGCCATAGGGGACCAGTTTTATAACCCTGGGGTTAAAAAACAAAAAACATAAGTATTCTTGCTGAGTTGTGTGTCCCTCATCTTCACTAGTCTCCATTAGTATCTTTACTATTTCAGGTATCTAATGACATTTTGTACGTCAGGGTTGCATGTTGCTTTGTGTTAATCTCCATTAGTATCTTTACTATTCAGGTCTCTGTTGATATTTTGCAAGTTATGGTTGTGTGTCATTTTGTGTTAGTCTCCATTAGTACCTTTACTATTTAATTCTCGTGTCATTTTGTCTTGGCATGATGAGTTTAAGTACCAAATAAAAAGTAATTTTCATTTCCTATTCAGTTCACATGGTTGCAACGGTGAAGGTGAGAAAATTTTCAGAATCATCAACATTTCAAAACAGCTAACATTTCTGATAATCTTGACATATGTTTATTAAATTGATTAACATCATAAATAGCTTACATATTTATGTATAATATCCATGTGGTTTCTTTTGAATTTAAAGTTTCACATACCTGAGTAAGGGTAGAAAACCTGTGAATTACATTCAAGAATTGAAATATCTTGATAAGGCTTATTGTTTTATATTTTTTAAAATTATTTTAAACATAAACTTTGCTTATTACTTAATATTATCTTTGAAGCATAATAACTTAGCCCATTTTATATCTGATTGAGAAAAATAGAGCTTCTTTTATGATGGTTGGTAATTAATTTTGTTAACCTATATTCCTGCGATATACATATGCATAAAATTTCAATGTCACATTCCTGACATATATATATAAAAAATTTCAATGTCATATGCCCAAATGTATATGGCAATGTAAGCAATGAAAAAGATGTGTTTCTCTGAGATTTTCCATGTTACCAATGTGCACAGATGATCTTGATGATGATAGTGAAGCCTAAACAGCAATTCTTTTATACTGAAGGTATGACATCTGACAACAAGAGACGAGCTCTGCATGAATATCTCATGTTGCTGCAGACTTTAACTACACACAGAACAAAGAAACAACCTTGACTCGACTACAGCCTAAAGCCTTTTTGCCACTTCGTGTCATCCTGTGGCAGTCTAGTACATAAATAAGAGCTTTGTGTTCTATTATACTTTTAACATACAAAATAATAAAGTTTATAAAGGTTGCTGGGTACTGAAACAGGATGTTTAGAAATGTTGTCACTCCTGAAATATCTGGTTTTTATAATTATATGTCTGAAGTGGATTCTTATTCATCGGTTTCAAACACTCCTTTTTATACAGTGCAGTTTCTTCTCCATAATTAAGTGCACTTCTTTTATCATTTTCAGAACTATCCCCCTCCCAAATTTAAAACCATTTGAAAGAAAATATTCATCCAAGGGGGAAAAAAAAAATAATCAAATCATTCTCAATAGAGGGAATTAATGGTAAGAACTAAACTGTTATATTCCAACTGGAGAATGTGGTTCTGGGGTAAAAATGAAAGATTGTTTATTATAAGAAAACTATTCAATTCATTCTTTAACAAAGGAACCTCAATGAGATTTTTTAAAATAAATTTATAGAGGAAGTTGGACTAAATCTGAAATCATTAAAAATTATTAGTTTATTTTTGGGAGGGAGAAGGGGAAGTAAAACATTTCCTCCAATATCACAAAGGGGTAGAAGGTGAGGGTGACAGAAAAGTAAACTAACTGTATACACTAACCTGCACAATTCTCCTCATCTCCTTGCGGATTACATTTTGCAGCAAATCTGCTAAGCCTCCCTCATTGGGTCCCACAATAATATCTTCTCGTACACTGGCTGCATTGTATCGCATGTGTCGTGCCTTGGGATTTGGCGAAATGCTTACAGATCTAGGGAGAAATAAATAGCAATATATAACTTTTTAAAAATAACTTATCTTCAAATGTTGATTATAAGACCATAATCCCAAAGTTTCAAATTAATATTAGTAACTACTGTGACTGATTTTATTGTTTCAAACTAATTCCTAGTGCAAATGATTCTTTGTTTAAATTATTTACCTATTACTATTGCTTATGGAGTCACCATTTCTGCTCCTGGGTGTTGGTGTGCTAGAATGTGGTGCTGGTGTTGGAGTACTAGGCCTCTCAAATGGTGACTGAATCTTCTCTATAAAAATTTGGTGATTCAATCCAGAAACTTCTGCCCGTGTTGCACTCTCAGTGCTGTGGATGAAATGAAGATGGGAAAAGAGTAATATGTACTTTCACATCATTGCTAAAATTATTTAAGTATCTGTCAAAATCGTTTTCATTTGCATTTTTCAAAGTAAGCTACTAATGAATGTGGGAGTTTTAATACAAAATCATCTCTTTAGCTATACCTACCCACGTAGAATATTTTGCGTTTGTTGCAACTCTTCTGGTAATTCATCTGATGCAAGGGAACTAACTATCACAGAACTGTTGTCTTCAGGACTGAAAAAAACAGAGTAAAGATCACATCTTAGTCTCAAGCATTTTTCGTCTTGAGTTGTTGGTGTGAATGAGTGAGAGAGAGAGAGAGAGAGAGAGAGAGAGAGAATTTTTTTAAAAGATTAATCTAATTCTAACATAAATTTAAAGATTTTACTACCCTCCATTTTGCCTTTATTTGCTGTTGTGTTTTAAAACAAACAAAAAAACCAAAACAACCTCTTAGCCTATGTGTACAAACTGGAGTTTTGGATTCTATCAGAAGAAATTAGTTAATTTTAAAATTTATGTTTTGTCTATATGAAAAAACATACAGAATTGTTTACATGCAAATCTTAAAATAAAATTTGCCTTGCCTACAACCAATATATGTAAACCTTCAATTAAAGTATTAGTCATTTTGCAACACTTTGAAAGCTCAACAACAACCACCAATATATGAAAATCTTCAACTAAATTATTAGACATTTAGCATCATTTAGACAAGACGCTAACTACATCTGCCCATCTGTAATGTAATACTACATCTACAATGGGCTTTCATTTATAAATATGAAACAAAAATGAAAAAAAAATGGCACTGCATTACTTGTCTAGTACTTGCTCATAAGCAGTTCGAACTTCCTCTTCTTCTCTCAGTGTTGATCGCTGTGACACTTGAGCAGACTCCTGAGGCTCTGGGGCAGCTGGAGAGTGAGTGGGTGATCGTGATTTATCCCTTTGCCTTTCAAAGAAAATCTGTTTGCTATCATTATTCTGGGGCCCAAGGGAAGCTGATTTGTGGACAGCATTATCAGAACGTTGGTGTGAACTGCTGATACCAAACTCTCTATTCCCCTCTTTGTCTCTGCCAGTAGTCTTTGTGTACTTGTTCTCCAGCAGCCACAGCGATAAAACGATAAGTTGTGCTGGTATTTGCAGTTTCACAGATGGCTAAAAGAAAATCAACATAATAAATAGAGACTTAAACAAAGGAATATTCTTTCTTTTAAATCAAATACTTAGTGTACATACAAACAATCCACAATACTGTCAAGTTAGCCTTGCTAAGGACTGATGCATGTGACTTTCAACTAAGGAGATGACAACTGAATGAAGTGTTTAATCTTCTCTATTTGGGATGATGTGGAAGTCTGTAAGTCCTCACAAGCTTATAAGGTTATGGGCATATATAATCTCCTAATGAATGTACATCTGATAAAAATTCAGGAAAAATTGACTTTACTTAAAGTACACCTTCTTGTTTCATTTCTAATTTACCAACTGGAATAATTTACCCTTTCACTAATTACCCATAGTTTTTATTTTTCTGCACTAACTGTCTCACATTCAAAAGCTACACATGATTACCTTAAGTTCCAGTGCAGATTCATAGTTGCCAAGACCAAATTTATGCCGCCTATTACACCACACTTCCAACCATTCCAAGAGCTGTTGCAAGCCAGTGTACTTCTTGCCAAAGTTTACCATCAAATGCCAATGCTGGTTGGCCTGTTCTATCATTCGTTGTTGTCGTGGTGACATGGGCTTTGACTTTAGCGTATTAGAAGCAGAATCTCTACTTTGGTGGCAAACAATTATTGATAAAAACATATTAATTAAATATGACATTTATGTTTTCTTAGCAACATAAAATAAATATTTATAATTAAAATCATTAAGTGGTTAAATAGTTTAATAGTGTTACTGAACAAAACCAGCTATAAAAAGAAAGAAAAAGGCAAAGTATAATACCTGCACTGTCATTTAAGGCTGTAACATTCCTAACTGATTATCTCCCTCATTCTAAAGCAATCCTCTATGATTATCTCCCTTATTCAGAGCAATAACATTTCTAAATGGTTATCTCACTCAATCAAAATAAAAGCATTCATAAATGATTGCCTAAACAACGCCTACCTCATGACTGCAGCATGAATTCTTTCTGGTGAATGATTATAGCGAATTCCAGATCGAAAGAGACCTGCAGGTCTGGATGCAGACTGAGGGAGAGGTCGGCTGTCTGATGGTGCATCATCCTGTGAGGCAAAGTGTCCATTCCTCGGAATGGATCCGCATAAGATAGCCAGTCCCTGCCCTTTGTGTACTTTAGCTGCAATGTGCTCCACAAAGTAATTTATCTCTTGTTTACACATATTTTTGCAGAGACACTTGAGCAGAGGCGAAGTGGATATCTTATCTTCACTCTGTAGCTTATCCAGCACTTTGCTAAAACTCACTGCACAAAAAGTGTCCAGAAAGTCAAAATAGGAAAATTTGGTCTCAAAAGGTCTGGACCCAATGTTTATCATTTTCAGTGGCTCCTCTTCCTGTGAAAAGGTGAACTCCTCATATGCACCAAAACATTTTTCTTTCTTTTTCAACACTCTTCTAGCCACTTGCTGCTGCTTGTAAAAATAGATGGAGAGTGACTCTCCACGAGGGCTAGTGCCATGAAATGACACTGATTTCCGACCATCAAGGACATCTTCTTGCGATGCTCTGAATGGTCGTTCATCTTCCTCTGGTTTTACTATAATGCTCTGAAGCGAATCAGAAAACAAAATATATAAAATAATATTCACCTGTTTCAAGAACACATGCCATTTAATGCACACAATGCTAATGTTCAGGTGCAATCTTTATTAATATAAAAATCAAAACTGAATCCATATTATATAAAATCCTAGCAGAGAAACTAATACTTCAATTTAAAATGAAGTTTAAAATTTAAATTTGCTCTTAAATAATGAACAAGACTGACAATCAAATCATAGGGTTGATATATGTAGTGAACATACTTTATTAAAAATTAACCTGCTAGTCAGAGAGTTTTAAATGATCACAACATACTTTATAGAAGGTTTAAAACCCAACCAGCCAATCAAGAGTTTATTTTGTCCTATATTATCACAAGATATTTTATAAGAGGTTTATAAGCCAACCTGCCAGTGTGAGAGTATTTTGTCCTACACAATCACAAAATACACAATTTACTCCCTGAAAGTCATGAAAACCAATTTGCCAGTCAGACATTATTTTGTCCTAAATGAATGTACAATACTTTATAAGATGCTTAACCGCACACTGAATTCTTTTTTGCTGTGCTAATAATAGTAATACATATCAACTTTGAAATGGAAAAACTTTATACAATAGTCAAATAAATTCATGAAAGTTACACCCTATTTAGTTAAGTGAATAATAAATATGAATATATAAATTGAACTGGTGAATAATACTTTTAACGATTATGTAAATAAAATAATATTCAATGACGAAATATAAAATATATTTTGGGTGAATTTTATGTGCCTATAACTTGTCCAGATATGTTTATTATATGCATATAATTTTGTACTTAATGTGTGGTTACTGTAAATGTATATGATTTTGAAAAAATGTAATTTATTCAGTGAATCAGTGATTTCATTCATATATGACTTTGAATCTTATACAAAATATAGCAGCTGATGATGTGAAAGACAATAATTTTTACTGGCAGCCTATAATAAAATGTCAAAATTTGCAAACTTCTGAGAAAAGAACACACTGTGAACTATAGAACAAACCAGGAGCTAGATGCAATTACTATCAATAAAAGTACTGTTATCTATAATTAAGTGGTGTAAACTTACAACTTTATTATGAGAAATGTAGAAACTCTCTGTATAGGATGCAAGTTGGAAGATCTGTGAATTGTTTAAGACTATTTTACAATATTTTAAAAATACAATAACGTAAATAAATATATTCCAATATTCAAAAATTCAATAATAAAATGAAACAATCTATTAAATACTTTATCTCAAAGATACTCACATTTAAAAAAAAACAAACTAAATCATGTGTGCAGGATTTCCCATTTTTGAATTAATTTTTCAATACGTTTCAGTTCACAAAGTGCTTCCAAAAAAATTTATTATGATCACAAATAATATAAAAAAAATATTATCCTATATTGTAGAGAGGAAAATCTGAATGACTCAATGATCAAAACTTGAAATCCATGACTGTTGTTAAACGATTTATGATTTTGTAAACTTGTATACTTTTTGATATTATTTGATGAGATCCAAAACTCCCATTATTATCCTGGCCACTACGTATGGTTGAGTCCTTAACCAAACAACTGTCTCTTTCTCTATTTGTTTTCTTTTATAAATTCTGCTGTCATCTTTTGCCATAAATTCTGCAAATAATTTCTGTATCAGTTTATTGATAGCCATTTTTGTCATGTGTAAGAAAATAAAACAAAAACAAAAAATCACACTGTTCTAAACATTTTTTCCTGAACCACCCAAACAAAAGAATTCAAAATAGCTATGATTCATGAGAAGAAGTCCATTTTGGAACTAAAATGTGATGTTGTAAATTAGTTATACCTAAAGTTCTGAGTGCTCCAAGTAGCAATTCCCAGTATCCTATCTCAGGCTAAGTCACCTGCAGTGTGCTGAAGGAAACCAATAACCTGCCAGTCAACAGTATTTTGTCCTCAATATTCTATGATACAGTTTATAAGAGGCCTACAAACCTGCCAGTCAGACAGTATTTTGTCCAGACGTTCCTGCATATCTGGGTGAGCATTGCTGTTGTCATGGAAGAATTCTGCAAGCAGGTCAGCCACTTGCATGGATGCTGGCATTTCAAGTAGCATGGAAAGAAATACTTTGTGAAGGCTTGCCTCATCTGAGAGGAAACGACTGAAAGGCAAGAGATGAGAAGTCCAGCGCAGACATAACCAGCACATGTTGATCCATTCAGATTGTGGCACTCTTGTCAACTGGATCTGCAAACAAACAAACTGCTTTAAATAACACTGAGAAAGAAAACAAAATTTCTAAAATAATTTCAGCAGATACCAAAAGAATAACAAAGATAAAAGCTTTATTTTTTTTTTAAATAAAAGGTAGGGACAGTTAAAACTTCAAATAAGCCCAGAAAACTCATATGTAAATTTTGCTGTTTTAAATATAAGTAAATAAAATTAAATTAAATTAAAAAAGAGAAAGAAATTCTTTGCAACAGTCCTTAAGTGTTTCTGATAGCTTAAAAACTGAAACAATAACCAAGTTTTCAACTCTCTGTACTGTTATATGCAATAATGCAATTTGCTAAGTTAAGCATGAAAAAAACAACCAAAACAATAAAATAAAACTTAAGTATTATCTAACAGTCTCTTCAATTATTACTATTAAATGAAAGACAATTGAGAAATTATCAAATATAAATCATCATTATATACATCATGCAAAATTTGAAAAAAGCAGATTTCAGTTAATAATCCTAACAAAATATACCATTAATAATACAACTCAAAACAAGATGAAATAAGTTAAACAAAATAATAAAGAGTATTTAAAGATAAGAAAAACCAAGTAAACCTGTCAAAACACTAATAATTAAGCCTAAATTAAGTTGATCAAAACCAATAAATACCAATTCAACTGGTCAAAATAATAATATCAATTACCAATAAAGCCGGTCAAACTGAATAAGATAGCAATTAAACACTAGTATAATAGTAATAAGAAATCACTTAAGATGATCAAAGCAATAAGTATAAAAAACGAATTAAGTTAGTCAGAACAATAATAAAATACAAATTAATCTGGAAACAAAAAACAGTAATAAAATAAATATTTTATATTTTTGAAAAGTTGCTTTTTCCTGTTATAAATCATTATAATATTATACTTCTTGTATTACTAGTAATGGTGAATTAGACTGTACATGACTTGTATAATATTCTTAAGGCATCATCAATGTTTACATCACTAAATTCTCTGTCACACATTTTCAAACGATGTATATTTAGTTTTAATGCTTGCAAATTTTATATTTCCAAATTTCATCAATAGCTGAGGAAATTGGCCACTCTTAAATTATTTAAGAAAATTGGATTTGAAAGTCAAAAATAAAATGAAATGCCTAAAATAATAATAAATACCGACTGCCTCTATATACAAGCAGAAATGGCACACGACTCATGTTTTGCCTGATTTTAGAGGTAGATTAGGATTAGGGTTGGTTTGGGGTTTTTTTAGAGAAAGGTTAGGGTTATGATTAGGGTTAGGGTTAGATTAGCTGCAAATAAAAAAAACAGAAAATAAATACATACACTAAAACTGTTTTTATTTAGTTATCTTTTAATATACTCATTTACTGTATGGAGATTTTGGGAATTCTGGTTGTGTATGTAGTACCTGCCTAATAAATATGGTACTTTCAATTATCTCTCCTTATAAATTCAGCAAAGGAATGCTGCACAACCCTGTCTTACACTTGTGCAAGAGGGCAGGCCAGTCCTGTCAGTATGAACACTGAGATGAATACTGTGATTACTGAAGAGAGTTAAAAAAAATTACGAAAAGTATTTTTTAATATAAAGAGCTACAATGGCAGCAGTGACCAAAATAAGTTTTTTTTCAAACTTTGTTCAGTTTATTTATTTTACAACTAGGTTGGATAATAAACATATAAGGTGACTGAAAACACTGAGAATATGTATAGAAAAAGCTAAGAATTTGTAGCATTCACCAATAAAACAATATGATGAAAGATTTGTCATTGTGATACATTCACCAATAAAACAATATGATGAAAGATTTGTCATTGTGATACATTCACCTTCTCATAATTTTGGTATCCTTGCTCACTGAGTAGTTTTTCTCGCTTCCTCAAATTGATAGACAAATTGTCCCGTGCATGGAGCAGCCAAAGAAGACTACAAAGATCTCGGAAGCTGCAAAGGACAGAATGAATAGACCGGTTGCCTCGTATTTCTTCAAACTCAGAACTTATGGGTAGTTGTTCAAGTAAAACATCTGGAAAATTCTGGCAAGGCCCCTCTGTATTGGACTGCAATAAATGAGAAGAACCTTTGTATGACTACTCATCTTAGGTAATATAAAGAAGTCTGGTATCTTCAAAAATTTAGCATTTGAGAGAGTATTATTTGACTGCATATTAAAGTTGTTGCACTATAAACAATTTTATTTAAATACTTCATATAACTAAACATATATATTTAATGTTCATGAACACATTAAAAGAAAACACAAACATCATGACAAAAATATAATTTTGTACTTAACATTATATTACCTTTTTTATACAGAATATATATAGATATATGTACAAGGGAGATTACCGAATACAGAGTATATAGATATATATATAAAAGGGAGATTACCGAATACAGAGTATATAGATATATATAAAAGGAAGATTACCGAATACAGAGTATATATAGATATATAAAAGGGAGATTAACGAAATCAGAGTATTATTGCAGTAATAATTAAGACCTATTCACCAAAGTTACAATGAACATGACTCACTTTAAACTGCACAGCCTTAGGCTGCATTTGTGCAAGCTGGCGAATATACCAACGCAAGGAGGGAATGGACACATGGGCTGCATTCATGACAGCAAGTGTCAACTGCACAAGAGATGCAGCTTCGTGCCTCAGAGTTATCTCGTCTTGAACTGCAGATGAAAGGTTAACCTGGAGAGACAAAAGTATTAAATAAAAATAAAATAATAACAGCTAAGTATTTGATCTAGTATTAATGTCTGAAAAGTGGGGGGAAATGAAATAAATTAGGCTAATATACCAATGCTCAGTATTTTACATTCAACTAAAGAAATTTTTAGAAAGCTGTTATTTGGAGTTTATTAAAATTTTCTTTAGAATATCAAATGCCTGAAGTAATGCCCCTTATCCTTGTCTCAGCAAAAAGCACAAAAGTGCAAAAAGCATCCCTGAGAAAGAAAACTAAGGAGAAAAAATATAAGTAATATATCAAAAGAAACAATACTCTCAATCAGCAAGATGAGAAAATTTTGTTGTCTTCAGTGTCAAACAAAACCAAATTATAAATACAGTGGTACCTCGCATAACGAATGCCTCACAGAATGAACGATCCACATAACGAATGCCACTGCGAATGCCCACGTGACACGAAGAACGAACTTGTTTCACATAACAAACCATATGTACACCATGAAAACATCACATTTCCTGTGAATAAATGGCCAAATCCGGCCAGTCGTGTTTTGCGTGGCTCAGATGAAGGCAGGGCGTGTTTGTCCCCAGTTGATTGTCCTTTTTTCCTTGCTTTGGTGTGTTTTTGCCATCTGTGTGAACTGTATATTAGTGTGCCTCCATTTCACCTCATCAACGCCTAACATCTTACCTTATCAACACTTAACATCATACACTGCTTTGGTGAGTGTCGTTACTAGTGTCTTCCCCACTGTCTTCATCTTCCCCTAATTTCTTTGATTTTTCGCGATGTGGAACGGATTGCACGATTTCCTGTAGAATTCTATGGGATATTGTGTTTTGCATAACGAACACCTCGCATAACGAATGTACTGCTGGAACGAATTGTGTTCGTTATGCAAGGTACCACTGTAATACACATAGTAAAAATCATTTTTAAAAAGACATTAAAGTACAGCAAAAATCTATTCGTATAGCATACACCCACACACACATCTGATATGCTCTCCTTTGGGGGGCTTTGACAATGAGCAGTACACAAGGTCAGGAGCCCAGAAAATGGTGGGGAATGAAGTCCCTCCAGAGCTATTTAGGCCAAGAATACACTAAGAGGAAAGGAGCCATGCAAGAAAAAGGAAGCTAAAGTGATCATCACGACCATCACACACCCCTCTTTGAGGGGGATCAATACTGAGCAGTACAAATAATAGGGATGATCCCAAAATACAATGTGAGGAACAAGTCCCTCCAGTGCTATCCAGGGCCAAAAATGTCCTAAAATAAAAGGCCACACACCAGCTCTACAGAGGAAGGAAGCCAATGCAATCAAAACAAGTTCTATCTGATATGCTTCCCATTTGGTTGGTTTCAATATTGAGCACTCTAAAATAATAACATCCAACTGGTTAAAAGTTTTTTGAGGGCATCATAAGTAAAATAATGTTAGCCTAACTATCTCATCACCACCATCATCATTAATAAAATCAACATGAAATCAACTTTGGCTGGAAATACTTCCCATAAGACAATTAAGAAAAGGATTGACCCCCCCAAAAATAAAAAATAAAAATTGTCTCCTCATCCCCTTTAACCCCCTTCATAATAAAAGCTTTGGCTGGAAACACTCCCCATAAGTATAAAAACATTTATAATTCAAGATGTATACATGACTGCATCCATCAGCAAGAGTTGCTGACCTGATTTGGAGTTGTGGGCTGAGGACAGAAAATTGGTGGTGCAGGTAAGTAGAACTCAGCAGGAACAAGCGGATTGAATTTTTGCACCAGAGACTTGAGTCTTGAAATCAATAATGCCAGAAGGGATGGTACAACCTCAACAAAACTCATAACTCCAGCCAACATCACATCCTGCAATGTGGCCGTCAACTGTGTCAGGTCTGTATTACTATCGATGAGGACATCAGCTGGAAAAAAATACAAAAATATTATTTTTCACATTCAAATATTTTAAAGAAATATTGCTGTTAGCTCTCATTTCTGATGTTTGACATTTCCTCTGATAATGCAAATAAATAAAATATGAGAAATTATATCCCTTGTATTAGTAGTCATTAGAATCTGGGTGAACCAATTAAGAAAAAGGAAAAGATTTATAATGTAAAATAAAATGTATCTTATGCAAATAAGAGTGGAGTGGTTATATATTTACTGCACATTCAAGCTGTTCACTGCCTATGTGTATCTTAAATGACAAGGGTGGCTGCATTTCACTACAATGATGTCTTAAATGACAAGGGTGGCTGTATATCACTACTATATCTTAAATGACAAGGGTGGCTGC
This sequence comes from Sinotaia quadrata, assembly GCA_028829895.1. Classification (NCBI taxonomy): domain Eukaryota; kingdom Metazoa; phylum Mollusca; class Gastropoda; order Architaenioglossa; family Viviparidae; genus Sinotaia; species Sinotaia quadrata. The sequence continues at coordinate 107,730,662 of CM054178.1, forward strand.
ATTTCACTACAATGATGTCTTAAATGACTTGAAAACATAAAATAAAAAAGTTCATAAATACAAAATACAATAAACCCACTAGCAGATGTAGCATACCAACAGACTCTCTAAGCCTGTCTCCATCCAACCCACTGCACCCTACCCGACCTCATTCTACTCTGGCATGAAACTGGTACAAGCTGGAAGTATCCCTAAGTTAAAATTTTTTTAAAACTCATTATCACAACGTGTGCTTCCATACTCCCAACTTTCAAGCATCCACAATTTAGAAAAGTTGCATACATCATCTAGTGCAATGCAACCAATCCACACTACAATTAACACACAGATGTCATAGTGACTTGCAAGATAAAATAGATTGGAAAATCAGAAGCAATGACAGAAAATCAGTTCTTTCAGGATATACACCTGAATGAGAGAAAGAGAGAAAAAGTAAAAGGACGCCCTGATCACTGCAAATACAGAAAGATAGAAGGATGGTGTTCATTTCACAAAACACTTAGCATAGATAATAGCAAATGAAGAATTACAAACAAGAAAAAAAGAAGTTGGGGAAAATTTTAGGATAATTAATGAGTGACTGGCAAAAAGAACCCAATGGTTTTCAGAAATATTTTTTAAAATCTTTTACTTTCTCTCTGACATTAGCAAGGATGCTACTGTGCTTTAAATATAGGTATCAACAACCTTAATAGTCGGAACACTTAGCAGCATGAAACTCAAGTTAAGTTATATTGCTCGGACAAAGGCTTAAACCTCAAAAACTCACCTTTATTACCTATAGAATGTGGGGAGCCAGCCAACTGAGCAAGCTTATTGTAAAGAATTTCATCTGGCTTGAGAGAGTGAGGCAGTAACAGTGGCTTGCATAATCTGTCAAACACATTAATTTGACTTCACAAGTCTTGTATAATCTAAGTCAAACATTAATGGCACCACAAATTTTATATAACCTGAAGTCAAACATTTATTTGTCATCACAAACCTTGCATAATCTGAAGTCAAATACATTAATCTCTCATCACATAGTTTGTAAAATCTGAGGTCTGACACATAAACATATCATTACAAGTCTTGAATAGTTTGAAGTCGAACACATTAATGTCATCACAAGTCTTGTATAGTTGATGTCGAACACATTAACCTGTCATCATAAGTATCCTTATATCTGAAATCAAATATATTAGTCATGTATAAGTCAAATGCACTACTCTGTCACAAGTTTTGAATGATCTGAATTCAAGCAAATTCAAGGTAGAAAAGGGGGTATTAACCCAATATGATAAGCTGAATATTGTATATAAATATTTACTAATGTAAATTAAACAATAGCATACTTCTTTTTTGTTTGATACAAATTTGGTGCAATAGTTCGATGCAAAGTACATGCTGTAGCTAGCTGAAAAGCGGTCTTCCAGTTACCCATCTGGTCTGCAAACCAGACAGCTTCACACACGAGGCCTGACAACAGCAGGTACTCCATGGCACGCTCCAATGTCCAGATACCAGAAAGTTTTTCTCGACGAATTGTTGTACTGATTTCCTCGTGGCTCTTTGGCAATATACGTTTATCTGTGATTGCAGAACAAATACTAATGCACAGAGTCAAGCTGTATGCAGAGAACAAAGGACAGAATGAGACAAATGCAAAGAAAACTAAATATCAGCCAGTCTAGTCAAGTAAGTGAAATTCAAAGATTAGTAAGAGAACTTTGTGTGTTTAAAGTTTAATCTAACAGCTTCACAAGACTTTTTATACTGGTATTAAATCCAGACTTTAAACTATATACATTCAGACATTTAGGATAGATAAGTTTAGGCATTTAGATGTATTCATTCTTTAGACAAGTTCAGACATTTTAGCTAGACAAGCTCAGATCTTTAGGCTGGATAAGTTCAGATCTTTAGACCTTCAGACCTTTATATTAGACAAGATCAGGTGCTTATAGCCAAGTTTAGAACTTCAGACTAGACAAGTTCAAACCTTTAAGCAAGACACATTCAGACCTATATATATTAGACAAGATCAGACACTGAAAGACAAGTTCAAATCTTTAAGCTCGTTTTCTTTAATACATTGGTCTTGTAAAATCAACTGAGTTAAAGATTGATATATCTTTAAATCTGAATGTATTGCCTTTAATTGTTGCCTGAATTATGTTTCTCTCATGTAAACTGATTAAGTGCAGGCATTTGAATTATGCAACCACAAATGGAAAAATGAAAATGAAAGCAATATTTTATAAAAATATATCATTACGAAATAGATACTTAATTTCATATTGTGTTTTGTATCACTTGAGTAGGATTTTCACAGTCTAATTAAAACAGATTATAATTAAGAAAAGTTGGGTGTTTACGGATAATTGTGGAAAATGCATGAAACACAAAATAATAAAGGAAATTTTCAATTTTTATGTCTGAATGAAAACAGAGCTTTTTCAGATTTAACTTTTTTATTTTAAGTAATAAATTGGTGCCACAGTAAAACAAAATAAATTATTTAGAGCCCAGTTAATTTCTTATCTAGAAATCAGTTATTTTTTTATTATTTAATTTTCTAATTTAACAGATATTAATGCATGAAGAAATCAAATTGTTTAATTTTTGTGTATTTATTTTTCAAATAAAAAACATCAAATAAATATCCTGCAAGCAATATGACAAGAAAAATAGTACCTGTTTAGAATAATCAATTAGTTTATAAACTGCAATGTTAACACTGGAACTTAGTTGAAGTACTCACTGATAATATTTGTCTGAAAGTGAATGGCTGGCAAGGGTTGTGGATTATGTGGAGGGAAAATGTACACAATCTGGTTAGTGAAGTATGCAACCATAAACCGTGCAAGTGTCTGCACCACTTGGCGAATTGGTTGGCTACGAATGCAAGGCACCATATCTGGTTCCTGGAAAGCCTGTTAACCAGAAAGAGAAACTAACAATAAATCCCAAACAATATTCTGTATATTTCAAAGCAAAAGGGCTGTTTTATAAATTGGAGTACACAAGCAAAGTTTAAATAATAATTAGGACCAATTCAGACACTGAGAGAGAGAGAGAGGGAGGGATCAATTAAATACAAGAGATATAAGGCCCAAACGTCCATTAATCTGCCATTGAATCAACTTCTTTCCATCAGTTATTTATTTTAATCAGCCACTTCCCCCTTTTCTCTCCCCTCTCTTCCTTCCTCCTCTCTCTGTCTCTCTTCCTTTCATAAATGCCTCCTTTTCTTACCTGTGACTTGAGTGTATTAGTGACGAAGGTCATGAATGAAGGTTGAATGGGTGGAGTGTCAGTCAAAGAATGAGTTGAAAGAGCTGATTCGACATCTGCTTTCACCACCAAGTTGTCAATAAATTCCACTGCAGCCTGCAAGTCCAGCCTGAGTAGATGTGTATACAGTAAAGAGTGCAACAGTTTGGCAGCATGGTTCTCTCTGCCTGTCTCTGGAAAGTATAATAGTTATCTTCCTGTACTAATGGCATGTTCTAAAAAGAAGAGAGCTTTCTGTCCAAATGTCTATTTTTCTACCTATGTGTACTATTTTTTTTAAGATAATTGCATTCGAGAGGTTTCAAAGTAATGGATTCTAGTACAATAATTTTCTCATTCTAAACTTTGATAAGATGTTTATAAGTATATATACTGCTTTAATTTCAATGTAATTCTCTTAATCGTTTTCTCATTTGTTTTCTTAAAATTGTTATTATTTTTGTTTTGCTCTTTATACTTGTATTTTCAGAATTACCAACAAAAGGATGATAATGATATTTTATGAATGACCATAATGGCAAAATAAATTAGCCCATTTTATGTTTAATTAAGTTTTGTGTTGGTTGATATTTTTGCCATTAGGAGTGAAACAAGATTTCCACATGATGAAGTTTTATATCCCATTTTAAATAAATATGTAACCAGATTAAGTTAATAATTTAGGTTAATAAAGAAAAGATATTCACTGTATTGAGATAATTATAGTGCTTATTTTAAAATTATTTGTTTATGGTAAAATAAATCTCAACCTTACTTTTTAAGTTTTCAATAGAAACATATGCTTTTTACATATTTCAAACTCCTATAACATCAACATTTTTATCATGTTTTTTTCTTTTCTTATGATTTTATGTGAGCATTAGGTTCTGTTGTAGAATTTAACATGTAAAAAATTAGATTTAATTCACTTTACTCTTTGCACTTCATGTCACACAATGGTACACTTGCCAGAGAATGAGCCATATGACATAGCATATCTTTCTTATTCAATGCTTAACAATTTTGAAGCTTGTCACATTATGATTTTGTGATAAGATTTAAATTCAAAGCAATTAGAAATATTTCACCTTTATACCGTCTAAGCTGATCCTTCCAAGCATCCACTGCCTGGGTATGCATGCCATCTAAACTCAGCCTATCACCTAAAAAGTCAAAACAAAAAAATAAGATTAATTTTAAATAAAAGGCAATTCCTATCCTGTAAATATATGATTTTCCATGATAGCAATGCACACAAACAAGTTTTTATGATGACACAAAAGGCTAAAAAGAACACTCGTTTATTATGAAAAAGGTATGAAACTTGACAAAAAGAAATTAGCTCTGCATAAATGCCTCATGCTTCTAGCATACCTCAATTGCATGCAAAGAAACAAGCTTGACTGGGCTATGGCCAGGAGCATTTTAGATTCTATGTCATGTGGCAGTCTTGTGAATGAATGAGAGCTTTCGTTTCTACTATACTTTTAACACTAAAATAATAATATTATAAAAGTTACTGGCAAGTGAAACTTAGCCAGGACATGTAGAAATATTGACATTCCTAAAATATCTGGGTTTTATAAATATATATCTGAAGTAGATTCCCGAACACTTAGTCTTAAATTAACTTCTGAACAGAAAATATATCTACAATCTTTGCAAAACATTCACTTAATTAATCACAGTTTCAATTTCTTCTTCCAAGTTTTACTGATAAAATGTTTATATGGACTTGAGGTTCTGACTGCCACCCATTTTTCAACTACAATGCTGCATCTTGCTGGCCTCTTGTCTTTCACTTATTAGTGGTAGGTATACTTTTTTTTTTTTTAATTAAATTAAACGTATTCTAGAATTAAAAGTCTAAGTGAAGAGCAATTTAGGTCAACCATGCATGTGAGCTCAATCAACAGATTAAGTATTCATATTATGTTTAACAAACAGCAATTTCATTTCAAAATTATGTTATTCTCAAATCAAGTGAAATAAGTGTTAATCTCACAACCATTAGGAAAAAAAAAGGATTATGAGAAGTGATTTAAGTGGGCAACAAGACATGCCAATGTCCAAACACGGAATCACAGCTTACCTTTGCTAATGGGAATGGCTGATATCTGAGGGATACTGGCATTGATTGCCTGCAGATTCTGCTGAATAGTAAAGAGCAGCTGACGAGTTCGTTGCTGTTCCAATTGGCCTACAGCCAACTCTTGATGAGCAAGTACTGCCTTATACAGGGCTTTCCAGCTTCCTGCCAACCTGATCACAGAATATGTTTTTGTTTTTTTAATCTAAAACATGTCAGTCAATAGACCAAATAATCTTCTCATCATCAGGCATGTCAGGAATGGGTGGGCAGTGAAAGATAACCAAGAATTTAAAGTAAGTACATTGTACAGTTCCCAGAAAAGTGCATTATAAAGCTCCTACAAAGTATACTACACATTGTCAACTGCAAAGTCAACTGCAAAGCACCTTACAATGTATAACATACAGGATTATTTTTTACTCAGTAAACTGTACATGGCCTTTCAAAGTTTAATGTACCATTCTTATACAAAAACTTTAAAGTTCCTTACAGAGTACAGTGTACAGATTTTTGCAAACTGTGTTATGCATTTCCTTACAAAGTACACTATACAGTGCCTTATAAACCAATCAGGGGACAAAGTGTACGTAATGGAAACAAATATAATTTATATAATTATAACAATTTTATTGCATCTACTGTGTTCACTATTTCAGACACCAATATTAGTTCTTGCAAAACTGATTCTGTGAGAGTAAGACCCTTAATTAATGAAATGCAAATGATAAAGCTGTATTCACCTCTTAGCAACAAGTTGGCCAGAATCAGAAAGAAGATGTCCATCTTTTCTTTCAGGGCTACTTCTGTTTTCTTTATTATCCTGCATTTCTATGGGAACTTCTGATGGCTCGAATATATCTCCAGTTATTCTAGAAAACCAAACAATGATTTATATGATATAGATTTCATTAAGATCTCACGCTATTCTTTACAAACAACCAATGTATAGTTCTTAATTCTTATAAATATAATTACAGAAATGGTAAAACTTTTAAGCTACTTATTAACTCTCCTTTAGTCAAGAACAACTGTTTAAAAACTTCTGCCCTGGATTGGTCTCAAAAATACAAGTGAAACAGTTATAACCCAGTAAAATTAGTCAAACAATCAAACTTGACAAGGAGTCAAATCCTACTAAATAAAATACAAGTGAAACAGTTATAACCCAGTAAAATTAGTCAAACAATCAAACTTGACGAGTCAAATCCTACTAAATAAAATACAAGTGAAACAGTTATAACCCAGTAAAATTAGTCAAACAATCAAACTTGACGAGTCAAATCCTACTAAATAAAATACAAGTGAAACAGTTATAACCCAGTAAAATTAGTCAAACAATCAAACTTGACGAGTCAAATCCTACTAAATAAAATACAAGTGAAACAGTTATAACCCAGTAAAATTAGTCAAACAATCAAACTTGACGAGTCAAATCCTACTAAATAAAATGCTAAACCCCTCACTGTTCTAAAGCCAACATGTATTCTGGCTTGCCTGAAGTTAACATGCACAGACATCATTGTTCATCTATTTCTAATTACAACTCAAGGGGCAAGAAAAAAGAACAAATGCATTCTTAATTTTACTTTATATATTCTATTACTGGTAAATAATAAACAAATATTTCTGATAATCAGTCCTCCAATTGGTCTTTTCTAATTTAGAAAGTGAGTGTAAAGTTAATCTAGAACTAACTTCTTATATTATGCACAGGTCTTAAGGTTGAATGCACATTGTTTTAATTAGTAAGTAGTTTTTCATGAAATGACAAATATGCAAAAAACATAAGCAAGTTCTATACATCATACCTGCCTATCTTCACAGACTTTGGAAGCCACAGATAGAGACGGCTAAGTGTTTTCTCTGTGAATTTGAGAAGGGTGAAGCAGCCAGACAAGGTCTTGAGTCGAGGGTCTGATTCCTGCAAGGTGCGGCTTTCTAAGATAGTCAAAATGGTGCGATGAACAAGCTGTAAAACAATTGGTGCCAGGTGTTGTTGCAAAGCATCAAACTGTGCCACTTCCAGAAGATACCGAAACAAACTGATCACCTGTATAAATTGAAGCATTCCTGTTAAATAATTTATGAATCATTATCACAGGACATTAGGAAATATAACTAATCTTTACATAAGGATATAGAATACTATGTGAGGTCTAAATAGTTGACTATTATTCTTGTGATGATTTTAATTAATTAATTTTTCAGTGATTAAAGTCTAAAATATATGTGTAATTTAGTGTTTCAAAAGTATTTAATTGTACTAAATTTTAAATATCTTTAGGTTTTATTAATCCAGCTGTTATGTTATCCTGGAATAAGACTGGATAAGCTGTCAGACAATGTGATTTTAAAGAATAAAGAATCACTGAATAATGTGTGCTCTATAAAACATGTTCACAGACATTTCTGAATCACAGGTTGTAATGATACTGTGTATATGTGAAATGATACTGTGTATATACTGTAAAAGGCAAATTGTCAGAAAGCATTGAAATGCTTATTATGATATGCTGACATAAAGTCCATGAAGTGTATAGACTGACTTCAATATCCTCTTGTTAAGACTGCCAACGATTCGTTTTATAATAACAGAGATATATTCTTAATGTATGTGCCACCTATTATTATTGTGTCAACAAAGATTACACTAGTGCCCTATTTTGTTGGAAGATTACATTCTCTTTTAGATTGACCTCTAAGGTTGCAACCTGTTAAACCAGGACCTTAATGCTCTTACTCTGAAAAAAAAGTATTAGTGGAAATATTTATATGAGTGACTTGTTTGATTTTTATGAGAATGTTTCTAAAGTAAACAAGAGTTTAAAAAAATAATGTGTAAAACAGCTTTGGTAAAGAAATATTTTTTTTATTTTATGTTTTAGAACAGCCCTCTCCGAATGTGCATTATATATGTTGGAAGTTAAGATTTAGGTGTCATCTTGGTTGATGAAAACCCTCCTATTTTTCTTCCACAATTTGCGAAGAAATAATCAAAATAATGGGAATGAAGGTTCTGAAAGTTATTGTAAAGGAAATCCAGGAAGCCAAATACTTTTCTCTGATTCTTTGATTCAACACCAGATACATCTCATATTGATCAACTGACTGTAGTGCTTAGATATGTTGGAGTGTCAGAAGGTGAAGTGGTAGAACATTTTCTCACATTCATCCTCATAACAAGCCACACAGGAGAAGCGCTTGCCACCACTGTTTTGACCTTCTTAAACAAATTCGGCATTGACATCAAAAACCTGAAAGGACAGTCTTATGACAATGCAGCAAACATGTCAGAGTGATACCTCATTCTTAAGACTTAAAATGTGTTGGTATGTAAAAACAACCAACATTTCAACAAATTACAAGATTTCAAAAACTTCTCTTAAGCCAAGAAGTGTAGAACAAACTGAAAAGTGATCCAGTTTACATACCTGAAATAAACTAGCTGTCTGCACGGCAGGCAATGGCCACACATGCTGTTGATTCTCCAGTGCCTCTGAAACCTGTGGGCAATCCAGAATCACTGAAAACAGCTTTACAAAGTTCTCCACAGCCCGTTTCATTACATCATCCATGTTAGCTGTCCAAGCTTCTGTCGCAGAGGCTGCAACCTTCCAAACTGATAACAAGGCATGTTTGGCTGACAGCACACTCTTCAATAAAGTTTTCTCAGCCTCACTCTTTTGTCCTGACAATTCAAAAGCATCTGAAACGGTTTGAAGCATATCAGACTCTCCAAAGAAAATTTTACCAGAATTCATGTTTTGCACAGCCCCAAAGTTTGCTCTACCTTTGGCATCAGGACTAATAACAAGACTAACCTCACTGTCAATTGTTTCACTCAAAGATCTTTCTAATTCCTCAAAGGAGAAGTGCTGTTTGTCCTGCAAATTAAGTCGAGGCTTGCGAGCAGCAAGTTTTGTTTGTTCATCAATTGCAGGTAAATTATAAGCATCTGCAAGGGTAAGGATAAGATTTTGTGTTTCTCCAACAATCTGAAGCTGTTTTGATGATTCAAGAACCAAACTGCGCATGAGGAAAAAAGAGTTTATGTCACTTGGTATTTGGGCAAAGGTGACCATGTAGCCATCAGAAAAGACTAAAATTGGGAGTTTTGGGTGAGAGGACACAGAAAACATTTGACGCATAGATTCTGCAGAGTTTGAAGACAGTTCAAAGTCCTTGTCTTCCAAAAGACCTTGCCTATTTTCACTCCTAGAGAAAGAAAAAGAAAACTTGATGTAATAGCTTTCCTAAAAATATTATCCTGAAGAAAATTCTGGCATTTTCTAAGACAATTTTTACATTATCCACTAATGAATATCCCTAATCTTTTTCTTACAATATCATTAAATTAAAATATTAATAAATTTATAATATTAGATTAATTTAATAAAATATGCAACCTCAGTCATGATTTTGTCTTCAATGTTCTTACAGCAAGAACGTATCAAATAAAAATTAAAACTGAATGAGTGTGTACACATGTAAAATACATTTTTCTGAACCTACAGTGACCCTCCACATTATAGATGGAAGTATATATTGCTATACTGCAGCCATTCCCTGTGTCCCTTGACATACAGAAATGTCCAAAATCATATCAGATTTTTTTTTAAATAACATCTGCCATATATCCTGATATAAAATAATTAGTTCAGTATTGTTCTTGTCATCATTAGTGAAAATTATAAAAACAAAAATCCCACTGAATCGAGAGAAGTGGCAGAGATTAGTTCAATATTTTTGTAATATCAGTTAAAATAATGCTATAAACAAAACACTCACTGAACCATGATAAGCGGGTGGAGAGCAAGGAATAAAGCAGGCCCCATCTCCACTGAACAGCCATGAGTTGAAATGATGAGAGGTTCACCCAAGCGTGACAAGAGAGCTACAGATCCATTTGCCAGTATGCATGCCAGAAACAGATCGTCACTGGTCCATGCCATGTCTGCTACCCAATACTGTCTGATCAAAGAAAAGAAAAAAACAGTAAAACATTGTGTTACATCTCCTCCCTCCCCCCAGTTAATGGTTATGATTATTATTAATCATCTATAACTAATTACAAGTGATGAGAATCTTAATTTATATTAATAATTCTCCAGAAGACACCACTAATCTCTCTCACTTGGTGGATATGAGAGTACTCTAATAGTTTTCTCTTCTAAAACATTAAAGGCAAACATTCATTATCACACAATATTCTGTAGGTGGAAAACTTCTTACAAAAGGAGAAGATAAATCTGTCTTTAATCTATATTTAGCGAGTTCCCATCCACCCACTTCATTCTTCAACATAAGGTTATCAATATCTGTAAGGTCAATAAATTTAACAAAAATGTATTAAGTCAACAATCAAATAGACATATAGCAACTATAACTTAAAGATTACTTGACATCAATATTTGCATGAACCATGTTTGAATAGTTTCAATGTTTATACAGTCTTATATCTTAACACATAATTCAAATGATTAGCGTCAATATAAATCACAAGGCAGTTCTTAGTTCTTAGAAAAGAAATAGAGTTATTGGGAGATAAGTGATAATAGTTTGTACATAACCATGTCTTGATAATGCCACAATAGTCTTTTGCATGCTTTTGTAACAAAGTCACAAGTTTATTGCTTACAATAGAACTGTCAGATTCATATGTCCTCTAGCATTCTGTAGAATTTTCTATCAGCCACTGTTCTCTTGAGACTAATCTGGGTGCTCCTTTCCCACATTAGTTCCCTCAAGCAAAACAACAAAGTAGCAATTTCCAGAAATTCTGCGATACAGTCAAGCATACTTTGCCACCAAACATCAAATATTGTATCCTTATACTCACACACTGGGGGAGGAGACTTCTTGAATCTATCACAGTCATTGCAGTTTATAAATTGATAAACTGGGAGGTTTAGTAAAAAAGGTTGCTTCTTCCCTGTAAAATATAATCAGGGGACAAATACTAAGTTTCCAGTCTATTCATCAAAACTTCATTCTCTCTTACATTTAAGTCTCAACTTACAGTTTCCTGCAACAGTATTTATTAGCCCGATACATGCATGCAGCATAATAAATACAACAAACAATTTTTAAAATGTGTTCACTTGAAACAATATCAAGTGTTTAGCATACTACATACAAAGCACCATAGTTCACAATTTGTAGAAATAATAGTCTACTCACATAATACATCTCTATGTAAAATGCAAGTAAAACATATCAATAGCAAAATGCACAAAGTATTTCTAAGTCCATTCTCTCTCAATCAGTCAGTTAACTCACCATTAAATAGCTAACAGCCACCTCTCATAACTGGACGTCATCCACACCAAATTTGAAGGAATTAGAAAATAAATTTTTTTAAACATTTTGATCTCAGTCCATTGGCTAGTCTCATTCTTGTAAGTCGTAAAAATTGGATAATAAAAACTACTCATCCACCTAAATCTGGCTAAGATTACATCAGCAAGTTTAGCACATTCTCCACCTGAGTTGTTTACTCCAACTCTTGACACTTATAAAAATATCATCATAAGCAGTGCCCAAGGGTTGGGTCACTTTGACGTTTAACAATTTATATAACAATTAAGTTTAGAAATAGGGATAGGCAAATTTACTCTGCCACACATTGTGAAGTATACAATAATAATACAATTTAGAAAAGAGAAATTCCATTTTAAAAAATTACACTTCTATAATGCATAATAGAAACAAGTTGCTAACCAAAACTGTTCTATTTTTAACAAACTAATAGTGTAAAATTTATTTATTTATTTATTTTCCTAAAGACAACTATTTTTTTCTTCAAATGAATACATGCTATTGAAATACTGTTAAATTTTAAGCAAACAAGAATTAACAGCTTTATTAAACACATTATTATTATTTTTTTCTGATACACAGATGTCCATCTTTCAGTCAAAAATCAAAAAGTAATAGGTAAACTTTTCATCCTACTAACATGATTTGTTTAAATCTAACCAACTATCCATATATATTACAAAAATACTAAGCAAGATTAACAGTAACATTGGATTTATATTTCAAGATAACATAAAAATAAATATCTTACTGCTTTTGTTTCTAATTCCTTTCTGAAATAATCTCCAACAGCTTATATTTTGGATCTTTGTTTTGTGATATTCCTTTGCTTAAATTTCTTTTTGACAGGCAAAAGAAATGACACATTCACTGCATACTTTTCATTTTTCATTCCAACATAATACACATCTTAAATCACTCACTTTCCTCGCTTAGCCTTGGGTTCACGGACACCACAGCCCCAAAGTTTTGAAAGCAAGAGGGTGTCAGTGAGTGATGACACATAAAGCATGCTCGTGTCTGCTGGTGATTTCTGGTTCACAGCAATGGCTAAGATACTAGCATCATGACTGTACCGAGTGATGTACGAACCATGGATGGTGATTGCTTCACAGCCAGGAGAAATGTTACGTAGAGGGTACTGCAGACATTTCCACTTGATATCAATTGTAGGATATCTGCATAAAATATGTCTATCAAAAGTAAGATACCCAACAAAATGCCTATCAATGCAGGATACCTAAATGTTTATCAAGGATGCCTGTACAATATATATATCAGACTAACCTAACAAATAATAAAAGAATAATTGATGCCAATAATACACTATGTAAAAGTTCAACTTCCACCCAAAATTAGGATTTTTTTAAATAAAATATTTTTTTCTGGAATATTTACCATATGTGCATACTTTAGGAATACCAATATATTCTAGGAACATAAAGGCCATTCCCAAGAGAGATTTTTTTGTTTACAGTATGCACTGAGTTTTAGAGTAACCTCCACATGTACTTTAGTATCCAGAGCAAGAACTGACACATGGGCCTACATGTACACACCTATAATAACTATTCATGAAAAATTATATGACTTTCTAAAAAAAATCTTTTTCAGTCATACAAGCAAATGTACACACTTTATAAGAATCACAAATAAGGGCAGAGATTTCTCAATGCAATTATAAGAGTTGTCCTATGTCAACGAGAAAACAAAGAAAACTCCTACTCATAAAAAAATAACAGGATAGACTGAACATCCACAAAGACTCTGAAGGAACAGAAACTATAGTAGACTTAACTCTAAGATTAAACCTATAGGAAGTAGAAGTTTGCCAGTACATCACTTCCATGATAACTTTAAAGGTTACATTTCTATAAAACACCTCATATGGATGAAAAAATTGCTCTTCAAATAATTAAAGGGCTCTGACAGAGTCTGGGCAAGAACATGTGTGTATTTGTATGCATCTCCAAGACACCAAGATGACAATGTTGACAAGATGGCTGTAAATGTCCCTTGTGTGAGACAAAATGGTAAAAAAAGTCTTGCCTTATTGAACCTCTAATATTTACATTTCCTACTTTTAAATTCTAACCGGGTCCTGCATAACAGAGGTATTTTTATCATTTTTCATGACTAGCAAAAGGGAAGTTAATCACTGAATGATTAGGGGGAATAGGAAGTCTATTCCTTGTTATGCACAAGAAGACATTATTGACTTCAGTGAGTCATCATTAAGGGTAGTAATATCTGAACGATCCACAGTCACAGCATCAATTTCACTGAGCTCAAGCTAGCAGAATAAGGACTTAAAATATTACACATCCTGAAGTTCAAAACTGTTTCCAGTTTGCTGTGTGTGGATGTTTTCTGGTTGAATGACTAACCACTGTCTGTGAGTGTTCCCCATATTTATGGTATAAATTCTCATTGTTAATTTTTATTTAAGAGTCTGTCTTGGTTGTCAAAAGTGGTATTCTAAATGGCTGTTTGTCAGTTCGTCCCATCTGTCCATATTTTGCATTCATAAATCTGCACACTCACATCCACACAGCTGACTCTCATATTTTACCCCACAAACAGAACAAAATACATAAAAATAACTCCACAAGAACATCATGGTTGTCTGTGTGTGAGACTTTGTTTTTCCACCCTGCAAGGTCGGTGTGTCATCAGCTTCACTGCTACACACACACACACACACACATCCAATCCAGGAGGGTAAACCATGACAATACTTATAGTTAGACATAACACTATCGAACACTTATAGTTAGACATAACACTATCGAACACTTATAGTTAGACATAACACAATCAAATACTTAGAGTTATCCATAACACTATCAACTATCAAACATTTATATAGTTATAGTTAGCCAAGACACTATCAAACACTTATAGTTAGCCATAACACTATCAAACTCTTATAGTCAGCCATAACACTATCAAACACTTATAGTTAGCCATAACACTATCAAACACTTATAGTTAGCCATAACACTATCAAACACTTATAGTTAGCCATAACACTATCAAATACTTATAGTCAGCCATAACACTATCAAATACTTATAGTTAGCCATACCACTATCAATTGTCTAACAGAGGAGCCAAATATCAAGGACATCAAAAGTAAGGAGAAATAATACTTTATCATAACCTGGAAACAAAAAGGTGACAGGAATGATGAAAGGAGCGCGAGCAATTAAAAAATTTAAAACATGAATGAAATGTAACACCCTCAAGAAAACTCACAGCCTTGGCTTGCAACAACAGCCTCAACAATTCTCATTTGATTTCACATTTCCAAAGTGAAATGATATTTGGGTGAGGATGAGAGGATTACTATTGTCATGGATCCTTTTATTTTTCATATCTCCTGGAAGCATGAGTAGAGTACCTTTGGGGATTTGGGCTTTTATGTCTGTAGAATGTGCTAATGTTTCTAAGGTAAGCCCAGTTGGTTGAATGATGGAAAAGCACAAGCTTCTGTTGTAAATAATAATGATCAACTAAAAGAGAAAATTCTCGCATTTTATAGCTATAATTGGTAGGCTACAAAAAGAAAAGAAAACAAAAAACAACAGCACAACAACAAATTTCTAAAATGTTTATATTCATTGCCTTTAATATCAAAGACACAAATATTAAAAAATATTAATGCAATTATTTCACAAGATTTTAACATAGTAAACAAACATGAAGTATTTTTATATACAAACAAATCTCTAAAAATAATATTACAATATAAATCTCTAATATAAAATATCTGTCAAGATTGAAAAAAACTTCTATAAAAAATGTTTAAAGATATATATATATCTATATCACATATAACATATCTTAATTCTTAATTCATTTCACTTATAAAATTATAATTTCAATTTTAAAGCATCAAGAAAACTAGATAGATTATGATGGAAAAAATTACCTGTCAGGCTTAGAAGACTCTGGAGGTGTGAATCTGATAAGTCCTGAGCAGACTGTTAAGCTTACTCCTGAGTTAAAAGTCACAGACAGCTCACAGCAGTCTCCAAGTAGCTGTTAATAAAATGAATTTAATTAAAATTAAAAATAAATCAATTATGTGAAACATTTTTACTCACTAACAGTAGGAATTAAAGCATATCCTCAAATGTTTACATGCTACATCAGATGTAGACTGTAAACTTGTGTAGTTGTTTTAGTGTCCTGAATTTTAAATCACATATGAAACAAAATGTATTTACTTGTTTGATAAATACCTGCATATAACTATACATGCAGATGAACACTGGTTCTCTTTAGTACCATTTTGAAAAATTGTTCCTTTGCTTCTTAACAGCAATCACCTATTTATGAACAAGGAGAAGTAAGTAATGTATATAGGAAACTTCTTTTAATTTAGGAACTTCACACACACAAAAAATCCCCCATGTACACCAAAACAATTATGCAAAAATCAAATATCTAAATAAATGCCCAAATAATTAAGAGTTTCTTAAAAAAGAAAATCACAAATAAACAGATTTTTAAAATTGTTCTCAGAATATGATTAGTAAAAACATACAATCAGCATATCATGAGCCAAAACTCTTACCGAATTGCTAGCAAAGATAGCATTCACAAAGGCTTCACGGTTGTTAAGTCCAGGCAAATTTAAGCCTTCACCAACATCTAACTGAATCCAACGCCCAACCAGAGTGTGGTCTTTCCCCTCCAGGTATGTGTTGGCTGCATCATGGAGCCATAAAAAAAAATGGTCATAGTTGATGACCACCAGAATCTTGGTACTACCATTGCTGGCAAACACCTGGCAAGGCCCTTGAACAAAATACCCTAGAATGATTTAAATAACTTGCATATTTTCAATATTAATGCTTGAATTAGAAAAACAGAAATTAGCAGATTAAATGAAATAGCATTTGAAACTTATTTTTATCATAAAAGTGGCGAATTTTGTTGTTGTTTATAAAAAATTATATATTGGAAGCAAAATAACTCTCATTCTTTATGTACCAGAAGTGAAAGGATATGTAAAATGTATTTGCTCAGCTTAACACAAGTGAAATGACAGGTTTTGAATATCAGTATCATTCATACACCGCACGCACACACACACACTCTTATACACACACACACACACTCTTATACTCACACACACACACACATGCTTATACTTTTACTTTTCCCCTTTGAAAAAGGGTTGTTGTTTTTAAAATTATTATTATTATTATTATTATTATTATTATTATTGGAATAAGTTTTAACAAATGTAATAATTAATTTATATTCACTGAAAAATATAACTGTGCATGTCATTCTCTATCTCACCATGGGACAAGACTGCAATGTTCAAAAGTGATGACAGACCACATATTGTCTTCAATATCCCCAAATCTTTTCTCCACACAAAAACCTCTCCACTCTTCTGCACACCAACTAGGTCACCACCTTTCACATTATGAAAAATGCAAACATTGGAAATAACAGCAGCAAAATAATAATAAGTAATAGAAAGTATATATAATTACTAAATATATGCATGAAAACTAGTAGAAAACATTTCATATAACTGCTCATTCTCATATGTTAGAGTTAGTAGCTGCCATATATGAACTCCATATTACTACATGAACAGACAAACTGCACACTATAATGTTTTGCTCTTTTCCCAGAGGAAGTTAATAATCCAAAAAGATTGAAAAAACTGTGTGTGTGTGTGTGTGTGTGTGTGTGTGTGTGTGTGTGTGTGTGTGTGTGTGTGTGTGTGTGTGTGTGTGTGTGTGTGTGTGTGTGTGTGTTTGTGTGTGTGTGTGTGTGTGTATGTGTGTGTGTTGTGTCTGTATGTGTATACTACATACATAACCATGCATGTGTGTGTATGAATTAAAAAGAACACAATTTATTCACATTTTATTTTTTAAAATTATTTATTTAGCAGAGTGATTAGTTTCCAACTTATTTCAGTAAAACATTTTATTATTTTCCCTGACTTAGTTAATTTGAAAAACATTTTAAAATCTACATAAATCAAAAACTAAAGCACAAAAAATTCGTACCAAAAGGAAATGTAACAGACAAAAGACAAAACAACAAATTACCATTGGCACTTGTATTCAGACAGATGTTCTCCGCAATGATATTTGAAAGCTGTGGTATTTTCTGTTTTGTTTTTCCTGATGGGATGTAAAGTACACTGACTCTTGCTTTGTCCACCAACAGCAAGCTTTCCTTCTCCTGGCATGCACACATAACAAATTACTGATGAAGTAAACTATGATACTCATCATATGACATGATCAAATTTTATTCTAAGTGTAAAATACATACATGCACAAATGAAAACAACAAACTGATTCATAATATATAAATAGTATGTTATCAATCTTGTTCTGATTCTTTTTTGAGAGAAAGACACACAAAAAACCTTCTATCTGTACAACTATCTATATAAATGTCTGTGAGTGCAGCATGTGTGCAAGCATGTGTACAAGCATGTGTGTGTATATGTCTGTGTGTATGCATGTTAATGTGTTGCAAATGTGTATGCATATGTGTCTGTGTTGTGTGTGTGCACATGATAGAATAACTAAAATGAAATGAGTGATTGATACTCAGAATATTCAGAAAATCATATGGTCAAAATGCAGTCAAATTAAATGTGTAATCTTAAGTTCACATCAGTTAAGCTTATATGTAAAATATCCCTAATTTTACAAACTTCCAAACAAACAGTCTGAGCAAGCCAAAGTAATTCAAACCTACATTAATCCAAATACCGAATAATTTGAATACCCATAGCTGCAAACCACAGCTCATGAATACTGTCAATGCATTCAGTTAGGTGCAAAACAAGTTACAAAGATTTGTACTTGCATCTTTCACTTTAAGTTTAATGTAATTGATTTATTCAGACTTTTTCTGTAAAGAATAACTATATGCATGCAACTTTAAAACAAAAAAATAAATGCATGTACCATAAATGTAATCATTATTTTCAAATGCAGTATTTAAAGACACCAATAAGCTGAATGCAACTTTAAATTAATAGTTCAGAGTACAAAGATCATAGAACAGTTTGGTAGACATATATGTGCATCTCCAAGAGTTCATAGCCGCAAGATCAAGTGGTCAGATTTTTCAGTAATAAAATCTGAGATAAATTCTGCTAAACTTTAATTTTTAAGGTGAGGCATAAGCCATTTTCATCCAAATGGCCTCAGGTTTATGCACTTTTAGATATAATAAATAATCTATGAACCTTACAATTTAACGGCTACTAAAAGGTAGATAATTTTTACTTATTAGTCCAGTATTCCCTTTGCTGTGAGTAGAGCACAGAAATCTCCCTTGCCAAATAAGCCCCTTTCCTAGTGATCCTTTTTTTTCTCACAACCCTGTTACTTTTAAAATAACAACAAACTAAACAAATATAACAAATTGTTCTTGTTTCTTATTTGTTTTTACTAAAATTTTTAGTAGTGCTTGTTTTGTCATGTTGTTGCTGTTGTTTTTAAAATCATTACATTTAGTGATATTTATACATATCTACAGACAGGCAGACATAAGTTTTCAGATACCAATTTATGAGTTTTTTCTAATAGAAACTGTTTAATTATAAATACCAAATTTTCTTTTAAGATGAGTTTTGCTTACAAATGATTCTACTGTTCCAACTATGCATATACAACTGATTCTTGACTCCAGATTAATCAAGCACAATTAATCCTAAATTGCAGATAGTGTAAAGTAGTACAGAAAATTATACTATATTTTATAAATGAGATTTACAGCATTATTTTGGATACACAAACAGTAATTCAAAACATTTTTCAAACTATTTAATGATTAAGGGAATAAAAGTGCTAACAGTTGCATTCACTTCAAAAAAGAAAATTCCAGGCATCATAAATGTAATGTCATATTGCAAATATCGGCCTCAAAAACAGTTTTTCAGCAAAGACAAAGTATTCTAATGTGTAAGACCATTTGGTGAATATTCCTGATTACCACTATCATCTACTATGTTTTGAAATTAAGAAATATGCTTTATTTGCAGATCAAGCATGATTATTTCATTTCTGGTCAGTTTCCATGTTGGTTGTAATCACCTGACATCAAATATGTTAGTTCTGAAATTAAATTACTTGTAGTATTTTGGCATTAGAGAATCTTGGTTTTAAATTTACTCCACTGACTATGAATTCATCATTTATTCTGTATGCATTTAAGGCATAACAAATTCAGATACAATGTAGGTAACCTATTTTTTATTCAATATTAAGTGCATTTTATTTTCTTCATTGAATAGTCATATAAATTTGGAACAAAATAGAATGAAAATGATATTGCCACCAAGGATAAATTGCATAAAGCCTTAGAGTTAGACTAAGTCAATTTCAGGTAGAAATGTTTAACACAGCATGTTTCATTTTATTCATGCTTAATGTATGGCATTAAGCAACTTGCCTCACCATACACTAAAATCATCAACTGAACAACAAGAATATATCAATATTAGTATCAAAGCAACAACAATAAAAGATAAAGATTCAAAACTAGAGGGGGGGGGGGGAAGATAATATGTTAATTTTAATTAAAAGTGCATGCTTTTAAATAATCTTATAACCAATTATTTAGATATCTGTAATAATTCAACAATAGACTAAAACACTATAAATGCTCACTGTGCCAATCCAAACAATTCGCGGCCAGGGTCTTTGGCATTTGATGCTGCTTGAAGCAATAACTTCCAAGTTTAACTTCATTGTGAGCTTTTCATCATTTGAAGTGAGCTTTTATAAAATCTTGCTATCTGTAAAATATTATTTTATAATTACATTTATAACAAATATTTTCTTATTTACATATTTATTGGTTCTTGCATATTAATCATTTAATGCTTAATATATAAATTATATTATACTTAAGTCATACTAGTTAGATTTGGAGTATGTTTGACACTTGTAAACTTTACCAATGAACACTGACCTCTTGAAAGTACAATTTTTATTTTATATTTTGGTTTGATATAGTGTAAAGTTTAGTGGTTTTCTTAAATATACTTATATAGGGCAGCATCCTACATCACAATACTAATCAACAAGACATTTTAATGTAAACATTAATGTAAGTAAATGTTGCAAAATAACTTTTTCTAACCAGTTCTTTTATCACAATTTTAAATAAATTAAAATGCAACATTACAATCACTAACAATAACAAAATAACAGCAAACCCAAGAATGCCTATTGTGTAGCAATTATCCTGATATATATATATATATACAATTTATTTTTTTTTTTAAAGTCACTCATTTTCATCATTAAGAAATAATGATGTATTACAATTATTTAAATAAATTCTAAAGTCCAGCATTCAGTCAACAAATTATACTGATACAATTAATGGTATTGAATTTGAAAACAGATTTATATGACACTATTTGGTAGATCAAAGCAAGAAATAAAGATGTTAGATTATGAGTTAAAGCTATTATAAAATTTAATTCATTGCTGGAGTAATTCAGTGTGTCAACCTGATCATCATTGCTGCAATCCTGTAGTTGAGAACAAGTTGGAATTCCCAGGAAATGTATTGCCAAATGTGAAAGACAGAAATTTATTTTGACTTAATCTGAAAATAGAAAGTGTTGATTGACAATGATTCTAATTAAGACTCATCGCTGATTTATAATTATGTTGAATAATTAACAAATTCTAAATAATATTCGTTTTTAAGTTGAAACTAGATTTGAGATTTAATTTAATTTACTGTTCATTCGTGCATTCTAATAAAAATAAAAATTATTTTAACAGTAAATCATTATCAGCATAGTTTAATAGCATGAAGACTGTTTTGTCCATTCTAAAAACCCTGTTAAAATATAATGAAAGTACATTTACTGAATGCTATCTAATAATATAATATGAAATATTTACTGAATGCTACTTGATTATATACTATAATTATAAATTATTATAATTTATATAGTTACTAATTATTACATAATATTGTAATATTAATATAAAGCAATATACTTACTGAACACAACATAATATTTTTAAACAAGATAAAAACTGAACTATCAATACCAATATTTTATGAAAATAAGCATTTAATTTTAATATTTTTAAAAATTATATACTGTTAATTTATAAATAACCATCATTTTCAAACAGCTAATAAAAGTAACAGACAGCTGAATTAATGGATGAACAGACAAAGAGACTAGTGAAATGACATTTACTCAGAGAGTGAGATGCTAGGAGCAAAAGAACAAGAAAGAGATATTTCACTGTACCACTTTACACTACTATTATTACTAAACAATGAATTAATACATACAAATTACAATGCTAAAATTATTCATATGAAAAAGAGTTACATAGAACAAAATAAGTGAAATATATGCATGCAAACATTAATGAGGATGTTTATGATATACAGAAAAAAATAAGTGAAATATATTGTGCTAACATTGTATGCATGAAGAAGAGTTTTAAAATTAAAGAGCAAAATATGCTGAATATCTAACACCTGTTGGGTTCACTTAATGTTGCCAATGACACTATTGTAAATGTGCAAAATGGAAATAAATAACTAAATAAGCTATTCACAAACTCGCTGACTTTAATAACAGATTAGCAACCTATCAATACACCTCGTATGTAGGCTTATTTGTTTCCAACAGTGACTATTAATCAATGTAAAAAGTAAAGGTTTCGCTTTGCGTTTTATTAAGTTATAATATCAGTTTAGCAAATATCTATAAACAAATTTAAACATGCATACACATTTTCATAATAATAAACTTACTAGCGTACTATATACTATTCAGTAAGCATCTACTTATCATCATGTCAATGCATGTAATAATTGGCCGCCATTCGTAAACCAATCCCATAATACTTTGGTTACCAGCTAAGGGACGCAACTACACGACATTTTAAAACAAACTAGAAATTTTAGACCGTTCCTTCTCGTGAAAACACATAAACTGTAGATTCTTTGCTGCAATAGCAATATCTCGAGTTTCAATGTAACCGAAATTTTTTTTCTTTCTAGCACCTAATTGTTTCAATTTATTATAATCTCCAGTCTTGTCTAAATGTCTAAACAGGCACGAGAATAGTAAAACCAAATGCAGTTGTTGTTGTAATGTAGGGGGCGCTTGAGGTTATCCATCCATTTAGTATATCTTGGCCATCAGTGATTTCCTAATACACACATAGTCTGGAAATTCCGCCAAAGACCAAAATTAACTCCACACAGACTATGAAGGAAAAAGATAAAGGGAAAACGGCATTTTCTCAGACACCAGTATCAATGACGGAAGAAAAGAAAACGCAAACGCAAAGGACTACAAGTGAGGAAAAGAAAATTCAAACAGAGACAAAGAAGAAAAAGGAAAAACCTCATAAAGCCGCTAATACACAGACTACCAACATCGAGACGAAAGAAAAAAAAATCCAAACGACAAACGTCCACATGAACGAACCTCAGCAATCGAACGAATTTGATAACATACTGGACCAGGTTTCAAGGGAGCTCGAGGCCGTACCCCTCTCACCCATACCAGCGACGCCGCTCGACCACCAACAACGGCGACAACTACAACAGTATCAACATCAGAATGCCAGCCCACACCACCAACAACAACAAAACAGGGCGAAAAGAAAAAAAGACGGCGCCCGCCACCACATATTCGGAGGCAACAACAGCGCCCTCGACAACAACCTCAAAAACAGCGCGGACAGCAACAACAACAACAACACTGGCAGTACCAGGAACAACATTACCCCTCTTGGGGGTATTTTAACCATCCAATGGCTGATTTAATCCAACTGCTACTCGACCATCTGTACTGGCCGCCAGCGCCCACCTTCAGGCATCCCAACGGACACCGGGGACAGCCACGACAACAACATCAACAACGCCACCAGTGAAGAGATCGGGAAGTCGAACAACCCGGGCACATGTACACACTAGGTATAGATCTGGTTACTAGCCTGGGCTCTGTAAGACACACACACCCCCCCCCCTCACCATAACACCAGAAACGGCAACAACATCAACGCCACCGCCAGGAACAAAATAACATCGACTTCAACCCACGGATCACCGGGTTTGGAGTCCGCCTTTGCCGGCCAGACATGTTTTCTCAACGGGCACACGCAGCAGCAGAAAGGCACCTCCCTCCCTCTCCCCCCTCTCCAAACGCGAAAGCGGCGGAAGCCGGAAGCGTTCCCCACATTCAACAACATCCTGCTGAGTAGTCTGCTCACCTACTTCAATGTCTTCCTCATATACACCTGATTTTTCAATTATAAAGTTATGAAGAACACATGCTGCTATAATGACAGATGGAATATCATTAATCTGGAACATCTCAAGATACTTTAATCTGCGGAATTTTCCTTTTAAAAGCCCAATTGATAGTTCCACTTCAACTCTGGTTGATGAATGTTTTTTTTATATGTTTTCTCAACTGATGTCAGATGACCATTGTCTCTAAAGGGAACCAACATATAATTTCTCAGTTGGTAAGCAGAATCACCAATTAGGTGATATTTTGATGGTAAAGTGCTATCTTCAAGCTTCTTCATCAATGGGCTGTTTTTAAATACTCTGCAAGCATGCACTGATCCTGGCCAACACGTGTATGCATCCAAAAATCTGAGGTTTTTGTTGCAGACAACTTGCAGTTGCATACTGGGGTAGCCATTGCGGTTAATGTATGCAGCTCTATGTTTCTTGGGACCTGGAATTTCAATATGTGTCCCATCTATGGCACCCACTACACCTGGAAAACCGCATCTTTCAGAGAAATCATCAGAAATTTTCTGCAACTCATCAATTTCTGGCCATTTAATATACAATCTTTGATTCACAAGTGAATTGCACACAGACAATATCACAGAATGCATGGTACCTTTGCTCATATTAAATCTGTCTGCAAAACTTCTGAAGGATTCCTTATTTCCCAGATTAATATGTGCCCCCTCCACAAATTTCCGTCTTTCATTCATTGTCCCTCAGCAATAAGGGACCATGTTCTGTAAACCACTATTGTACGAAAGAGAAATATGTCTGGTGGGCTAAAAATTGCGAGCACCATTCTACTTCCTAAGCCAATAGTCACAAGGTCAATCTTTAATAAATAAATAGGGTCCATACATGTGACACTCAACGATAATAACAACTAGCAGAATGAAAACAAAAGCAAAAGAAACATATTTTTATTATGTAATTAATTTCACACTCAGTCTTGGGATAGGGTCTCATATAAATACAATATTCGATCGCTACTAATGCCTGTCTATTTAATACATTCACCCCAGAGATAATCTATAATATAATCAAGGTCAAGCAACAATTCTAATAAATAAAACTGAAGTCTCACCCCACTAAATACACACAAGACCAAATATCAAAATGACTCAACAAATATTTTTTTTTAAGACATGCAGATTCTAACATTAAACAACCAGTACACATTCACTAAATATAAAATCACTGTCAATAATTCAGGCTCTTATTGCCTTAGATACCTTTCTAATGCGGTGCTGTCTAAAATACAATATTTTTTTCTGTCGTAGTTGGTGCTGACTAAAATAAAACAATGTTTCTTTCGTACTTGGTACCTTTCTAATGAGGTGTTGACTAAAATTTCTGTCGTATTTGGTGCGTTTCTAATGAGGTGCTGACTAAAATAAAACAATGTTTCTTTCGTACTTGGTACCTTTCTAATGAGGTGTTGACTAAAATTTCTGTCGTATTTGGTGCGTTTCTAATGAGGTGCTGACTAAAGTAAAATAATGTTTCTGTCGTACTTGGTGCTGGCTAAAGTAAAATAATGTTTCTGTCGTACTTGGTGCTAGCTAAAGTAAAATGTTTCTGTCGTACTTGGTGCTGACTAAAAGTAAAATATTTCTACATTATCTGATCGAGAGTGCTAGGGGCCCAAGCCGGAGATATCACTCCAATTAGTCTTCATTTTGATCTTACTAACTTTTAATATTTCTATACATTTATCAATATTGATTTTTAAAATAAAAAGAGAAAACAAAAGACCCAATACTTTCTCTTTCAATGAGTAAAAGTGAATATCTATAGCATAATAACACATGTAATATCATCTACTAAGAAAAACTATAGGTCATACATAGCGCATTTGTTGAGATTCTGTTGCGGAGAGATTCAGACAAGGGAGCTAACTACGTAATCGTAGTATGCATCATGGCGACCTTAATGTGCAAATTAACAACTTTGACTGGGCTATATCTCCAAAGAGCTTTTAAGTCCGATATTTTCTTTAAAATTGTTGCAGTCCATTCAAGAGCATATTCATTGCCTACATCAAACAAAGATGAGAAAGAAAATGCGAACATTTTTGCCAATATTGATGAGGTCATTGATCAAGAACTTGAAGAAGAGAAAATCGAACAACTTCGAGATATATCAGGTTTGACACCTGCCCAGAAACGTCGCGTACACGGAGAGCTTCCTGAAATAAATAATGAATACAAACAGAGTATAAGGTACGATTATAACTTTGCAATGGATTATCAGTATTAAAAGATATGTTTACTTCTAACATTTTCATCATTCTTGCTTTGTAATAATCATAATGCGGCGTTAATTTAATCTGCTATAATAATTTTATTTAGACCCATTTTTACTGAATTGCCAATATGACTTATTAGTAAAAAAAATACTTCGTTATCTTAGTAACTGATTAATACTAATAAAGTGAACTCCCTTTCACTGTTTTGTGCTTTTAGTTTTTATAAAAACATATTCTCTTTCGATAATACTAATAATACTCTTTAACACTAACACTGTAACAGTAAGTAGTCCCAACCAATTTTTCAAATTTGATTCAGAGTGAACAAATGTGTTCACATAATAGTATTAGATGATATAATTTTGCTTGCAAAATTCTAAGGGAAGATCTCGAGCATTTTATGAAATATCATCATTTGATTTTGAATATGCAAGTTACTTAGTTAGTCCACATCAATTTACGAGATGAATAACTGTTCATTTTGATACACTGTAATTGTAAAAAGTAAAAATCTTCATTTATGAAATGTTAAAGTTAAAATTATAACAGACGAGTATATTCTAAATGATAAAAAAGAAGAAGTTCTTTTCAGAGAATGTATTGTATTTTACAAACTGTGTGCAGACTTAGCTCTTCATATCACATAGCTCTGTTCTTTTCTAGTTGACTCTTCAGCCCAAAAAACTACAGCAAATCGCTATAAGAAAAAAATTAATAATGATCTCAGCAAAGTTTAACTTTAGATTAAGATATATTAATCAAATAATAAGACACTATAAAAAAATGATCATAAAATAAACACTAGTTTTGTTTTATAGTAAAGTTTTATTTTTACCAAAAGCTTACTAGTATTAGTTTATATTGGTTTGAAATAGAGTAGGGTTGTTGCAAAGAAATAATTAGGAACTCTAGAACTGAGGATCAAAGACACTGATCTTGCAATCATAAAGCTGCTAAATTAACTTGCATAAATAAATTCATACTTAAATAAAGAGCTATATTTAAAATGGAAGCAAAGTTAAATGATACAAATTACAAGTGTCAAGATTAATTGCTTTCATATTTAGAATTTGAAGCAGATGTTTTTTCAGTTACCTAATGCAACATGTTTACACTAAACCACAGCCATAGCTACAAAACATTTTAAATACTAGTTTTGTAGAGAAGTGCGTGTTCTTTTTGCTTTGCATGTTTCAGCAGGGAAAAAAATATTTAAATGCATGCATGGCAAAGATTCCAAAGTAACCAATTTTTCAATCGATTACCTAAACTTGATTTTTAATTCTGTGCTAATAAAAATGGATCAGGAGAAAGTTTAAGATTGTACCTTTATTTTTTAGTTTTAGTTAAGAAAAAGTCAAATGTGGTTGCATGCAAAAAGAAATTCAACCAAAACAAATTTTTCGATCATGTCAACCTAAGGTTGCAAGGCCCTATTTTTAGCAAAAATGTGCCCAGCACTTAGTAAGTGTAATTATTTTTCTTTCAAACATGGTTTAAGTCATATTAAATAAAATACGACAGTGTGTTAGATAAAGAAATTATCTTTAATTTTATTGAAGTTGCATCAATGCATAATTATTAAAGTATGACACTTCACTGCAGAAAATAACCAAATTTGTGCACTAAATGCAATTTATTCCTGAAAAACATTGGGACTACCTATTAACAGAACTGCCGGTGCTTGGGTAAGGAGGCACACTAAGACCAACTCCATCAGTTCAGCATGCAAACATTATATAAGGTTTAATATATGTGAACTATTAACTTTTTATTAATATATTTAATTATATATCTTTTTATTGAAATTATTTTTTTTATGCAATTAGACCTTGGCAGCAAAATATTTCAACTTCTTTCTTAGTAGTCAGATTAAAGAAAATAGTTTTCTTATATATTGTGTGCATATGTACTAATGTAGATACCAGAGACGTCTTTATGGAAAGTTTGGCAAGGAATCAGGCTTGGAACCAAATATCTTGTGGCCAACAAAACAAGAAGCTGTTGAGCTGACACAACTAAATCATGAATGGGAACCTAGTCTGGAAGAGAGGATTGCCAAAATGAATATGCAGAAACAGATGCAAGCAAAGAAAATGCTAGAAAGGTAAATTACAATTTACTCATTGTTAAAATTGCTTAAATTTTGTGCATTAAATATATTGTTTTATTGTCTCTAAAGAAAGCTGCCCGGCATCCCCTCTCAACCCCTCTCAGCTGTCTGACTGTCGCTACACTGGATAGCACTTAAATGGACAGGGCGGAAATACTTTCACTGTCCACTGTCAGTCAACAGTGCTGGCGTCCAAGCGCTTGACTCAGAACTACCCCCCATCTGTCGGTAAAGAGTGCAAAAAATTAAATACCTATTGATGGACTTAATTAGGCAGTGATGATTTCCGACTGTCACAACTCTTATTGTGTTAAAATAAAAATAATTGATTAATAAATTTATATTGGAATTTGTTATTTCCTAAGAGTTATTTTTAATGTTGTTCCTATTAAAGGGATTAGTGTATTTTACAATTTATATTGAAGATATAATTTGGCTGGGATTTTAGTACATATATTTTTGAAGTAATGTGTACAATTTCTTGTGTGTACCTTCTGGAAAACCACAAATGAAATAGTTTGTTCACTTGTTATATTGGATAAGTCATTTTTTTTGTATTTAAACATTAAATGACATGCAAGAGTAATTTTATAATTAATATTTTTTAAAAATCACTTTGCATAATTTTAGAGAAAAGCGCATTGAACAGAACATGGCCAAAATGAACCAGTGGATACAAGAGTACAGAAACAGAGTGGCCAAAAAAGAAGCTGAAGTGCAAGCTAGAGAAAAGAAAAAACGACTCATGCTTGAAGAAGCTCGCGAGTATTTTGGCTATGCTGTGGACCCAAGAGACGCCAAATTCCAGGTTTGTTGAATTGAATAAAAAGGAATATCAATTAGACTAGAATCTGAAAGCAGAAGGTGTTGCTCAAGAAAACAGAATTAGTTAAAACTGTTCTTTTCTGTTTGATTATTTTATCACCTTGAAAGAAGAGAGTGATTTGAGCAGTGGTTCCTTTTTCTTTCAAAATTATATTTCAGTATTTTAGATATTTGAAATAGGTTTGTATTTTTAATTTATATAATGAAACATCTAAGAATTGCTGAACTATAGTTGTAGTTTTATTTATCAGCCTACAGTAAAGCATTATCTTTTTTAATTTTATTTATTAGCCTTTAACAAATATATATTTGCCACTGATGCTCTTTGACCATATTTAAAAGTTTCCACATTTTTCAGCAGAATAATAGTGAATAAAATTAGTTTGATTGTTAAACTTAATGTCTTCGTCTCATTAACACTCGTGAAAAAATAAATTATAAGCGATTGTCTCTCTTCAACCAAAGAAGCTTACTGATGTCTACTAGTAAACAAGTGCACCATTCTGCAATGTTTCAGCAACCATAATGTTCTCATCATTATTATACTTTCAGCATCTTCATCTATAATAAATTCTCAAAATCCCTAGCATCACCACTATCACCCTTGTAACTGTTGTCAGAACATGCATGTCATTTGTGTAGTCTTCTCTTAGTCAAGATTTTCCCGTCTAAAGACCTGAAACTCAGTGGATGTTGTGTTGAACTGATGTAGTTTAGTGTACTATCTGCAATCTTATGTTTATATTTGATTGTGCTGATATTAAATATCAGTAAACTCATACAAAGTGCTCTCCTGCTCTGTGAGTTTTAAAATTATGCCATTCTTATATGCTGCAAGTAAATGAGTATAATCTAAACATTGGCTATAGAACAAGAGTTTATACTGATAGTCTAACACTAATAATCAATTTAACCTAGTTTGTCATTTCTGTTTAATATTCATATCCAGAAATTTGTGAAAATTCAGACATATTCACCTAATGCATATCCTCATATCTTCACATACCCTATCTACAAAAACACTCCTACCTTTATCTTTGTGTGTGTAATTTTGTATAGAGATGTAGATATGTATATATATTAGATATAAATAGATAGATTTTAGTTTATATATATTCATCTATATGCAAATTATTTTTTTCTAACTAGTAGAATACCTTGTTCCATGTATATACACAAATTGATTTCTTATGCTGATGATATATTATTTTTTCTTGTCCTTTTACTCAGGAAATGGTGGAAGAGAAAGAAAAACAAGAGAAGATATTGGCAAAAAAGCACAAGAAAGAAAAGCAGTTAGAAAGGTTTACTGCTAAACTTAAGGCTCTTACTGAAGACACTGATAAAAAAGAGGAAAAGTCATGATCATTAGGTCTTAGCTGGCATTTAAAAATTATATGTATGTATGTGTGAAACCATAATCAATTTAAATGGACAAAAGTATTATAAACATAAGGGAGGTTCACAGTCAGAAAGTGGAATTGTGAATTTTCTTCTTCAGAGACTAATGACAATTGGAAAGGTATATCACTAAGAAATATTTTTTTTCATTAGAGACAGTTAGTAAGATGCATACTTGATGTAATAAAACATCAGAAATATTAATGTATTCCTTTTTGTTTTATTTTATTCATGATTTGTATAATTGATTTTCTGTATGCATGACAAGTAAGAGTATTTTCTTTCTGCATTATAATTTATATAATTATTTACAAAAAAAATAATAACCAAAATTGCCATATATGTATTATTTCATCAACACACTTAATGACAATAAGCATTAGTTAGTCTATATCTCTATCTAACACTAGTCTATATATAAATATCTATATCTTTATCTATGGTCACATTCTGCACAATTATTAGTTGTTATTTTCTTTCTGTCAAAATAAACATGAAATGGATTAAACAAAACATTAATGATTCTTTCTGTGTTATTCTTGATCTCACATCTGTATTTCTCTGCATATTTCTTTAACAAATGATTGATTTATTATGTACTTCATTTTCTTCAAGATCTTAGTAGTGTATGTCATATGAGATTTTGACTTACTTCAGCTGCAAGTGATTTTTCTGTCTTAATGTTGCAGTATTAGACTTCATAATGTGACATTCATAATGGATAAAGTGACCCTTGACTTACCAACGGCTGCATTTAAAACCATTTCTCTTTTACCACAAAATGTCTTAAAACTTCACCATTTACATCTGCAATTAGTATGTATAGAGGAATTTCTTATATAAGTTTTTAAATTAAATTATTATTCTTTATTTTCAGATTTACTATTAACTTTGAGTTATTCAGTTTTTGTTAAAGTATAATTAGTGTTTTATTTATTTTTCTTTATTCTGTAGGCCATTGCTGACAGTTAAAATTTTTGTTTTTGTTTCAAATGAATTTCCAAGAAAAAGAATTTGCCCAACAACAGATCCTGACTTAAACAACATAAACAGAATAAGTAAATAAGTTAAAATACTTAAATAATACACACATAATTATAAATTAATTATTAAATAACATAAACAGAATAACTAAGTAAATAAGTTAAAATACTTATTAAATAATACACACATAATTGTAAATTATTTAACCAAACAACACAGACTAAAGTGAATCTTAAAATGGTGAATTAAAGAGTATGTGAATCTTTGATTCAGGATTGCTTGGAACCACTCCATATTCTTTTACTTTTGTTGATCTACATTAGCTTTAATTACCATGTTTTGTTTATTATTGATACTTTTTTATATAGAATCATTTTACTTTCAGTAATAAATTAAAATATTTGTCTTTTTAAATCTGTTTTGTTTTGTTATTATAGTAAATGACTGGCAAATGTTTAACAATTATAATAACTAAATAAGTTAAAACAGATAATGGATACACAATAGCTAATTTACTTGTGTGCAGTAAAATTATGTAGTGTATATTAGAGGAACAATAAATAACAGTTTCAACACATGTTGATATTTTGAGATGGAGTCATTTTAAGACACATCATCATTACATCTGATAAATTATATATATATATACACATATACACAAATGCACCATATTTTAAATCTGCCTCCAAAAGATTTTGAATAATGAGAATTGAGATTTCTAATATTTAAAACAAATGTAGTTATGTATATTTAATTGTAGTGATATTTTTCTTTCTATAATTAGTTATTGTTTTAATAAAAAGAGTTGATATATATCTGCAAAATAGAAAAACAAAAGAAAATTTGCATTCTCTTCTTTGCACTTTGATAAAGACAACCTTAATTCATTTTCAAACTGACATTCAGTGATCTCCACTAATTAGAAAGACTTTTTAATCAGCCTTAAAAATGTTTGAAAAATTTTGTAACCTTTTAACATGATTGTTATTTATTATCAATGAATCACTTTTGAATGATTAAATAAGCATTTTAAATTCAAATAGTTCAAGGCCAAAGTTAGAATGATGCAGAAATGTATTTTTGGTCTTTTAGATCTAAACAGTTTTTGAGGTATCTTTTACAGAGACATTAGATTTTATTGATTCAAGTATTCAATCAATTGCACAATTGCATTCATTCAGGCATACAGTAACAAACCCTCAGTAAAGACTTTGACCATCTTGATCAAGTGTAAATTTAATTTTCCAATTTCATTGGTGATGTTATTTATT
The DNA here is from genome assembly GCA_028829895.1 of Sinotaia quadrata. Lineage (NCBI taxonomy): Eukaryota > Metazoa > Mollusca > Gastropoda > Architaenioglossa > Viviparidae > Sinotaia > Sinotaia quadrata. The sequence goes on from CM054178.1 coordinate 107,763,478, forward strand.
TGACTGGAAAAAAAACACATAGACTGTAGACAATCCTAGTTGGTAATGGCAAATATTTGTTGTTGTGTCTGACACATCCATCTCACTTAATCCCCCTTCTTCTTGCCTTTTACAGGTGCCTGAGTAGAAGTAGGAATGAGGTGTGTAACTCTTCTGTAAAAGCACAATGCTAAAGAAAATATTTGCATTCATATAATTCTATGCACACACATACACATATGCATTATATATATATATATATTAAGAGTAATACACAACCAGTATTTATTATCATTCTTAATTCTACTTTTAAGCAGGGAATATATTGTAAGTATGCACAAATTGATAGCTTTCTTTAATTAAGACCAAGTTTACTGAATGTGAAATTTGAACTATAATACTTATAATTTATTACTGGATAGTTTTAGTAACTTATTTTAGCAGTGCTGTCATTTTTTGACAGTAATTGTGCAAGCATTGATAGTCTTACACAAAATAAAACAACTTGTTCACAGACTTGTATACCATTTTGTCATAGCAGCAATTTTTCCAACTTGAGTTAAGCCCTCACAGAGCCCATAAAACATTAATTTCCCTACTATTTCTGTTATGGGAACTATAACCCTATTGTAAATACATGTACTTAAGTCTAACACAGCCAAGTATTATTGCAAAAATCATGCACACATTAAAAAGAAAATAGTTCTAGAATATGAACATTATAAATTCTTCTGTGTAATGTTCTTAACAATAAGTCATATAAAAAATATAAACAGTATATGAATACATGTGAATTTTAAAGTATTTTATTTTATTTCTTTTAGTGAACAAGAATTAGCCTTAAAGTTAAAGTAATAATGCTAGCTTTGATTTTTTTTATTTTAAAAAAAAGCAAAACAAAAATATTTGCCTTGTGATTGATGCATATTTCTTATGAACATTTTCAGGGTTTTTTTTTATGTGTGTATATGTATATATATTTTACTAGTTTCAAACTATTATTTTTATTTCAATGATGTACTTGTAATTGCTTTCCAAATTATGCATAATGCAAGCTCTAAAATCTAGTATTTAAAACATAACTGCCTTATTTTTTATGTATGAATTTAATGGATTTGGATAGAGTTAATTTTTTAATGTGTCATTTAGTTTGGGGTGGGGTTAAAGTCCTTATGGTGTATCATAGAATCTTTTCAAATAAACCTTAATTTATGTCATATATAGTTTTATGAAGATAAATTTTGTTTTGTGTATGTTATGGGCTTTACAGAAACAACAATAATTAGAATAATATTATTCAGCAATTTGTGAATTACAGACAATCAGAATTTAATGAAACAAACTCTACATGCCAGATAATGAACAAACATCATAATAATATTATAAATAAATAATATTAGTCAATTAGAAATTTCTAATACTGTTTTAGTATAAAGTTCTAAAGTCAGTTATATTTATCAACAGGCGAACATTGTTATTATTATAAATCAAAGATTTTAAAAATATTGTTATTTAATAATTATAAATTAATAAGAGTTCATTACCTTTTTCTTTGCCTTTAAATAAAAAGCAATCTCTTTATATATAAACATATTAGATTAAATACATCATATTTCTTAGTCACTAGAATCAAGGTTATAAACAGGAATGTGCTTGGATGTAGGGGTAGGGGGTATTTTCTTTTACTACACTAATCATCATCGTACACTTGCAGAAAAAAAAAACTATTTTTATAATACTCTGAATATTTTTCCTATCTGCTGATACCATGAATCCTGAAAGTACATGCAGTTGTGAGCTGGATGAAAATTCAACACAATTTATATGTAATGAAATGAAACAAACATGAATTATAATGTGAGTTAAAGGTTATAACACTGTTAACTGCACATTTTACATGGTAAGGGTAAGTAATGAAAATAAACTAAGAGTACAGCAATCAAACAACTGATAGTTGTGAGTAGGATTAAAATACATTGCAATATGAATATTAAAACTCCGAAACTGATGAAGTACAAAGTATATCCTTATAAGAGCTTTTCTCTTTTTTAAAAAAAAGCTGTAGTTCCATTTGAAGAAATTACATGGAATCAAGTCTTATTTCAGAGACACCATTGATGATTTCCGATTGCAAATCTCACAACTAGTACTTCCTGGGAAATTTTTAGTTTAACTTGAAAGCATGAATTGTCAAAGACATTAGAAATTAAAAACTAAGATTAAATTGTTCCATTACAGTGATCAAGGAGACAAATGAATTTAAGGTAAGTAACATTCTTCCTTTCTCCTTCATCTGCCTACAAAATTATCAAATTACCCTCTTCTAGAAGGTGGACACCATTTAAGAGACTCAACATCTAGATTTTTCCAAACATAAGCACTAATGGCTTGTATTTAATAATTTTCCTTTATGTCCAGACAGACAACCCCAACTAAATGTTCAATCAAAATTATGAAAAATGTTGGCAAAGGAAATCATTTAATCTTAACTTATATTGAAAACATTCTAGCAGTTTAATCACCATTATGAATAGAATCAGGCTGAAGCACCATACAAAATAAGATATCCACTCAACGACTTCCTGAGTATATAGGTCTAATAACATGCACGGTGCCAAAACGGATACGGAAATGGAATTTTTGTGATCAACTTCCGCTTGTATTGCTCACTCTATAATCTTAAACGAATCACTCGTATTTAACATTTTCTGAATTAAACCATAAATAGCAGCTTTCGAACGTACTGTGCAGTGTGCAGATGTACGTACAACTAGAGAAAATTGAAAGTCAGTCTTGTGAACATTTTCCACTCAAACGTTGCCAATGTCAGTGTGAAGCACCCTTCTCTTTATATTGAAGCCTGATCTCAAGAGCTAGTGGTTGCAAGCTTTGCAACTGAAAAATCTTCCACAGAGCGTCTATGCATGCTAATAAAGATCCTTACCGTTGATAACCCTATATCAGAGTTTGAAAACGTCGAGTGCTGGTCAGATGTCCAGCGACAATGTCTTCTGCTGTAAATACATATGTAACTATACCAGTCAAACTTGGAGGGGGGGGGGGAGTCAATGCGCAATTTTAACCAACCCCATCGTGTCCTAAACATATCTTTTTGATGATCTCATCTTTCAAAGTATCCACTTCTTTTATACATTCTTAAAATAATGAACTTCTAACTTAGACATTTTCAGTAACAATTCACACAATTGGAAGATGACTACAAAAACTTTGAGGATTTACAAATGTCACCGACCTTGACAATTATTCCAAGTAAGGTCGGGAAAGTTGTGGATAAAAAAAACACTGCCTTGAGCTAAAACTAGTAAAAGTTGCTGATACTATATAAAGACTATAATCTCTGCCAAGTGTAGTCAATTTATTTAGCAACAGATGTATATCCAATAAAAGACTATAATCTCTCCAAAGTGTAGTCTATAGATTAAGCAACAGACCTATCTATCATTTCCATACTCTTCAATAAAAGACTACAATCTCTCCAAAGTGTAGTGACTGTAGTCTATAGATTAAGCAACAGACCTATCTATCATTTCCATACTTTTCAATAAAAGACTACAATCTCTGCCAAGTGTAGTGAATAGATTAAGCAAACGACCTATCTATCAATTCCATACTCTTCAATAAAAGACTACAATCTCTGCCAAGTGTAGTCTATAGATTAAGCAACAGACCTATCTATCATTTCCATAGCTCTCCAATAAAGCCATTGGAAGGTGAAGGAGTTTGATATCCCTTCACCCATGCATGCCTGTTCTGGTTCACACGCGTTCACTCTTGTTTACGTTTGTTTTGTTTTGTTTTTAAATCAAACGTTTGAAGGCAAGAGTAAATTTCATCAGCTGGACAGGTGTCCATCGCACTCAAATGAATTAAGCAAGCAGTTGGTGGCTGAAGTCGCTCCTGAATTTAAAATGAGGGACGATTCTAACATCATCGATTAAAGTATTAATAGTTCTACTTTTTGTCTAAAATATAGCCTGCTGTTAAGATTAGATTTCTCATAGTGATGTTAACAATGACAATTACATTTGGCAATATATTTTAAGAACCAAAGAATTGTCAGACCTCTTATCTCCCTTTCAAAGAGTTAGCAGATTTAAGCGATGACAAGTGGGGAGCCTCTTCTCTGATTTTAACAACGAGAATATTTGTAATGCATTTTGTGACATGGTTCTCTCAATTCCATTTAAAATCCTATTCCTAATACTTACTCGAATTATGGTGTGTAGACTAGTTAATACATCCTTATAAAATCCTATTTCTAATACTTACTCGAATTATGGTGTGTAGACTAGTTAATACATCCTTATAAAATCCTATTCCTAATACTTACTTGAATTATGGTGTGTAGACTAGTTAATACATCCTTATAAAATGTACTAATCGTCCACAATTATTATTTTAAATGGCTATCTTCATCATTTTCGCATGATAGTTTACACATGATTTTTATATTTAATGATTGGTCTTATTAAATAACTGCTTCTGAAGGTATATATGTGTGTGTGTGTGTGTGTGTGTGTGTGTGTGTGTGTGTGTGTGTGTGTTCTGGTCAGACTTCCATAATCTGTGATGATATATTTATGAAATGGGTTTCTAGTAAAGATAGTCCCCAGTTTACGTATAGGTGAGAAGGTTGCATGCAAATCATTTCATAATTTAATGTTGCTGCTCTTTCTTTCTTGTGGGGTGTAGTCAACTTATGCCTCACTTTGAAAAAAAAAAAAGAATTCTAAAAAAATAAAATAAAAACTATTTCCCACAGATCTTAAAAGGACTGGTCAAGGTCCCCCCATTGCTCATGAGAATTAGTCAGCTGCGGATTTTGTTGTCTCGCTTTGTACTTCATTAGCTTCTCATCATACAATTATTGCAAATGATTTTGAATTATACAATTGAGAAAAGTATCACAACTTTATCTAAACAAAACAATCGTGCTGCTTCAGAGATCTCAAAAGATTACCATCGCTATTATTTAAACTTCGTCTAGTCAGTGTTTGCCATTTAAGAGGACATTTGTGAACGCTCAGAATTAATATATATACATATCTGTGAATTTAATTTACTATGACCAATTGGCCCTACTCGGGTTTTGATTTTCCCATATGCTGAACCGTTTCAATAACTACCCCTGCAGCTCGAACTTTGACTAAGTTAGTGTGAGATGGATACAATTCCTTCAGCGTTCGGAGGTTGTTGTCCGCGGTGGCTTGGGGGTTGATTTTTGCGTGCGGTCGATAAGACTTTGTCAGCTGCGTAGGCCAGATAGAATAGAGTTGCATGAGATATTCTCTACTAGTGCTTGTTGTTTCAGGCGGAATGTATCTACTGGACAATGACGTGGCACTAGATATCGTGGCTAGATGGTCTATGTTCGATGTCAGAGATTTCTCTCCATTCACTTCCGGCGCAAATGAAGAAGATCGTTCCAGACGTAAGTCCTGCTCGCTGACCGGCATCTCGAGATTGATACCGGACACATTCGTCCGCAGAATGGATCCGGTACGTGGAGTCAAATTTCCGGATTCAGCGTTAGACGGCGGGAATTTCAAAGATTTTGAATGATGAGGCGACTGTTTCATTGTTAAAAATTCTCACTTTTCGCTAATGATCGTTGGTTTCAGAAATTCCTCAGGAGATGTACCAAAAGAACTCAGCAAATAGAGCAACCAACCGAATAGTAGTGCTTTATTTCTCTCAGTCTCAAGGTACACAGTTATAAGAGGAACTAAACATAATATATATCACGATTTTCAAATTTGGTTCTGCAATCCAAACCTTTCTTCAGTAATCTTAAATACGAGTATTGTCCGAAAATGCTCACACACTATGGTATGTAGAGTTGTCATTAGCATGTTGATACTGAGTAGAATACATGTGCAGGATTGATTGCAGCCATTTTATTTTTAAAAATTATCCCAATAGTTAGACTGATTCCTGTTGTGGTTATTTTTGATATAATTATCCGAGTCCTCAGCTAGTTTCCTGCCGCCCTATAAAATGTCGACGTGTTGTTTAATCATGTGAAGACTGGAGATGATAATTTAGGCCTCCTCAAACTCCATCGCGCTCCCAGCTGAAACAGAACTGCGGTAATTAAAGTGACGTAATTGGTTTTATGACGACATCTGCACATGGCATCAGTAAAAGCATCAGTAAAACCTCATTCGATTTTTTATTGTCAGCTTTTTGACGTAAAGATAGACGATAATAGGAAAATGAAAATAGAAATGTCAACATTTATACAACCGTGTGTGTGTGTGTGTGTGTGTGTGTGTGTGTGTGTGTGTGTGTGTGTGTGTGCGCGCGCGCGCGCGCGCAAAATTAAGAACTTAAATTCTAAATACGAAGAGGAATTAAGTTCAAATTTCATTAAAACAGTAAAAAAGAGCATTTGACAGAATTTAGGTTTGTTTCGTGTTAGGACACCCCAACATTGCAAGTAATAGCGATAAAGGTTATTTGGATAAGATCAGTTCGGGAAATATTGTCTATTTATCTTTTAATTCATTATTTTCTACTTCAGCCGACTTAGATACACTTGGACAGCCAGCTGAGCCAACAACACTCCAGTCTCTAGTACAGATACATTTATATGGTAATGCATTCTTGACGGGTTTGTCGCAATACTTCCGTTTTATTAACATAAATACAGAAACAATAGAATCTGCTCAAAGACGATGCCTTTGGAGTTGAGGGCTTGTATGTGGACATTATAAGAATTAATGGAATCATCTAGAAATAAATTCCAATATAGATGATTTAGATATAATCTTTGCAGACACTTTCTCTCATTTACTTTTGAGCGATTGGGTGTTTGCAGTAACCGGGGTGAATTATAATACTCGACTGAATTGGCTGAAGTGCAAATGTCGTCCTTAAACGTACTGGAAACATACATATATTGATGTACTTCTTGACTACGTAAACAAAACGTACTGGAAACATACATATATTGATGTACTTCTTGACTACGTAAACAAAACGTACTGGAAACATGCATATATTGATGTACTTCTTGACTACGTAAACAAAACGTACTGGAAACATGCATATATTGATGTACTTCTTGACTACCTAAACAAAAGACACCAAGTCTACTGGCTTCCATGCATCCACAACCCCTTCGCATCAAAAATTACACAGCCATTATCGGCTTACAGTAAGTAGAAGCTTTCCTCAAAGATGTAAGGTCTTTCCTCAAAGATTTAAGATCTTTCCTCAAAATTGTAAGACTCAAAAGAAAATTCACCAAGTTATAAGTGCTGTGATCCGTTGAATATAACTTTTAAAACCATAAAATTATCTCCCTTCATCCACTGTGTCTTTCTAGGAACATACACCAAGTAGTAAAACATCTCGTACACACAAACACACACACAAACACCAAGTTTTACAGCGAAACTCGACACTATATCACGTGAAACAAGGGTAAATTCAATGGTATGCAATTGCTAGCCGTCTGAATTCATTTTCTCTACCGAGTGAACTCATTTGCTTTTGACTGAATTGATTAATTTGTTTGACTCTCTCAGTTGATTTGCTTGACTGACTGAATATGTTTCCTTAACCGTCTGGACTCATTTGTTTAACGGGCTAAATTCATTTGCTTAACCGTCTAAATTGTTTGTTTTACAGACCAAATTAATTTGCTTGGTCATCTTAATTCGTTTTCTCGACCGACTGATTTCATTTCTGTGACCGATTGAAGTCATTTTGTTTGACCAACTGAACTCATTTTTCTTGACCGACTGACAGTCCATTTAGTAGCCGGCCGTATAACTATTTCTGTTCTGGAGAGATATTTCTGGTGAGTTGTAAATGAGAGTGATCCAATTCTGTGCATTAATAAGAAGAGAACTCTTTCTTTTTAAAGCCTGCACTGTTGCCAGCTCTGAATTGCTCACCACAGACTCACTAAACATATTGAACAGACTAAAGACATTGTACAGACTCACTTAAGTCACAGTTAACAGACTCACTAAAGACATTGCACAAACTCACTAAAGACACATTGAACAGACTCACTAAAGACATTGCACAGACTCAGTAAAGACATTGCAGACTCACTAAAGACACATTGTACAGACTTACTAAAGACAGTGCACGGACTCACTAAATACACATTGAACAGACTCGCTAAAGACATATTGTACATACTCAGTAAAGATACATTGAACAGACTCACTAAAGACACATTGTACAGACTCACTAAAGGCACATTGTGTAGACTCACTAAAGACACATTGAACAGACTCACTAAAAGCACATTGTGCAGACACACTAAAGACATTGTACAGACTCACTAAGATAATGTGCAGACTCACTAAAGACATATTGTACAGACTCACTAAAAACACATCTTACAGAATAGAGGCAGATGTTTAAGCTGATTTTCTTTTTCTTTAGTATTTGTAATTCACATTTGATTTTTTATGTTTGTGTTCATTATGTTTCTTTTGTGGTTTTGGGTATTGGGTCCACACACCCAAAACCACACACATATGATTTAATATGGAAAGGAAAAATATATTTCATCGATCCCTATTATGAAATAATAAAATAAAATATTATTAGCGTTTTTTCCTTTCTTTTATATTGCTACTCAAGGCTGCGTTAATCATTGAAATCGATTGGTAGCAATTTGACGAATGACTTAGAGAAGGGAGAGCGTGTTTATTCGCTCCATTTCAAAATCGATTGATGTTGCTTTATTTTGTTTGTCTCGCCTATTTAAATGTAAGTTTAAGGTGTTGTCGAAGTCAATATATATATATATATAGGAATTAGGCAGACCACAAAACATGTATATTTTTTGTTATTTGATATTTTTTCTTCAAATTAAGTACGTTTGCTATTAGTGATGTCTAAAAGCAGAATGTGAAAAAAAAATGTTAATTTTATTATTATTATGGGATATACACTGTGTCCACCTAATGCTGGTTTTTAAGCATGGTCTACCTAACGCTGGAAATAGGGTTATATATATATATATATATATATATACACGAGTAGTGACGTGTCAATTCGATCCGTGTTCTTTCTCACAAAAAGTTATAGATGGTATTGGCGAATTTATGGTGTGCAATTTATTAATTTTTCTAATCTTGCAGTGCAAATAAATAGATTTAATCTACACTCAGACACATGCTTACTCGAGCACAAACACATATATGCATAGGGATAGAGGCAGACGCGCGCGCACACAAACACATTTTCGTCCAAGTTCTAACAAATATCGCAAATAGAATTTAGGAATACATGCAGTATTGAACAGGTAGACATGCAAGCAAGGCGCAGACGGCTAACATTAAAAGAAACCCATTCGATATAAAATCGATGGTTACTGTGGCTGCTAGAAAAACATGCACAAATCAAGTCACCAACAGAATGTAAGAGGACAATAGTACCTTAGCCAGCCTCCTCCATCAGCCAGTGACATCACGCAGTATTAATAAGTACTGTTTTTGCTTAATACATTATTACGTTGTTCTTAATATTATTCTTACACCTAGTCCGCCCCCCCCCCTCTTTCCAAAACAGCAATCTCCTTTCACTGACAGCGTTCACCTTGTTTTGCATTTATAGAGTTAAAGGTTATGATTTCGTTTCGCGCGTGCTGCACGCGCGTAACAATTAAACGCACATAGCTGAGCTGAAGTTTAAAAAAAAATAAGCCGCTGAATCGGGCCACAATTCACTTCGTGACGCTAAAGTTTGAACAAACTCTAAAATACGAAACTAATATTCGCTTTTTATATTAACTTATTACATAATTAATTTGGTGTTATTAAAACTTAATTGTAGAACGTTTGATCTGGTTTTTACAAGAAAATTGTCTCTACAAATAAAATATTTTATAATCATATTACAATATTAAATTTGTTTATGAAAACCTTATGTTTTATAATTTTTTAGTTTAATAAATTAACTAGTAAGATGTCGTTTATATGTCTGTTCTTTATTATTTAGTTTTGCTGATTTATCAGGAACTGTAAGCAGTTGGTGAAACATACCGTTTCTTTTGGTTCACACACATAAGCGCATGCACACACACACACACACACACACACACACACACACACACACACATACACACACACACACACATACACACACACACACACATACACACACACACACACACGCACACACACAAACACACCATATACACGCGCGAATAATATATCTCTTCAAAGTTAGACGAGGAAAATTGACCGTTCAGACAGAAAGGAAAATTACCTGTATTTTTATTATTCCATTCCACTTATTGTGGAAAGGACTTTAAGCTCCACGTTTAGTACACTTCTTTCATTTTCATTTAATTATGAAACACTTATCTGAAAGAAAAGGGTACGAACTGGATTACTAATTATTTTTACTAGCTCTATGCAAACTGCATTTAGAGAATCAGCTATTATAATTTGCGAAACTTTTACTTACGTCATAATTCTCATTGATTACATAGGACATACTTGTCAAACACGGCTTATTATCTATAGTCAGTGTGCATCAGTGCATCTCTATTCTATTTATTTTAAAGTACATTACTTATCTGTATTGAAAAGATGAATTAAAATCTTCGTGAGTTCCATTTTACCATTAAAAAATAATTAGAAGAGAGAAAACAGAATAATTCCAAATGTTTAAGTAATGCCTTTCAACAGGTTTGATATACTTTCGTTGTGTCGGCCAGCAAACAAAATAAATATTGGAAAGGAGTTGAAATATATAATTATATATATATATAAAATTGCGATTTCTCTAACTGATTAATTTTTAAATTAACAGGTTTACTGTAATGTTAATGTAAAATTGTGGGGGTGTATGTGTGTTCCTCGTAAATGTAAGTTTGCGATATTGTTTTTTATTATTATTATTATTTCTTATTCCCCTCTCCCCACCCTTCCCAATCATTTTAATCTTGTCCCAAACAAGTCATAAATTATTTGGTTTGATTTATATTTAAAATTTGGTTAATAAAATGAACAATCTCTTACCTGCTTGTATTTTTTTTTGTTGAAAGAAACATTTTCATAACATTCTTGATGACCTCAAGTCTCTACACACTGAATAGATATAAGCCTGATACCACTTATGCTTACTTACAGACATAAAGCTATGAACATTCTTGATGACCTCAAGTCTCTACAGCATTGATTTGGGATATGCTGGATACCACTTATGCTTACTTACAGACATAAAGCTATGAACATTCTTGATGACCTCAAGTCTCTACAGCATTGATTTGGGATATGCTGGATACCACTTATGCTTACTTACAGACATGAACATTCTTGATGACCTCAAGTCTCTACAGCACTGAGTAGATATAAGCTGGATACCACTTATGCTTACTTACAGAAGTAGAGCTATCAACATACAAGATGAGCCCACATTTTTCCCCACGTCCTTCTTTGAGGGTTCGTTAATGAAATCGAGTGGGCGGTGGATTACGCCGAAATAATTATAACGATCAAGCTGTGTATTTCTACAGAAATATATTAACAAGTATTATATTTCCCATCGTAATTTGCAAGTAAAGCCCTTGTTTGGAGAACATTTCTTTTTTTTCTTTAGCCCGGTCCTTGTTTGTTTTCTTTTTCTTTCACTTTGTCCTTTCTTTCTATTATTGCTAATAAGTTCTAAGATGCTAAAAATAGTAACCCACAAGTTCTTTCTCTTCTTTTCAACCGTAGAATGTAGTGTAGAACTTTTGACGACTCTCTTCATGATGGCAGTTGGCTTGAGTACAAGGCAAGCCCTTGTGGGATCTCCTGCTGCTGACGACACACGTGTCTGATCTCTGAAGCATTTTAAGGTAAATAAGAAGCAGCACAGGGACCATAACCCAGCTCCATACAACCGAAGCCGTGACACACCTGCCAATTAGATTAGAGTGGAAACGATCTATGCACAGTGTAGTGTACAACTCCCAGAAAAGCTTAGCGCGGACGGAAGGTTGGCTGTCTTTCACACGAACAACGTTGTTGAAAGAAATAGGAAAACGGAAAATGGCTCTGCCTGAATGCTTCTATCGCCAGAGACGCGCTGGGCTGGAAGTGTGCATAACAACAGGGACGAAGATTTTATTGTGCTAACGTTACTTTTTTAAATCTGAAATATCTGTATAAGAGTTACTTTGTTTATTAATGCAATTGATTTTTTTTTTGACTGAAGAAGTCAATTACTTTCTGTGACTGAATTTGTGAATTGCGTGAAATGGTGTTGGTAGCTTGGTCGATGCTTACAGGTGTGCCTATATTCAAAGTATGTTGCGAAGCATACACCTTCCAAGATCTCATGTACGGAGTCACGAAACAATATAGAATACATTATTATTATTATTATCATTATTATTATCATTATTATTATTATTATTATTATCTTGCTGAGAGTAATCATGTTGCTGCTATGCTTACCCTCCCAATGAAGTGCTCGAAAGTGTACAAAATGTTATTAACAACCAATTGAATGACGGACCGGCAGAGATGCGATACGATTATTGGCGTGAAGCTTCGTTTCAAATATTCTTTTCCTTTTCTCTTGTGATTTACTGCTAGTGCCGTATAATTGGATTCTTTCTTTTTATTCTCAAGCCGCGAGATGGGGGAGTGTTCTTGATTGTCCTAAGGATGCAAGGGGTGAGTGGAATAGGTGCATTACAATAACACGTACACGTTTTGCAGGGTTTTCTTCCTTAGTTTTCTTTTCTTCCTTCTTCCTTTGCTGGTTCACTTAAATTCCATTTGGCTTGGAAATTCAATTACTGGGAAAGCCTAGACGTCTACACTTGGCTGTATGAGAGAATCTATGACATGATTTGTGGCTAATGCATTGTGATGAGAGTGTGCCTGTAGCAATAGAGAAACCTTGCCAGGCCCAGGCAAGTACACTACCAGACAATGATGTCAAAGAGTGTGCCTGTAGCAATAGAGAAACTTTGCCAGGCCCAGGCAAGTACACTACCAGACAATGACGTCAAAGAGTGTGCCTGTAGCAATAGAGAAACTTTGCCAGGCCCAGGCAAGTACACTACCAGACAATGACGTCAAAGAGTGTGCCTGTAGCAATTGAGAAACTTTGCCAGGCCCAGGCAAGTACACTACCAGACAATGACGTCAAAGAGTGTGCCTATAGCAATTGAGAAACTGTGCCAGGCCCAGACAAGTACACTACTAGACAACGACTCAAAGAATGTGCAATCTATTACACAAACCTTTATAAGAAACATTTGAGTAGAAAAGGAAAAACTGAAAGGGAAAGGGAGGAAAACTGTAGAAGTTATATAAAACTAGGAGATAGGACAACTTTAGGGGAGGCTAAATATCTCTGAATAGACTAACTAATAACTGGAAATTGTAATTGGGGATTGTAATTTAGATGTTCTATTTTTCCCATTAATTTTATATAAATTTCTATTAATTTTCACTCATCTTTGTGTCATTTCTTATCATCTATATTTTGTGTTAATTTCATAATTGTAGTGTAAAGTGTTGCCGTCTTTGTTTTCATTATATATGTGGGATTCCTTCACTGGGGGATCGTGTAGCTACCGGAAGTGTTGACCTCAATTGTTCGTGTTGTCCTAAATTATTCATTAGTTTATGGACGACTGATAATCTCTGGCACATATTGTCAGTCACAAATACTCTGCCGCTACAAACTGACACTATCACACATTTCCTGAAAACAGTTTCACTGCCAGTACAGCCTCACGCTGTTACAGATTGACATAAATGCAGTGCTATTACTAATTCTCGTTGTCACACATGGACATAGATGCATTGCCATTACAAATTGCTGCTGTCACACATCGACATAAATAACATTGCCATTACAAACTGTTGCTGTCAGACATCGACATAAATAACATTGCCATTACAATCTGTTGCTGTCACACATTGACTTAAATAACTTTGCCATTACAAATTGTTGCTGTCACATACTGGCTGGAACAACTGCACTACCAATACAAATTACCACACTGTAAAAATAGGAGGTAATCTTGCGTTATTGCAGAAATACTTGAATTATCTTAGAAACAAAGTCTAAAATCAAGCATTATATCTAAACAAAGCACTGCTTACACACAAAATGCGAGAGCCTGCATTATTGCAGGAATATTAACACTGCTTTCATACAAAAGGTGAGAGAGCCTGCATTATTGCAGGAATATTAACACTGTGCAGGGACAAAGTGTGAGAGCTTGTATTATTGCAAGAACATTAGCTCTGTGTGGAGACCATTTGTTACTGTCAGCCGGGCTATTTTGCTTCGATTTAAGCGGTCTTATTTTAGGTAGAATCTGATCACATGTGTAATGTACGTGCTAGGAGAGCATAAGAGTGCAGTAAATTGTCCATCATGATGAACTATAATGAGGTTGAGCAATGTGATCCCTTGTAAAACTCCAATTTCCAGGGACCGGATCAAGGCTATGAGCCCATGCATGTAGCTAAAAGCTTTTGTGTGCAGCCGTCATTCGCAGGAAAAGAGAACTCTAATATAATGAGAGAAGTGAAGGGGACAAAGAATTATCGATAGAACAATACATGCAATATATTTACGTCAGGAGTTTAGATTTGTGTTTTCTTTTGTTGTTTTTTTTGTGTTTTTATTTTAAAAAAATACTTCTCAAACACAACTAACTAACCAGTAAATTAATAAATAATTCAATGAGGGAAACTACGTCACGTAAGCTTTCCGAATGGGTAATTAATATCGATATAATTCTTCTATACATCCACTAGTAACGTTCGTTGGTTTAGCGAAGGCAATGATTATTGTCTGACTGAATTAGGCGAGCGCTTCCACCCTGCACTGATTTCACGCAGTGAGTTCTGTCTCCCAAATCCCAACTTTAAATTAATGTAGTTTACCTCTTCTAGGATGTTTATATGTACGACTGTAATTTCCATAGTCTTGCATTTGCAAACATTAATATTAATAATACTGATTAATTAATTAATATCCTAATTTCCCCAAGTGCTTCACTAATGACAACGTGATCTTGCGGGAAGGTGCGTCGATTGCAGAAACTCTCATCGACCGGGATAGATCCTGACTCAAGATTGATCACATTTCGGCAGACACGTTCAATGCTTAAACCGTTCACCACCCAGTTCCTCTGAACAATTCAGTATTGGGTGCATGCAGATCAGTTTGGTTGTATATAAACGGGTGTTTGTATATTCAATAGTGAAACTGAGACCACAATCTCTCTCTCTCTCTCTCTCTCTCTCTCTCTCTCTCTCTCTCTCTCTCTCTCGCCATATATAAATATATACATATTTTGTATTAACTAAAGAAAATAACTGCTAGAATTGTCATGTGCCTGTCAATACGCCATTTTTTTCAAATTTATTTTAGTGGAGAGATTTTTTACCATGCTTAAAAGTCGCAAACGCAGCCCACTTCTCTTTTTCTTACAACTTTGATTGGCTGATCACGAAGCGACTCCAACACCAAGAATTTGCCCAATCCCACACATGTGTACACTATCAAAATACTTCGCTCGTTACTTCTGATACTTGCGTTTTTAGTGTATCCATTATGTAAGCCAATATACTGGGTCAGTGTTCATTGATGTATGAGTTTGCAAAGAACATCAACTCAGATCAGACTGCACCTTGACGTTTTCCAAGAAACCTCTTAAAACACTTTAAAAAAACAAACTTATAAGACTAGCTATTCGGACTTGGTATTCTTTATTTATAGGTAGTTCATTTTGTAAACCGTGCATTTTGTAAATACATGCTTTGGGTGTGTCACGTGGGGGGATGTCTCGTTTGGCTGCTCCCATGTATCTCCTCGTGAGTGGGCAGCTCATGACATGTGCCAGTAATACGTCATCTTTTAGATTTTACAAAAGACACAAGACAGACACCGTTGATGGTTGGGTGAGGCCCGAATTTATTCTTTCATGCAATGGAACGTTTTATTGGCTGTGCGTGCGAGTGTGTGTGTCACGGCCGCCTATGTTGTGGTTGTTGTTTGACTGACTGTCGCTGGCCTCTCTCTCCTTCTCGGTCAAAGGGGGGGGGGTCAGGTCAGTTACCGTGACTTGCTGGATCACACCGAATGATTTAAGGTGTTATACAATCATTCTCACATGCAAATACCACGTTGGTCTTGTGGGGGAATATATTTATTTTGCATGTGGGGTAAAGTGTGAAAATCAGCGTGTATGTATGAATGCAGGATGAATGTATTTTGAGGGACGGACAGAATGAACGAACAAACAACCGTAGCACCGCACTTGCACCACAGAGAGAGAGAAAAACCCAACTCTTGATGAAGAGTTAAAAAAAGAAGAAATTTATTCTAATAACTTGGGGCTAACTCTCTGTACGGTGTTAGTCATTCATTCAAAAATTACATCCACTCAGCAACATTCATGGGATAGGGGAAAAAAAAGAAAGAAAGAAAGAAAGAACAATGGATATGATAAATGAAATAAAATGACAAGCAGAATTAATAACAGATCTGGCAGTGAAAACCGCAATACTATCAAATCATGTAATACTATCAAATCATGTACGGAAAAGAGCGGTGATGACCGCAAATAGCAACACTAAAAAGAACCGCGGTGAAAACCGCGATACTATATCAAATAGTATCAAAAATTACCAATACCATATCAAATAGTATCAAAAATTACCAATACCAATCTGTGGGTAAAAGCCCACCACAAAAGATAAACACTAAAATTATCTCCACTTAAATTAAATGTCTGTAAAAAGTTTAGGGTAAATACCCTATATCAATCATCAATGTTTATATAAAGAAATGTCAATAATGTTTGTAAAGGAAAAATTGTTCAATAATGATAATGTTCGTATTCTAACTAACCTACCTAAATGAATGCACCCTGAATTACTTTAACCTATTTACTAATGTCAAAGAAAAGAAAACGCACGTCTGCGTGACGAAAAATAAACGTAGTGGTATTGGCCAATAAACTAAGAAAATCACGATGATACCGCAGATAATGTACGTAGTACATACGACGAGTTGAGGTTGTAGAACCGTCAGGCCTCATCGACTGGCACGCAGGCTGATGAGTCCGGTGGCCCCTTCGCGTTGATAAACGCCGAAAGTATAACTCTAACTCCTCGCTGAAGAATAGCGGGCGAAGTTAAAAGATGGTTGGTATATTGATGAGTGGTGGTGAATATCTTTCTCCCGGCCCAGTCTTGTCCCGTCAGCACTTGGCGCAAAGTCACTGATGAACAACCACTGTCCAGGTTTCGGGTCCAACGTATAATACTGGCATCCGACGCAGGTTACCATAAAAGAGTTGGGTGCGACAAAACACACCTCCAACACTGTATAATACGTGGAAGATATTCTGGCCTTTCTTTCCCGATTATGACGAGAATAGAAAGACGGTCCGGACTCGGTGTAGGCAAACCATATACGACCTCACACCTCTCTGTAGTCCAGAACGTACACACATACACTAATTCAAAATGGCCGGATGAATCCTTTTATATTCTTTCCCTCCCAGAAAAAAAACTCATTAGTCATGACTGCTTAGGCTATTGTTCTCGGGTTTGGTGCATTCATTCTAGGGGTGCATTGACTAAAAAAATAGTCCCTAACTAAATTTATACTTAAGGACTAAGACTGACTAAATGCAACTTCTATCTATTGTTAAAATAACTATCCAACCTTAACATAACTAAATATACAAATGATTTTAATTATAAAAGTAAATTTACAAAGTAAGCATTCACACTCTCTAACACTCTGACAAAGCATGAACATCGTACCATTCGCTCATTAATACATTGAAAAAAACTGTACACAAAATAAGCCAAAAGCCCTGATGGCAATTGGGAACAAACTTGCTGTCAGCACATCTAATTAACCTTTCACCCTAACCCGCAGATGAACTCTGAGAGCGTGACAGCGTCCCCTGATAGCGTCCCCTGATGGGTCACTATGGGCAAGGGGGAGACAATTCACAAGGACAAAAATAAATTTTCTGATTACCCCCTCCCACCCCCGTGACAGTGTGAATATGATTGTAATGAGTACAGGACAAACGAAACAATACAAATACGAACTCTTTTGCCCCCCTCTCAAAAATGTGAATTACGAGTTCTTATTCGTAAATCTTTTACAATGGTCTATGTTAATCATAAAAAATAATTACTAGGCAGTATGACTTCTTAGACTTATGTTTTATTTCAAGAGAGGATTTCCTCTTACCTGTATTGACCATGCTTACCTGTAATGACCATGCTTACCTGTAATGATCATGCTTACCTATAGTGACCATGCTTACCTGTAATGATCATGCTTACCTGTAATGACCCTGCTTACCTGTATGACTGCTTACTTGTATTTACCATGCTTACCTCTAGTGACCATGCTTACCTGTAATGATTATGCTTACCTCTAGGGATCTTGCTTACCTGTAGTGACCATGCTTATCTGTAGTGATCGTGCTTACCTGTAGTGACTGTGCTTACTTGCAGTGACCATGCTTACCTGTAGTGACCGTTCTCACCAGTAGTGACCGTGCTTACCTATAGTACCAACTTTGTTTGGGTGGGAAGTTGCCAGAGGTGCTTATAGTTATATACTTGTTGCAGGGTGTAAAACAATTCTATGAAATGGAAAATCAGTGGCGGCATAAAACGACGCTGTACAGTGGAAGGACGTTGGAGCTGCATTAATCACCAGTTGTAACATCGGGAGCAGAGATGGGCAGTTAGATTGGATGCACTTCGAATCAGTCTGATGTAACGACATTGACAAATGTGTGTCAGGGGTGGGGTGGGGGTGGTGGAATTGGAGCATAAGGTACAGTGACGATGTAGAAGTAAGGTTGCGTCCAGATGTGTGATCACATTGCAATACACCATTCCCACCAGCATCACCATTCCAACTCTTTGCTACCCACCCTTTTTTGTACGGACTATCCAGATAAGGATGGAAAGGCAAAACACACACGAGCATCAGCCGCTGCAGGCAACTCTATCCCTAAGCCTTTCTCACCGGGGGGGGGGGGCGGGGGGGGGGCAAAAAGAAGGTTTCAACATAAAGGACCACACCATAAAATGTGCAAGCAGAATGACAAAAGTGGAAAAGGAATATACCACTCTTGACTCCACTCTTCATTTAACACACTTCTTGATGAAACTGTCTCCAAACTAAAATGGGCTTTCTGCCAATTCGCGGCGGTGAGGTTCAAAGTGCCGCAAGTGGAAAGAAAGTCACTGAGGCTTTGGAAGTAGGCTTGAAATTCCGTAATAAATTAATTCTCAGCAGAAAAAAAGAAAGCCACCACCACCATCGATCGACAGTTAAACCCAAACATCCATCATATGGAAAATATCACCACCTCCAAAAGTGAACTCTACACAAACTCTGAACGACGAAAACAAAAAAACAAACAGGCTTTTTCCCAGACACCAACTATAATGACAGAGGGAAAAAAGCCGGACACCAACTACTCCAACAGAGAAGAAAAAATACAGACAACCTCAACGAAGAAAATGATAAAAAGGAACAACACAAATAGCAATACTCACACCAAAACCAGCGAGATGAAAGAAAAAAATTCAAGCCGAAACAGTGTACATCAAGGAACCAGACAAACAGAATGACGTTGACACCGCTCTTTTTAAGAGACCCCAACCCTCTCATTCTTACCAGTGAAGCCACCTAGAGCATCATCCACGGTGGCAACATCAACAAGAGAAGGTCAGCCAACTACAACAGCAACAACAGAGCAGGGTCAATAAATCAATCGCCCACCCCACACATCCGAAAGCAACAACAGCAAAACAACAGCAGCCACAACAACGGCCCAAACAATGACGCAGATACCAGCAGCAACAGAACAGGGTCAATGAAAAGTAAAAGACATCGCCCACCCCACACATCTTAAAGCAACAACAGCAAAACAACAGCGCCAACAACAGCAGCCACAACAACGGCCCCAACAACGACGCGTGGTGGAGGATGAGCATAATAATTAATAAGATGGACGTAAGCCTTTGAGCGGAGGGTGTCCACTATTTGTTTGGTTATATGCGAGGTCAATGTTAATTTGTCATATTCATCTATAATACTGATGCTAGCACTGGAAGGGCTAGGGGTGGAGGGAGGCTACCCCTTCATCCCTGTCCGTAATTGAGAGGTGTGATTTATCATAGATGGAGAGATAATTTCATCATAATTTAAGAGACACCTCTCACTGTTAAAATACCTGTCGCAAACAGACTCACATCGCCATGATGTAACTCTAGTAGATATAACTAAATCACATCGCCATGGTGTAACTCTAGTAGATATATCACATCGCCATGGTGTAACTCTAGTAGATATAACTAAATCACATCGCCATGATGTAACTCTAGTAAGCGAAACAAACTCACATCGCCTTGGTGTAACTATTGTAGATGTTACAAACTCTCACGGGAATTAAGATCTGCTCCAAGAGAAATCCGTACACCATATCGGGAAAAAAGGTTTTGATTTCTAAAGGTATTCAATGAATGAAATAAGGATTGGTATTTTGTAATGTTTTTCTCTGCAGCCGGCTGGCTAATATTTTTTTTAAAGAATAAAATTAATAATCTATGAATTTTTGTTGTGGTGATGTTGAGTATAGTAATGTAGTGCTGCCTTGTATAAAGACGTAGGAAGAGAAATGAGAATATGTGTGTGTGTGTGTGTGTGTGAGTGTGTGTGTGTGTGTGTGTGTGTGTGTGTGTGTGTGTGTGTGTGTGTGTGTGTGTGTGTGTGTGTGTGTAAAACAGAACTTTGCAAATATCAAGTTTCAGGTATAGTGGACAAAAAGACGCAAATTAAATGTTGTCTGACTTCAATTAACTAGGATTTTCTGAGTAAAAGTTTATTAAACTCTTATGAGAGATAATGTTGAGTGTTTACTGAGTCAAAGTTATTTGTCGATCTAGGTCTTAAGAGGGCTAATGTTAAGTGTTTTCTGAGTCAAACGTTGTCGGTCTACATCTTATGACAGCTAAAGCTGAGTTCTTTCTGAGTCAAGTTATGATGGGTAAGGACTGATTTGTAAGTTTAGAAGAGTACGGTCCTTTTAGTCCTGGTAAGGTTATTGTGAGTTTGATGGATACATTTAAGTCTCTCTCCTTGTCGGGACACAGCAGGGTGTAGCGTTCGAGTCCCAATTTAACCAATGGTTACATAACTGAGACAGGGTACAGACAGTTGGTCAATGGAAACGACTGTTACGTGAGTATCCATTTCTACAGAAGTCCAGGCCAGGATTATCAACAAACGGGTCATGAATGTTTATTAAATATTGTTATTTATTTTTATTTAATTTTTCACGTATTCTGTAAAGTATGGTGTGTTGTTACGTAGCCTGTTTAAGCACTAATGTTATCGTAGATCGACATTGTCTTTGCTGTTGTTATGTATTTATGTGTTTATTTAACCACGTGGACATGAGCCTGTTCACGATCGAAATGTCGCTAACATAATAGTCATTATTATGTTTGTAGACAGACCCAGCACTTAGATTAAGAAGCCATTCTAAACGAATAAATATTAATTTATTACCATATTTCACCCATGGTGCTATGCAACAATAAATAACCCACCTAGACCGAACAAAGGTAGCATCAAACTAATTTTTATTTACTGTTTTATGCTGCCACAGTGAGAAAATCTGAAATCTTTTCCTTGCTTTCTTTACCTTGTCTGACGTCACATCTTGCACTCTACTTCTTTCCTTTGGTCTTGATCATAGTGGCGCTCATGGAGCGTTCTGGTACTCTTCTAGTTCTCCTGGGAAAGACAAGATTTAAGGAAAGTAAGCAGTTTGAGAGACAGTACGCTTGCTCTTGAAAACTCTGTATAACAATGATTGTGTTCAAAGTTTGTAGTGCTCTTGAAAACTCTGTATAACAATGATTGTGTTCAAAGTTTGTAGTGCTCTTGAAAACTCTGCTCTGTATAACAATGATTGTGTTCAAAGTTTGTAGTGCTCTTGAAAACTCTGCTCTGTATAACAATGATTGTGTTCAAAGTTTGTAGTGCTCTTGAAACTCTGTATAACAATGATTGTGTTCAAAGTTTGTAGTGCTCTTGAAACTCTGTATAACAATGATTGTGTTCAAATTTTGTAGTGCTCTTGAAAACTCTGCTCTGTATAACAATGATTGTGTTCAAAGTTTGTAGTGCTCTTGAAAACTCTGCTCTGTATAACAATGATTGTGTTCAAAGTTTGTAGTGCTCTTGAAAACTCTGCTCTGTATAACAATGATTGTGTTCAAAGTTTGTAGTGCTCTTGAAAACTCTGCTCTGTATAACAATGATTGTGTTCAAAGTTTGTAGCTTGCACTGCAGCTTGACTTAATTTGTGTATGATGTGTGCACGTCTCCAAATACATCGCTCACTTCACTGGCAGGCGACCCTCCCATCCACCTTAACCCTACTTCTATTTGTTTGAATGCAAGAATATTACAACAGAAAAGCCCACGCGAGTGTCATGGCTCTGTATGTTTGTATGTGCGTCAAAAATAAATCACAGGAGATTAAACTCTTTCTCACAATTTGTGCTAACGATTACTACGAATTCAGCGAAATCGATCATGAAATATTCGAATAGAATGCTTTCAAATCGTTTAGATATGTAAAACACGTGCGACTTTAGAACCTTACTGAGCATTGGCGGTCAGTAGGTCAAGCACTGTTGGAAGCGAAAATAAAATACTGTCTTACATTTCTTTCCTCTTGTGTTTGTTGTTGCATAGTTGCAGGGTGTTGCACCATATCTTACAATATGGTACAATAGATCTTAAATTAATTTCAAAATAAACTTACAATGAAAATAAAAAAATAATTTTATGTTACTTCGTTCATTTTTATCAAATCAACACACACACACACACACACACACACACACACACACACACACACACACACACACACACACACACACACACACACACATAGACACACTAACAAACACACACACACGCACAAACACACGCGTGCACACACACACACACACACACACCAACATATCATAAAACACTCGGTAAATTCTAAAACACTAACTTACAAACGTGCGTACACTTTCACAACCACGCATACTTATACCGTAGAAAATTAAAATTAGTTTAGAAAAGTAAATCAAATATTAGCATACCAACACTTCTAATACTACTACCAGTACAAAATGCATTACTACTACTACTAAACCTACAAATTTTATAACTACTTCTATTATTTATATTTTTACTACAATTTACAACAATAATAATATAAATAAGATTTTAAAGTACCGCCATCATGGATGCTAATGATCACAATTGTGTGTGCTTTTAGCTGAATTTTATGGTGGCCACACTGTTTTTTTTTAGCTTAATTTACAGTGGCCACACTCTGAATTTTACGGTGACTGCATTCTGCCTTTAGCTGAATTTTGCAGTAGCCACAATCTGTTTTCACATGAATCAATATTTTAGCACATAATATTCAATACCCAACTATTCTTAACTTTGTTCGCTTATGCTATATGTTCCTAAAATGTTACTAATTTTATCATCTTCAGAAATAACATCTTGTTACCATTCTTAACTTTGCCAATGCCAGAAATAAATTCTTGTTACAATTCCTAACTTTGTCAGTCTCTGTGAGCTGTGCTTGTTAATTGGTACCCGTATTCCTATACGACTGTACAAACTGTATAAAAGTGCATTTAGCCGTTAAAGAACAAACTATCATCTTCGAAAATAAAAAAAACCCACCACAATAGATGTTGAAAACGGGATAAGATCGACAACTCAGTGTCGTGGAACACGTTATCGGTGTGTACTAAATTGTACTGATTAATTTCATTTGAAAGCATTTTCTTTGAAATAGCAAATAATGTAGGGGACATAGAGGCAATTTGGAACACTTTAGAAATATGGAATATAACTCATAAATTAAAGCAGTGGCATATGTGTGTGTGTGTGTGTGTGTGTGTGTGTGTGTGTGTGTGTGTGTGTGTGTGTGTGTGTGTTATTGTATTAGTACAGTATGAGTTCCTAATTTGCAGTCTTTTCATGTAAATATGTGACGCCAACGCCACATAGTTAATGGTTTTGATTATTATTAATTAATTAATCATCCATAACTAATAAGTGATGAGAATCTTATATTATGTGTCCAGCAGACACCACTCGTCTCTCTCAATTGGCGGATATGTGGGTGCTGTAAACGTTTTCTATCTTCCTCAACATTAAAGACAAACTTTTACTAGTATACAATATTTCCGTAGGTGGAAAACTTCTTACTAAAGGAGAAGATAAATCCGTCTTTTAATCTATATTTAGCGAGCCCCCATCCACCCACTTTCTTTTTCAACATAACCGTTATCAATATGTGTAAGAAGGTCAATAAATTTAACTAAAACAATACATTTATTAAGTCAACAATCAAATATACATAAAACATATACAATGAAAAAAAGATTACTTGACATCAGTATTTCCATGAGATCACATTCAAATAATTTTAATACCTATACAGTCTTATATCCTAAAACACAATTCAACAGGTAGTGTCAATACAAATCACAGAATAGTTCTTATCAGAGAACAGAAATGGAGTTATTAGAGATAAGTGATAACAGTTTCAATATAACCTTGTTTAAGTAAAGCTGCACTAGTCCTTTTGCTTACTTTTTACAACAAAGTCACACATTTATTGTTCACTTTAATACTGTCAATTCCATGTGTTTCCCTTCTCATGTTATAAAACACTGATTAGCTGCTATTCTCTCAAGGCTAACCTGGGAACTCCTGTACCATATTAAATCCCTCAAGCAGAACAATAATTGTAGCAATTTCAATAACTTCCTTGTACCAGAAATTGCTCAACGTAGTCAGCATACTTAGTCACCATACATCAATGGAGTGCAATGTATTCCTTACACTTACACACTGCAGTAGATACCTCTTGTGTCTACCATTGTCATGTAGTTTACAATCAGTAAACCTGGAGATTCCGGTAAAACAAGGAAAGGCCACTTATTCCCTATAAAATATAATCAGGGAACAAATGTTAAGTTTTCAGTTTTTTCATCTTTAACTCCATTCTCTCTTATGTTCAAGTCTCAACAGTTTCCAGCAACCGTATTTATTAGCCTGATACACGCACAAAACATAATAAATGTGGAATATAAATTTTATGAGTGCATTCACTAGGAACAATGTAAAGTGTTTAGCATTCTATATAAGAGCATTTGAGTTCAAAAATTTGTAGAAATAATAGTCTACTCACAGTACTTATCTATGTAAAACAGAAGTATAACATATCAAGAGAAAATGCACAAAATATTTCTAAGTCCATTCTCTCTCAATCAGTTTACTCGCTATTAAGCTAATGGCCACCTTTCATGACCCAATTTTTTCCACTCCAAATTCAAGTGATTAGACAATAGAATTCTCTAAAGCAGGTAAACTTTTGATCTCAACCTATTGGCTGGTCTCGTTCCCGTAAATCTTAATGATTAGATAATAAAATCTATTCATCCAGTTGGAACTGGTTTGGATTGCATCAGCAATTTCTAGCATATTCTCAGCTCAAGTTGTTTATTCCAGTTGTTGTACTCAACTTACAAAAATACCATCATAAGGCATGCCCATGGCCGGATCACTTTGACAATTTAACAATTTATATAACAATTAAGTCTAGAAAGATATACGCAAATTTACTCTGCCACAATGTTTTGTATGACTGATGGTGGAAAATATAGAATCGCCCTCATTTCTGGGCACAGAGATGGCCTGTGATCTGAAAGGGTCTGAATTTTGACACGGCAATGTACTGTTATTCATTATTTCTTTAACGTGTGTGAGTTATGGTGATGATTAGACTATACTTGAAACAGCAAGTGTTCCGCATTGATTGAAGTGAATGTAAAATATTTTATCTCGTGAATCAGAAAGGGGAAGGTAATTTTAAAAAAATCAAAACAAACTAATCTTAACAGTAAGTCTTTCTGAACTCCATCAACCTCACCTCCCCCTCCTACACACAAAGAAATTTAAACAAATACATTTAAACCCCACACACCTAGTCAGAATGCTTTCCCACATGTAACACTTTCGTCTATTCTAAATGTTTCCAAAGAGAAGAATGGTTAATTTGGTTGCAATTTAAGATCCAATCTTCGTAAATGACCACTGACAAACAAATAATTAAGTCACTACATAAGAATAATTATTAAAATAGCACTAAATCCCACTAAGATGAATCTTTGTTCATTTTGTTCACATGTAATATTTTCAGCTAATTCGAACTACAAGTGAAGTACCAGCACTTTCATTATTATTGCTAGAATACGACCAGTACAAACTTCTGTTTATCTTAAATAGTTCTCAAGGCCAATCATTTCTTCTCACATTAACTGGCATATAAATTGACCCGTCCAATGACAGCATCCAACAGTGATAAATAAACTACAGTTTATTTTGAGAATGTGAGTATGTAGGCTGCCTAACACATCTTATTCAATAAAACTCATTCACTCTAAACGCAGACACACTGAGAAAGGATACAGTTCTCGTAATATCCGAAGATTTTGCTCCGCATTTGCTCCAGAGTTGCGGCCCACAGTTGCGTTCGCTCGATATGACCCCGAGTGTTGTAAGGACCATAAATCGGCAAGCTGGGTCAGCATAACATTAGGGTTTACGGCAGAATCTCTGTTGATCGACCGGCACATCCTGACGTCCAGAAGTGAGAGAATGGAATCATCTATATGAACAATAGAATCCCGAGACGGACTGATGCTTGAAATGGAAAATCTGATTCTCGATAAAGAAGAACTGCAAGTAATCGGGGACGACTTGACCTGTCGTTTGTCAAGGACAGACACCATAGCTCCCCGTTCGTTTACTGAGGAGATTGATACACGGCAACTCGACTTGCGGTGTTCCTTCTTTTCATAGAAGATATCATCGTCGCTAGAGTCTTGAGGATTCTTGCTTTCATCCGTGGAAACTTTAGCCACCTTTCTACTTTTAGCACTAGAGATTCTTGGTATTTCGCCGCTTGCTTCAGGAACGTTTAAAGCAGAGGCCATGTCTTTGCTTCTGATTCGCTCAAGAATTTATTGAGTGTTTCCAAATTAAAAGATAATAATCGATATGGAAGTGGTAGTAGGGTGGTGATGTTACCTTATGTGCTAGTGAAGCTAAGAGAGAGTTGTGTTTCATGATAATGAAATGATAATCGACGCAACTTAGTTCTGTATACACTATAGAGGCATTTGTAATAAAAGACAGATGACTCCATTTTGGTAACTGGTAATTAAAAGTGAACACTATAACCGGTTCCACCATTGGTGCTGTTGATGGTCATGTAATATTGCAAACCGGAAGCCATGTTACTACTGCAGGCGTATGTCAAGGTGACAGGCGCCATGTTGGTCTCAGTTGATAGTGTCTATGTTTGGCGACCAAACAAAAACTTGAGGTGGTGCAGCAGAGTAAACACAGCAAGAAATACCTAGTGATGTCAGCTAGTGACGACAGAGTTGTGCGAGCGAAAGAACCAATGACGTCATGGGTTATGAACTCTACAGATCAATGTCTAGTGTAAGTCAAGACTGCAGTCAGCCTTGGCTATTAAGTTTTATACGTTAATATAGATTTCTGGCAAAATTAAGAGATTTATTAATAGTGCTGTTTACTGAAAAATTAGGCCAGTGTTATTTTATCATATAAATTTAACTTTATTCTATATACTCATTTATATTATTACATAATTCATTATAAATATATATTTTGCAGAAATCATGAAGCAAGACTCACCCTACATTTCTACTTCGTTGAAGTGCATGATAAAATCATTTTCCTTCTGGTTCTCCCCTATGACGTATCATAAAGAGATTATATTGAAGCTGATGTAATGGCAACTGAGTTAACAGCCTTGCAAGAGAGATGTATAATGACAAGCCTGAACCACGCCATTGCAATCATCCAATCCGGCATGCAAACACTTGGGGGGGGGGGAATAGTGCACACAAACGTCTTTTAATGACATTTATATAAGCTGACAGATGTCATTGTCATCTTAAGTCAATGCACAGTATAGTATCCTACGGCATATTGTAGAAAAATATTTTTTTAACTTGACTTAGGGACGTCTATAAAGAAAAAAGTGACCAATTTTCAACATTTTATAAAATAAAAAGCTATATTAAAAATGCAAAGTGTTTCCCCATGGGTGCCAATCGTTGTTAGCGAAAACATAATTGCTTTTCATAGATCTTAGGAATTCCGTCTTCTGGTTACAACGCGGGTTTTACGAATGGTCTTCATTTCTGGTTACCGATGGGTAGGCCTAATGACTTATTAGATGTGGGCTTAATAAGTTATTTCAGTTTGTAACTAGTAGTAGTATTCGTGGGCTTAATAAGTTATTTCAGTTTGTAACAAGTAGTAGTATTCGTGGGCTTAATAAGTTATTTCAGTTTGTAACAAGTAGTAGTATTCGTGGGCTTAATAAGTTATTTCAGTTTGTAACAAGTAGTAGTATTCGTGGGCTTAATAAGTTATCACAGTGTCTAATAAGAAGTAGTAGACGTGAAATTAATGCTCCTTTTTTCTTTTTTAGTAGCCATGTGCTTTCCAACGTGTATCAAGAAATATTAGATATTGGCTTAATACACTATTTCATGTGTATCTAGAAATATTAGATTTGGGTTTAATACACTATTTCACGTGCAGCAGCAGGATAAATCAGGAAACCATTGTTATTATCTTTGCTATTTGCTCAAACACTTTAGAGAAAAGGAAATATTATTATGGATTTAATATGCATTGACCAGTGGCTAATCTAATAGTGACGATGGTGATCACCAACAATAAATGTCTGTAAATTTTGAACTGAGTGTATGGGATTATTTTCTGAGACCTACACACACTCTACTGATAGAGAACTTACTTCTTACCTCACTATTATATACATATATGTCATTGTTATAACTGTATTGACTTGATTAAAGCTATTTAACCGTAACATCGGCTCTTGTAATTTATTTTATATTGTGTACCAATCAAGCTTCAGAGTTTTTAGACTACAATGGCTCCTTTTCTACAGTCTTGTCTGCTCGTGCACGCACGCACGAATGAACGTATATATACACACACACATATGTATATTACGTGAAAAGAACTAGTTTCAGAGACTGCACTTGATTTCATAAGATATAAATGCAAAATACTTCAGTCTTGAAATACCATAGAAAATCAGTTTGAGAATACAATTAAAATTGTCATAATTAACAATTACTACGTTAGGTGTTTTTTTTTGTTGCTTTGTTTGGATTTCTTGTTCTTTAGCCTTTTTGTTTCATATTTTTCTTCTCTCTTTCTCTTATCACTTTCCTTCCTAGAGAATGCCATTTTCGGTTACGAGACCTTTCGTATTACATGCTGTTTACATCTTGCAAATTTTCCTGTACGTAGTCTGACTGTACGGATGTATATCATAGACAGCCCCTATCCCCTAGAGCAGGGGTTCTTAACCTTACAGGGGGTCCATGAAAATAAAGTATCCCCTATATTTCTATATTCTCCTGATGTGCATTTTTCTAGGGAGGGTGTTCGTAGCTTCCACGAGATTCTCAAGGGGTCTGTGACTAAAAGAAAAGATTAAGAACCACTGTCCTAAAGCATTGCTGGCATTTGATGTATGTAAATTTCTTATAGATTTGTTTTAAGTATGACCCCCAAAAAGCACTACTTAGTATTATGCTAGTGTAACGAACCTCACACTCTATTGCTTGAGAATTGCTTTTATTTATATGCATTTGTATTAATAGTCCTCATTTGTGTAATATTGATAAATGCGAACGTGTGCAGAGTGCATGCATACGTGCATAGCTTAATCACGTGACAAGATGTAATAGTCTGTGACAAAGTGGTGAAGTTTTCAGTCGGAATAGATGTTTATATTTATGGGGTGGAAAGTGTGTTTGCTTATTGGACTTTGTAATTATAATAAATGTCAAGGGTAACAGCGGCACATTTAGATTTAGAACTAAGTAGGCATATATATATAATTTATATATATTAATGAACTTTTAGATCATTCATCAAACTCTGACACTTTTCCATTTGAAAGGAACTGATTACATATATAATGAACATTTTGATTACATTGGATGTGAGAGCCCAGAACATTTAGCATTCATTATTTGTATGGTGAGGTTGCCATTTAGCGTGATGATTTGTTGACTTTATTATTTGTTTTTCTTTTCTTTAATCATTGATCTTGTCCCCCTTCCCATGAATATAATGAGTGAATGGTTTGAGCGACTGATTAACAACCATGCATGAGAAGCCCATTTTTGCAATAAATATTTAGTTAAAATTGCAGTTTCTTCCTTTCGTTTTGAGAGTGAGCGAGCATGGTTGTTTATTCGTTCTTCTGTCCGTTTACACAACTCCACATGCACTCGCCTACACACATGCCAACTGACTCATACCCTGCATTCAGAATAAAAAGACTTCATTCCAAAAGAATAACATGGTTCGTTCTGCTGTGTGAGTGATCGTCATAATATCTACACAAAAGTCAGTGAGTTGCTGGATAACCATTACCTCCCCTTTCAACCCAGAGAGAGGAAGGTGGTGGTGACAATTATGTTATAAACATATTGTGTGTTTAGGAAATTAATCCAAGTTGTAAACACTGTGTGACTAAACCATTAAACTAAAATATAAACATACTGTGTAATTAGAAAATTAAGTTATACACATATTGTGTGAGTAGAAGGGTAAGTTATACACACACTGTGTGAGTAGAACAATAAACTAAATTATTTATATACTAAGTGATTAGAACATTAAGCTAAGTTATAAAACATATTGCGTCATTAGAACGTTAAACTAAATTATACACAAACTATTTCATTTCATGAAACTAAGTAACAAAAAATACTATGTGATTAGAACGATAAATTATACACGGACTGTGTGATTAGAACATTTAACTAAATTATACACAGACTATGTGGCTACAGTAAGCTAAATAATAAATATACAAATTTTGTGATCAGAACATTAAGCCAAGTTATGCAAAGTTTGTGTGATGAGAACATTAAGCCAAGTTATGCGAAGTTTGTGTGATCAGAACATTAAGTTAAGGTATATATGTATTGAGTGATTAGAACAGTAAATTAAATTACGCTAAAAGTGCATGATTAGAAAATTAAACTGCTAGTCTGACTGACTAATGGCTGACATTCATGACTGTAACCTAACAGTGATGACAGCTGTAAAGACTTTACAATGCACTTTCTTGTCAGTGTTGCCCTGCATATAGTATGTGATATTCGAGATATAGTTAGCTGTAACATCCATTTCTATCTCTAGCTGAAGTGCTTTTAAAAGCTATGCTCATTTGACAATTAGACTTTCATTGTATTCATTCATGACGTCACAATTAAAGACAAGCACAAAGCAAAGACAACAGCAGCTCCAAGAAAAATTCGAAATCGACATAATTTGTTTTAAATCAGTAATATTTAAAATATTGTAATTTTTAAAGATCAGTTTCATATAAAAAGCTATATTCCATTTTCACTTTTATCTGCAAATCCAGTTGTTCTTTGCAGCATTTTCTCGAGATTTTACCTGGAAAGTAAACAATTATATTAGCATCATAGCAGATTATTTTAAAAAATAAACATTTATTGTAACTTGAAAGAGGATTATGAAATAAACATTTGTGTTAACAGCAGATTGGGAACATACAAACTGTGTCAGTAACATAAAGCAGGTTAAATAATATCAACATCGTTAGCGCAAAGCAAAATAAAATAATAAACAATGTCGTTATGGAAAGAGACTACGAAATAATAAACTATGCCATTAAGATGAGGCAAATTACGAAAATAGGCAGTCATAGTAGCGAACAGCAAAATATACAAAAATATATACTGTGTCATTAGGACGAAGTAAATTACAAACTTAAACAGTCATAGTAGCGAACAGCAAAAAGTACGAAAATATAAACTGTGTCATTACGACGAAGTAAATTACAAAATAAACAGTCATAGTAGCGTACAGCAAAATTTATGAAAATATAAACTGTCGTTAGCGTAAAGCAGATGACAAAAGTAGGCAATCAGATCATCGTAAAACTGATTACGACGTAAATAATTACATTAGAGTAAAACAGATTACAATAGTAAACAGTACAGTTAACAATCAATACAACAGGAAGGCAGTCTAGATAGACAGACAGCATTTCCCAAACAGTGGGTCGCGAGCCCATTTTTGGTGGTCCCGAAAAAAATGTTCTAAAAATTGGGTCGAGGTTCTAAAAAGTTTGGGAAGCACTGACAAAGAGCATTACGATACGTCCTACGACAAGTAAACAGCTGTTTTTTGTTCTTCCTTATTAAAAAAAAATCATCAGGTGAAGAGACTATTTTTCATTTTCTACTATTGTTCTCTACACTATAAATAACAGTGAATTATCTTTCGTTCATTATACACTTTAAATAACAGTTATTTTTCGTTTGTTTGTTTGTTTACCCTATCAGTATCAATTATTTTTTTGTTTCTGTGTTATACACTATAAATAACAGTTACTTTTCCTTTGTTTGTTTTACACAATAAAAATCAGTTACCTTTCCTTCGTTTGTTGTACGCAATAAATGACAGTTACTTTTCCTTTGTTTGTTGTACACTACAAACAACAGCTATATTTTGTTTGTTTGTTGTACACAATACATAACAGTTATTTTTTGGTTTGTTTGTTGTAAACTCTAAATAACAATTATTTTTTGTTTGTTGTACACTATAAATAACAGTTATTTTTTGTTTGTTTGGTGTACACAATAAATAACAGTTTGTTTTTGTTTGTTTATTGTAAACAAAAATAACAGTTACCTTTCCTTTGTTGTACACAATATATAAAAGTTACTCTCCTTTGTTGTACACTATAAATAAGAGTTATTTGTTGTTGTACACAATAAATAAAAGTCTTTGTAGATTTTCTTAAGTGCAACACAAAATTAAATTAACAGGTATTGGAGGATAGCTTACTACAAGAACTATAGCCCGACTTCGTTGTAAATTATGCTGACAACGTTGTAAAAATGGCGATGGTGTTGGCTACACTAAATTTGTTTCACCTCCAAGACCGGCACTAACTTTTCGTAAGTCTGACGTTGTCATATATGGGTTAGTCTTTGAGGGATTTAGCTTCCCTCAAATGATTATGAGGAGCCGACCACCTCATGTGGACCACTTAATACCGAAGCCCCCACTCTTGGAAAGATAGTGATGATAGTTCTGTTAACTTTCGTCTTCTCCAGAATTTGCCTGCGGTAGGAAGGACACCCCCCCCACCACCACCACTAAAGAGTTCTCCACATCATTTGACCTTGAAAGGAGTTTCTCACGCGCCACACGTGGATAATGTGCCTAAGTCCCTTTTTTCCAGGGCCAGGCAGAAGAAAGGGGATTAAGATTAAAGTAAAATAACAAGAGGACAAAGTTGTTTTTTCTGCCTTCAACATGCTACTCACTTCACGCTTACTTCAGCACACTTTTGTAGATTCTGAAACAGATGGTGAGGGAGAATATATGCCTCAGATGGCTATTCCCTAGTTTGACTCAAGGAAATCCCAAGATTAATCAGCTCCGAATAGATTTAAAAGTTATTAGAATCGATTATTTTCGGAACCATCAAATGACGATCACAGACAGGAAATCTTATAAAGTTACCAATGGAAGACGCCGATACATATAGTCAATGTAAAAAAGTCCATGAATTCAACTACACAAACGGAAACGACATTCCAAACAAAAAAAATAAACAAATACTCCGACTCAGTGGGGATTTTATGTAAAAAGAAAAGAGTTTTTCACAGACAGAAACAAGTATGGCAGCTGAATCTTTCACTCAGTCCCAGGCACCACTTCAAAAGAATCGGAAATTCAAGCCAAGGTCACTACAATCGGCACAATATACGATTATGGCAAAGGAATCAAAATCGCCATTGCAAATACTCAAACGACAAAAATCTCAACAAATGAGAAAATCAATCAAACCACCAGACTCCAGCCAACTTAGAGATACAGCTCATTGAAGTAAGAGAGGAATTAATGGTAAAAACTTCTACTATCTCCACTACCAGAATCGGAGAAAATGAAAGATCCTGCAGTAAATACAGATCGTGATGTACGAACAAAGAATGCTCCAAAAACTCTACCAGGAAAAAAATCTAGAGGAAAGAAACCCGGAAAAGGGTAAACAGACCGCCACCACATATTGAAAGTGAAAGAAACCAATAAAAACAACAAAGATGTTGAACATCAAAACACGAGTCAACAACAACAAAACAAACTACAAAAACAATAAAGATGTTGAACATCAAAACACGAGTCAACAACAACAAAACAAACAATAAAACAACAAAGATGTTGAACATCAAAACACGAGTCAACAACAACAAAACAAACTATAAAACAAGAAAGGCGCCAGCAATACTGCAGATGAGATACTACATCCACACCATTCCAGACACGAATGAACGCACGTTAGATCACCACTACTGGTTGCCCCTTCGCTTTCTTCTTGGAGATCAAAGAGATCTACAGAACCCAACTGGAAAAATCATTCAACAGCAGAAAAAAAGAATGAAAAGTATGGACAAAACCTTAGACATCCCAACAAACAATGCAACAACAACAGATGGGTCTATCCCGATTGTGGAATCCTGCTAGATAAAGACTTGGTAGGAAACCAACCTGGGCTCTGATAATACCACCATCAGAAGCTATTGAAAGATCTATGGATAAACGAATCATTCACATTATCTTTTCCTATCTATACAGCAAAAGTGACCCAGCAATGGGTAGACCAGCAAAATTTCATGATCACACTGGCACCTTTACTATTTTTGATCTCCCTCTCTGTTGTACTCCTACAAAATCATCCTCAATTTTATAACAGTGGCGCATTTCGCCCTAGGGAGAGAAATCGATGAAAATTAGAAAACGGCCATCACCCTAAAACAGTCCATCAGTCAGTCTGACCTTGTCTTCCGCATTTCGTCTTAGGACGTTCTCGGCCGTGGGCAGCTGTGGAGGGACTTGGTTCTCCTCGATATATTCTTGGGGTCTCGACCATCTCAATATCGCGCCTCCCCCATCAAATGATGAGAGGAGACCTTATCATTTAGGAACGTTTGTAACAACAGATATGTAGTTAAGTAAATCTTCAAGCACATGAATAAGAAGGTAGCAGTTTGTTACAGAAGTTTCTACTGCGAGGAGTTCGCTTTAGTCACGTGACCACAGGAAGGTAGTGGTACGTGCAAACATCTTCTCACGAACACCACAAGACAGTGATAGACAAATAAGTCATAAGCTGCAAGAATGTTAAATAAATCTTTTAGCGGCAATAGAAAGGCAGTGCTAGATGCAAAATTCTTCTAACGAGCAGAAGAAAGTATGTAATGATAGCTAAATAAGTCTTAATACTGCAAGAAAGTAGTATTAGCTAAGATTAGCTGCCAAATGGCTTGCAGAAAAGGCAGTATCCGTTGTAAAGGTCTCATACGGTCGACTGTAAAACCGAAGAGTTCAATGCATACGTCTCCTGCAGCAGACAGAACTTTGGTATTTAATTACCTTAGTTATGTCCATGAAAGTGAAAAATTCCTGTTCAGTGGCAGGGACGTTGAAATTAT
Source organism: Sinotaia quadrata (assembly GCA_028829895.1). NCBI lineage: Eukaryota > Metazoa > Mollusca > Gastropoda > Architaenioglossa > Viviparidae > Sinotaia > Sinotaia quadrata. The sequence continues at coordinate 107,799,195 of CM054178.1, forward strand.
AAGGACCTGTATGTAAAACAAAAAAATCAAAACTGTAACAAGATTAAAATACTAAACTTTTAGAAGAAAAACGAAAACAATAAGGCATTCTTATACACACTTCCCAAACAGATTTAGCAAATGCTGTCACCATAAAACTAAACTGTTTTATCTTACTGAAAACACCCAGTTGTAAGAACTTGTTAAAAGTTATATTCATTCAGTCTTCTTGCACACAAAATATATTTAGAGTTATCATGTACTCATGCACACAAAATATATTTAGAGTTATCATGTACTCATGCACACAAAATATATTTATAGTTTTCATGTACTCTTGCACACAGAATATATTTTAGTACACTCATGTTCTCACGAAATGATGACGTCAGGAATTACGTTTAGCATAACGCTCTTTTAAAGCCTCTACATTAAGAAAAAACACAAAACAGAAAAGAAACAATAACCAGTCAATACAATAATATCTTCGTAAGGACGTATGAACTTTCGGTCTCGGTAAATTCACAAAAATATTTTTTAATAAATTTGAAATTTACATAAACAAGATTAGAAAACACTGTGCGTACTTATAATAAGATTACAGTTTGTTTATGAAAAATAAGTCGATTTATATATATCATAATATGTTTTACCTTTGAGGTAGCATCATGCGAAATACCAGCTGATGCAACAACCCCGTTAATGGTCACTTGGCGAACAGCAGAGTTAACTCCCCATACTTCTACTGTTCTAATTGTAAGGGCTTCGATTTCTGGTACATTACTGTTGTGTTGAATATTCATTCTGAGAGCTTGCTATATGCAATTCAAAATGAAAATAATTATATGAACTATACGATTATCCCTTTTTGCAAGCAGAAATATTTCACAAATACACACACACACACACACACACACACACACACACACACACACACACACACACACACACACACACACACACACACACACACACACACACACACACACACACACACATATATATATATAATAGAGAGAGAGAGAGAGAGAGAGAGAGAGAGAGAGAGAGAGAGAGAGAGAGAGACATATAAATGTCATTAATTGACAAAATAGATTTTAGAATAATATTTGTGAAAACACTGAAAAACACAGCCAATAATCCTAACACGTAATGTTACATATAATAGCGCACTCACGCATTCATGTGTTAAACTATACAAATTTGAATATTCTCGTGCTTTCGATATTATTCATACTGGGTGAATGTACAAGACATCTATAACTGCACTGATCAAAGGCCTTGGTTAAGTGAAATCTATCCCATAGCTGGGTGATTATGCAACACATCTCTATTGCACAGATCAAAGGTCTTAGTTAAGTGAAAACTATTCTATGCCTGGGTGTGTGTGCAATACATATTTATTGCACTGATGAAAGGCCTTGATTAAGTGAAAAATATTCCATAGTAGAGTATAGACTGGAGATAAATATTTAAAGAATACGCGTGCACAACACACACACACACAACCACACCTATTTTAATAAAAATATTGAAAAAGTAAAATATACGTTTCTGTAATATAAAAAGAAATTTTAAAGTCATCAATTAAACCAACACAACAATCTACGAATTGAAACTCTGCGAAGAAATATAATGTAAAATAAAATTTACGTTTTCAAATTGGAACACAGCACTAAAGTAGTTTCCATTTTCGAACGAATCTGAAATACAGCAAACATTTTAAAAATTGAAATAAATTGTACAAGCATACATATGCTCACACTCATATGTGCACGCACGCATACTCACATACGTATAAATAGATAGATAGATAGATAGATAGATAGATAGATAGATAGATAGATAGATAGATAGATAGATAGATAGATAGATAGATAGATAGATAGATAGATAGATAGATAGATAGATAGATAGATAGATAGATAGATAGATAGATAGATAGATAGATAGATAGATAGATAGATAGATAGATAGATAGATAGATAGATAGACACAGACGGATGGATGGATGGAATGCACGTTGAGCTTTCTTGCACTTCGGAAATTAAAGTACTGCCCTTCTACACAAGCACGCACGCACGCACGCACGCACGCACGCGCACATATCCAAAACCCCAGCAGTAATGAAGGATCACAGTATCTCCAAATTGTTTCCTCGAACAATCTATCAATCTATCAATCAATCTATCTATCTATCTATCTATCTATCTATCTATCTATCTATCTATCTATCTATCTATCTATCTATCTATCTATCTATCTATCTATCTATCTATCTATCTATCTATCTATCTATCTATCTATCTGTCTATCTATCTATCTATCTATCTATCTATCTCTCTATCTATCTATCTATCTCTCTATCTCTCTATGAATGCATTACTTAGGTGCTATACTAAACAAACAGTAACAGTGCAGAGAGAAAAACGGATGGATGGATGGATGGATGGATGGGAAGAGAATGTTACCTATCTCAAGACCATCGTCCCAGAATAACTCTCCAGTTGCAACTCCTCCAGTTGTGTCGTCCGCATCCAAAGCCACAATGAGTTTCATGGGATTCATACGACTGTAAACAAGCACAATATTATTAATGCACTTTCATTTCACTTATCTATTAAGAAACAGTGTTATCTTTACTTAGATTAGCAAACAATTCTAAAAAAATATTAAATTTGTTTTGTTTACCAGGGCCACAACACTAAGTTCGTCATATTTCTATTTCTTGCCATTTTCTTAACTATTTGCTTTTTTATTGTTCCTCTCATATATTTTTATTTCACACGTTCATTCTCTTTCTTTCTTCTTTCTCTCTTAATATTTTTTCTCTTTTTTTCTTCATTCTTCGTCATTTTCTCCCAAGTGTTTGTTTAAATTCTTCTTTGCATTCGTGGTATATCACTTTCTCTTATTATATTTTTTCTCTACTTTTCTCTTCCCTTCTCTCTCAATATTGACTTTGTTTATAATATAAACTTTACATGCAATTTCATTTTTTTCAGTCTCCCTTTCTTCTTTCATTGAAGCTTGTGTAAGATAACAATTCGTTACTATGTATGTCTGTCACTAAAAAAATTTTTTTTGTAAGTTGTCTAAGATTTTTCAACTGATTTAGGATAATTTTGCACTGCGAAATTTGAAAATGACATCCGTTTGATTTGATCAGGTCAACGTGAGAAGTATCTTAACCCCAGTGTGTAAGTGTAAGGAATACACTGCACTTTGTTGATGTATGGTGGCAAAGTATGCTGACTACATTGTGGAATTTCTGGTACAAAGAAGTTACTGGAAATTGCTACAATTATTCTTTTGCTTGAGGTAGCTAATATGGCAGAGCACCAGATAGCCTCAAAAGAATAGCGGTTCATCAGTGTTCTACAACATGTGAGGAAAAACATGGAATTGACAGTAATAACATGAAAAATAAACTTGGGAGTTTGTTATAAAAAGCATGCAAAAAGACTATTCCAGCTTTACCTAGACAAAGTTACGTACAAACTATTATGGCCTATCTCTAATAACTCCATAATCATTTCATGTGCGCGCGCATACACACACACGCATGCACGCTTATATTTGATTATTTCTGTAGACTCATATTTTTCATTTTCTGACACATACACTTTGCAACACATGCTGTAGTTTAACTTCTAGTTCTAAGTGCTTTACAATAATTACACATAAAATATGCAAGTTCTTTTGATCAAGACACTTTTCAAAGCATGCCGTGGCCTAACCTGTAGGTCGTGTTCCTTGCAGGCTCTTGCATTGGTAGAATGTGACCCCCACGGACGGACAACTGCACTGGTGTATCGGACTGAACTGAAATAAACTTCATCTGCTCTCCGACCTCTGTTATGACCGATCCCTTAGTGAAAAAAATTATTAAAAGTACACCAAATTCTAACATCTTAATGAGACTCTTGAATGTCGAAAACGGAATATTAATACCATAAAATATATCATTGTGTATTCTTTTCATTTCTTTTTCATTAGTTTTCTGAATTAACTGTTCGAAGAATCGAGTTTTGACAGAGTTTCTAAACATATCATTAGGTATTCAAAAAATTATTAATGAGAATTTCATAATTCATTTCTGCAAAAAGTTCTGTCAGGCTCGAAGCTAACTGAACAAGTCGATATCATGTTGTCTCGATCTAGCAAGCAATATCACTTAGTCCGTACAGAAAATATTTCGTGTTACGAGTGGTCTTGATCTGTCTTTACGTAAATAGGAAAAATTTTCCCACTGAAAAGTTTCCCACTGAGTTCATACCGTATAGAAGTCGTACCAGCGACCGGCTGGAATATAGTAGTTAAGCTCTGTAGCATTCTGAAAGAAAAAGGCAAACAAACAGAATATAAAGTGTGCAACAATTTAAGATAATAAAAACATACAATCTGTAAATTTCAATGTATATGTCTTAAACTTCAATTAATATTGGAACAGAACTTTGAGTTTTAAGGGGTTTGTGCTCATTTACTGAACGAAAGGAAAGATTTATTAATTCATTTCATTTTTCAAGGACTGCGTTATCGAGATTTATACCACTGCAAGTAGCAAACACTCAGATAATACAGTAGTTATCAGATCCTCACATTTGTCACCTCTCCTCACTTACCTCTGGCAAATTTTAACAGTTGGTGCCTGGACATTAGACCCGAGCCACTAGCGGCAAGGAAAAGTACAATATGTCTGCATGATTTACAAACAAGTCTTTAAACAAGAAAAAACAATTCCCAGATAATTTTTGCTGTTCAGTAGCAAGGGCAGTTGTGCTTTAGCTTCGCATCCAAACGCCTATAGCGCTAAAAATGCGGAAAATAAGCAAACAGATATTACTAGAAAACTTTATAGTTTATACCAACCGGGTATACAATCGGAGAGATAAGCAAGGCGGCCCCCCACAAGAACTGCGAGTTCAGATCCAAAGCGCGCTTGTCAGTGCTGAATCTAGGTCAAAGGTGACATAGAAACGAAACTTTAGAACACCTGTGTCTCGATCCTAAATGTCTTCTTAGCCGCATTTTAAATACATTTATAGTATTCCTGTGATAAGTAAATTGATTTCGATTTTGTACATTTGATTTTAAGATCTAGACCACATACATGTGTGTAAAAGCTAGACGCCCTTTATATGATAGAGATATATAAAACTATTATTACTGCTACGAAATGATTATTTAGCAACTCGTGTTTTCTATCTAACATTTGTGATTTACAATTCTCTGAATTAAGGAACATTTTATTTTTAAAATTATGCATTGGTACATGTATCCTGAAAATTATGCTTTGCTTAGTTCTAATGACTTTTTAAAAAAGTTTAGTTTGCTAATTTTGGTATTCTGTTTCTCTTGTACTATTAGTTGTATTTCTTCACAAAACCGCTTCGAAATCATAATAATAAATCTCTCTTATATATTTTATATAAGGGGGTATTTGTTCTTCTCAAGTCGTTTTCTATGCAATTAAAATTTAATATATTCTGACAGTCTGTTGGTCGTGGAACATATATGTGCCTTTGCGTCTGTCTGTTTTTTTAAACACATATGTCTGCCAATTGTTTTCGATTATAGATATGCGTTGTCTGTCTGTATGATTTTTAACACATATGTCTTCCTACTGGTTTCGATTGTGGGCATGCGTTGTCTGTCTGTCTGTCTGATTTTTAACACCTATTGGTTTCGATTGTGGGCATGCGTTGCCTAAAATAACATACTCGTGATGCACGGGTCGGATGACTGTCCCCCCGTGTACGTGTGCCTGATGCATCAGTGTGTATAAATACGGCAACAGCCAATAGCGTGTCTCCAAGGCTTCACGAGACACACGGCTGACTTCATCATCAAAGTTACCCGGGTCTTGGTCCTACAAGCAAACGTAAATTAAAACTTAGCAGGTAACCTGTGTCCATCCATTTATCTATCTGGATGTGGTGAAAATGATCAGATTAAAGTATGACAGCACAATTTTATAATATGGAAATGTTGTCTCTACTGGTTTGTCGCCAAACTAAACATAACAAGAAAACAAGAAAAAATAATAGTGTGATGTCACAACTTTTATCCTCAAAAGTTTTCTTGTCACAACATGCCACACGTCTCACCCCACCATGACGTATTTTATGGACAGTCTATATGCAAGTGGAATGTAAACGAAGTTGTCTGTCCATCTGCCTTGATGTTTAAAAGATCATCTTGGGGAGGGGGGGGGTTGAAAGTCCGGGGAGGTTGGTGTGACAAATAGTTTCACCCTTTCCTCTATTTGTCACTTATTTCTGTGTACATTTTATTTCTGAATATTATGTGCTAAACTGTAGTGCAATTATTTAAATTCTTCTTGTTAACGTTTATTGGTGAAGTTTAAAGGAGACACCGTGCTCAAACAGTGTTTAAAAGTTACATTACGTGTAAATAGAGGCCAACGAAATTTAAGCTCTGTCTGCGGTAGAAAGTCAATTGCTTGAAACTCTTTTAAAATGTGTTTGATATCACCGCCATCTTTGCAGATTACACCTATTTCGAACGTTGTAAATGGCTTTTCCTCAGAGCTCTATAAAATGCAAGTCATTGGCTTTAACCACCCAAGACGTACACATGTGGGCTAGGTATATCAGTTTATATGCCCATTTATTTCAGTCTAGTAATACAAGGGAAACAACCCCCCTTTACTCACCCTGTTACCGATGGCGTTGTGGTTCCTGCTAAATGTGTAGAATGCTCCAAGCTGCATCCAGCGCTTGCACAGTTCAGCGGTGGCAGTGTTGAAATGCCCGCAAATGTCTGCACCCGTGTACGTGAAGCCAAACAAATTGAATTCCTGTATACCTGAAGTAGCAAGAATTAGAAAGCTAACTTGAAGAACTAAACTAGTGTGGCACTATGCGATTGTCTCTAGCTGACTGCACCAGAAAGAGAAATGCGTTTATTGATCTATTAGATCTAGTCAGAGCTAACTGGTTGCTCGGGAATATGACATTGGGTGTAGCGAAATAAATTAGCTGTTGATGACGAGACAGAAGTAAATAAAATAGCAGACTCACCAATGATACTAGCCCTCAGGTCATCCCATCCACTGGCATTGTCCCCCAGCCAGTGTCCAGTTTCTTTGCCACTGCCCACAAACGTGGATCTGGACACCACAATGCCTCGGTTGCCAATAGCAGTTCTTAGGCCTCTGACAATAATAACAATTAATATAATTACATTAAGATTTTACATACGATTATTGAAAACTATTGGCTTTAGTATTTAAATAATTTTGTTACTCATATACATTCCAAACTCACATATTAACACATCACTATATTTTGCTATTACATGCATTCCAACATACATAGAAACACATCACTATATTTTGCTATTACACACATTCCAAACACCCAAAGAAACACATCACTGTATTTTGCTATTATATGCTTTCCAAACACATAAATATATTTGACTAATACATGCATTCCAAAGACAAGTAGAAACATTTCACTATATTTTGGTATTACATGCATTCCAAACACATACAGAAATACATTAATATATTTTTCTATTACGTACATTCCAAAAACACTTAGAAACTCGAACATATTTGACTATTACATACATACAAACACATAAACATTTGACTATTACATACATACAAACACATAAACATTTGACTATTACATACATACAAACACATAAACATATTTGACTCTTACATACATACAAACACATAAACATATTTGATTATTACATACATACAAACACATAAACATATTTGACTATTACATACATACAAACACATAAACATATTTGACTATTACATACATACAAACACATAAACATATTTGACTATTACATACATACAAACACATAAACATATTTGACTATTACATACATACAAACACATAAACATTTGACTATTACATACATACAAACACATAAACATATTTGACTCTTACATACATACAAACACATGAACATTTGACTATTACATACATACAAACACATAAACATATTTGACTCTTACATACATACAAACACATAAACATATTTGATTATTACATACATACAAACACATAAACATATTTGACTATTACATACATACAAACACATAAACATATTTGACTATTACATACATACAAACACATAAACATATTTGACTATTACATACATACAAACACATAAACATATTTGACTATTACATACATACAAACACATAAACATTTGACTATTACATACATACAAACACATAAACATATTTGACTCTTACATACATACAAACACATGAACATTTGACTATTACATACATACAAACACATAAACATATTTGACTCTTACATACATACAAACACATAAACATTTGATTATTACATACATACAAACACATAAACATTTGACTCTTACATACATACAAACACATAAACATATTTGATTATTACATACATTCCAAACACATAAACACGAACATATTTACTATTACATACATTCCAAACACACATAGAAACACATAAATATATTTGACAATTACGTTCATAATGCATATACACATACACACAAATGTGTGTATATAACTGAGTACACTGTATGTAACAAAATTAAGATAGGAATGTTGGGATGATATCTAGTCAGAGAAATGTCTCTAGTTTTAATTAATGAAGTCTCTGTTCAAGTCCTTCCCTGAAATGTTAACAAGTATTTGTGTGTGTGTGTGTGTGTGTGTGTGTGTGTGTGTGTGCGTGCGTGTGTGTGTGTGTGTGTGTGTGTGTGTTAACAGGAACACGTCAAATAAGTAATGTTCTCTTTCTTAGATGCGACAGCCTTTAGAATGAGTGTGGGTTTTACTTTACATTTTAATTTTTTCCCAACACTTGTCATATTTGCTTGTATCACAAAGTTTATTCCGACAAATCTACTAATTTTTATTAGAATTATCTTTTTCAAATAGCTGCAAATATACAATGCCCTTTAATAATCGAGAATTCAAACGAACGGTCTTGTCCAGACCATTGAAGTTAATGGCGCAATTCTATTGCAAGAGCACACATATTAACATTATACTCCCATTGTCAATTCTATTGCAAGAGCACACATTAACATTATATTCCCATTGTCAATTCTACATTCTACAGGAAAGACACCGGAAAGACTGCCTCTGATTTCAGCAGATTGAGTGTGTGTTTGACGTCACGAAGGACCTATTTTACTGCACTTCACAACGTCGCTTTTAACTCACTTGAGAGTGTATGGAATTTGAGACCACCCGTACAAGTTGTGAACATCGAAGTGTCGGTATTGTCCTTGCTCGCCCTGCACGCCAGTCATGCATAACGTCTTGTCAGAGAGGCGCGCCCGCCTAGAAATTGTGTCGTAACTGTAGGCGGCAGCTGTCAACAAATATATTTTTTTAAATACTCGATAATGAATCTGTATATACAAATAGATCCTCACATAACCACTATGTGCATAATACACTCAAGCACGCGTGCGTACAGGCACCTTATACTGAATTATAACTGTTGGCAAAAGCTGAAGTGAGAAATAATTGCTTCGGAATTTGTTTGTACATTCTTACACACATTCACATATTCACTCATAAATCCACAAACAAACACACATTTTTCACCATGTTATTTCTGGTTGCATACATGAAATGATTAATTCCGATTTAGGACAGGTAAAATATACAGTTACATCAAGTAGCACCATTCTTTCAACTTGATAGCATATCCAAATGTTTTTGCAATATAATTTTCTTAACAAAACACACACACACACACACACACACACACACACACACACACACAAATCCCAAACAGAAATAACTAAGTGGCAAACATTTAGATATAAAACATGAATGAAATAATTTCTTTAAATAAAGATCAGGATTTGCGTAAAAGAAAAAGTAAACTTCAAATTCACGCGCATAAACAATCCTTTGCTTTATAGTTTCAAGAAAATATTGTCTATTTTTAATAATCAATTTATTTAATGAATAAATGATTAATCTTGTGAAAATTATAACTAAAATAGTGATTTTCGGGACATGCTCGCTTTGGTGTGCAGGTCTAATTAAAACAAACTATCAAACGAAACCAAAATTTGATTATGCAAAATCGACACAGTCTAGTATTACATAAATGAATCGTCCTACAACGAGAGTGCTAAAGATATAAAATCACCGTGTATACAATGAGATGTTTTGGGTAACTCCTACAACTAGAGTACTAAAGATATAAAATCACCATGTACAATGAGATGTTTTGGGTAACTCCTACAGCTAGAGTACTAAAGATATAAAATCACCATGTACAATGAGATGTTTTGGGTAACTCCTACAACGAGAGTACTAAAGATATATAATCACCATGTATACAATGAGATGTTTTGGGTAAAATACTTAAATACATGAATAAATAAATAAATGGATAAAGAATGCGTTTTATTCTTTTAAATGAAAGAATTACATTTTTACATGTTAGCAAATCAAATAAGTATAAAATTATTCTGAAGCTAAGTAAATGAATACAAAATAAATCTGTTATAATATTTTAAAGTGTAATTAATGTCCTATTGTAAGATAAAAAAACCCACACATTTTCTAATCTTAAAACAAATAATACAAAGAAAACAGTGTAATAAAAAACAACAACAAAAACGAAAAATCAACACCTTTTACAATCTAGAAACAAACACTGAAAACAAAAATATTTTATCCAAAATTAACTAAAAAAATGCAAATAAAACATCTTTAATCAAGTTTCAAAATATAGTGTGAAAACAAAATATTATATTTGTTCTAATTTTAAAAAAACAGCAATGAAATCGAAACACAATTGTTATGGAATTTAATTCTTTGAGGAAAAAAACCTTCTGTAAAATACAAAACAAACCTGTCCGGTATGGAGGGTCATCTAGCTCGCTAACCGGACACTTTAAACTCCAGTACGGTCTGTCCTCTTCTGGCCAGTTGAATGGCCGCTCTTCGTTTGTGCCGAAGACAGCTGGCTCGTTCATATCCTACGGACACAAGCAAAAAAAATTACTGTATAAATTAAATCAATAAATGGCAAGAAGACAAGCTAAATAATGTGTTATATTAAATTTGATAGTTGTCTTACTACAATATAAACTAAGTGAAGCAGGTGGGAGATTTACTTTACACATTATCCAGCCGTTTATAGAGAACAAGTGTGACGCTGGTGCTGAGAAACATGATGGTTTTCTGTGAAACAACAAATACAGTAATTGTCGTAAAGACAATATTAGACTTGGAAAATGCAAGACAGCAGCAATAATACCAGATGAGGCTTAGATGATATAAAACAACAGGCGCAACACAAAATGTTTCTCAGAGATTTAGCACAACAGACGCAATGTAATTTGGAACTTGAAAAGTATAAGACAATCAACTTAACACACTAAGAAACTGTAAGATTTTAAAATCAATGCATCACAGAAAAATATGACAACCGACTTAACACATTACGGAAAAGTAAAATTTGATAATCAACGCAACACAGAAAAATAGACAATAGATTCAACACAATCGGGACAATCATCACAAGACATTGTGGAACTTGGAAAATATGACAACGACGCAATTCAACATGGAACTTGGAAAATAGAAAACAGAAGAAACTCAATATTAGACTGCAAAAATTATTGTTTATCAAACATAGAGCAATCTGGGACTTAGAGAAATGTTGTACAAGGATAATATAAGGTGACGCATAAAAATTAAATCACGAGACTTTGAAAATATAAGTAATGGTCGCAACACAGTCTGGGACTTAAACTACATAAGACAGAAAAACACAAGATTTAGAAACAACATAATAATATATGTACAATACAGGATTTGGAGACTAGAACTCAATGAAGCTTTAGATTTATAAGAAAACAAGATCAGTACATGAACCTCGAAAAATGGGAGATAAAGATGAAACAATAAGGCTAGACCCTACTTACTAAAAGAAATCTACAGAACAATACACCACGTGATCTGCAGACTATGAGAAAGCAAACGCAATGTACTTTATCCCTTGGAGAATGTGAAACAAGAGAAATACACACGGACAGATCTGGAGAATGTGAAACAACAGGGATACACTAACAGATTTAGAGAGTGTAAAACAACAGGGATAAACACCAACTGATTTAGAGAATATGAAGCAATAGAAAAACACACCAACAGAATTGGAGAATAGGAAACAGATTAACATGAGATTTGGTAAAAACGAGACAACAGGCGTCTATGGAGAATACGAGTGAACAAGTGTTACTATACACGGGACTTATAAAACATATAAAACAAACAGGTACAACACAGCCAAATGCTAGTGTGAGTCGACTTGTGGCAGGAATCATAAGACAATATATGAAGTGGAGAGAATAAGACATAATGGGACGTGAGAGTGTAAAACATGGGACTTGAGTGTAAGACAGCATGATATTTGGAGGGAGTAAGACTCATGAAAGTTGGAGTCTGTAAGACATAATGAGACTTGACGAGTGTGAAACGTGAAACATGGAGTCTGTAAGACATAATGAGACTTGACGAGTGTGAAACGTGAAACATGGAGTCTGTAAGACATAATGAGACTTGACGAGTGTGGAACGTGAAACATGGAGTCTGTAAGACATAATGAGACTTGACGAGTGTGGAACGTGAAACATGGAGTCTGTAAGACATAATGAGACTTGACGAGTGTGAAACGTGAAACATGGAGTCTGTAAGACATAATGAGACTTGACGAGTGTGAAACGTGAAACATGGAGTCTGTAAGACATAATGAGACTTGACGAGTGTGAAACGTGAAATATCTTAGACTCACGATCCACAAGCCGTCAAAGTCAATTCGAGCGCGATGTTCTACGATGAGTTTCTGCCATTCGAGGCCAACGTCCTCTTTGAAAAAGTCCGGAAAAACGGTCTTTCCTTGAGGCCACACCTGAAGTAGACACAAGTTTTGACTACAACTCCCTCTCACACATCTCGTATTTTAAAACGATTAAAAACAATAGCGATGTTTAATAACTACTTGATGTACTTTTGACAAACACCTGCATTTAAATACAAAATTTTTCAACAAACTAAATGAATATTTAAAAAAAAAAACTCCGTATGAACATATTTGTAGACATTTTGTAAAGACATTATAATAAGATTAAGATAATTTCAACAATCAAAGATGAGCAAATGTGACCAGGCAAAATCCAGAGAACATCTGTTTAAAGTCAAATTGTTTCTAAAAAAAACAACGAAGAAAATATACTCATTTGAAGACATTTCATTCATTTCAGAGATACAAGTAACTTTCTCACTATGAAAACATAGGAAAAGTTTTCTAAGTACACAAAATCATTTTGTCAGTGAAATGAAGTGTTTCAGAAGCTTGAGACTGAAATTTGCAGGATACATAATACATACACATACATGATACATATACATACACATGTACATTTACAGAGAGAGAGAGAGTTGTAGACCCTTTTGAAAGCGTTAACAACGGCAATGCAGAAAGTCGTCACTCACATAGCCAAGCATAGAGCCGTCATCGTCTGCCGAGTCCGCAGGGTAGGTGTAGCCAGTGTTGTTCGGCCACTTGATGTAACCACTGATATTTTTAATGCGTTCGTACGGCTCGTAATCAGTGTTGTTGCTGATAAGTGCTGGATCCTGTTGTCAAACCACACAATACACTTATGTTGGGAGGGTATTTATCTGAAGTAAAGTAATCTAATTTAGAGTGCACTGCACATGAGAAACATTATAGAGAGATTTGCAGTGCGTGTATTATATTTCATCATGCTTAAAACATATGGCAAAATGTAAACAGAAGAGCTGTTTTAATCTTTGAAAATCTAAGTTGTTCTAAGATTGCCAACACACACGCACAGGTAGGTAGATAGATAGATAGATAGATAGATAGACAGACAGACAGATGGATGGATGGATGGATGGAGAGAGAGAGAGAGAGAGAGAGAGAGAGAGAGAGAGAGAGAGAGAGAGAGAGAATGATACATACAGTTCATTTAAACAATACTAATTTATCGAAGATTTACAGATTGCAAAGTTTGAAATTGAAATCTTCACTCAATCCAAAGTGTGAGCAGAAAGAACATTAAAGTGATAATTTATACTAATCATTAGTAGTCAAAGTACTCATTTGATGAATTCACAGCTCGATTAATCTGATATTTTTCGAACAAAGAGGGCAATGGAAACCAAAACGTTTACATGATCAGAAATGAATAAATAAGTTTGTTTTCTTTTATTAATGCCAAACCATTATATAAATCGTACAAGAATGATAATAGTGTGCATTCCCCCGTCTCGTAACTGACGGAAATAGTCCGTGATGCCAGCGAAATTTTCGTTGTCAATTGTGAAGTCTCGTCTTTCTGACATGTGGTCTATGTCTGCATATTGAACATCCTGTTATGAGCCAAACAATCATTTTATTCACAAAGTAATGAGTATAAAGTGCAAAACAAAATAAAGCAAAGAATTAAGATATTTTAAATATAAAAAGACCCATCTAAGCATCTAAGGGAGTATAGGTGTGCGGGGGGGGGCTCTCACTGGTGTATTCAGTAGGTTAGGGGTCGAATCCCAGTTACACGCACGAGAAGCCAGCGACCTAGACCTCGTGGCCACTCAACTCAATCAAAGCACTTAAATTTTATTAATTAAACATTGACTGTAAAAGCAAAAGAAATGGTCCATACGTTGAAGAAACTAACATATTTATGGGTTGTGGGTCGTAACCCCAGTGACCCATCGTTCAGACTTTCCAGCTACCAAGATTTTCCAACATCCTCTCAATGTTTTATTATTAAATATGAATTAAATACTCTGTAAGGTGCCAAAAAAATTTTTTGCTAAGTAACATTGATTGTCTACAAAAAGGTGGAAAAGAAAGGAAGTTTTAAGTAAAGTAAATATTGCAGTTTAAAGTATCAAAAAGAAGTTTTATATTGACTGTAACATATGTAATCTTACTAGAGATTGTTTGAGTTGAATTGTACGTTTTCTCCTTTTCATTGCTCCTTTTTTAAACAAAATTCAGACAAACAAAAAGACAGTATTAATACTAGTGAAGAAAGACGAATAAATAATAAATCAGCTGTTGTTATGAAAGAGACTAGCAGAATTTAACCGAAATTGCTCAGATTGAGGTAGCCATTACAGTTATTTGGGCGTTTTAAATTTTACGATTAATTCTTATTAGATCGACTTTTTCGGGATGTGGGGGGGGGGGCGATTCTTTGAATGTCAGAGATCTACGTACATGAGGAATGCCTGCAGCTCGGGTGCGGTCCACTGCCAGCCTGAGGTTGTCCAGAGACTCGTAACCATATTTACACAGTTGAAATCCTAGTGCCCAATATGGCGGCATATATGGACGCCCAACGGCCTGCAAAAGGTATAGATGAAAATTTTGAGCAAGTTGAAATTCTCTTTATAACGAAATTAGCTTTAGATTTCAAACCTTAACTCCAATGCTGCCACCCCTCCCCCACATAATCACAGGCACAGTCAGACAAAAGAGTGTATTCAGTATTGTGTACCGTTTTGCACTAACTAGATGGCAGGTAGAATAAAACATACTTCACTGTGGTACATAATGCATATTTCTAAAATCTTTTTTTTTATTACAGTCTAATCTCCAACTATTTTATTGTTAACATTATTTTCTGTATTTTGTTCTGTCTTATTATAATTATTTTGACATTATTCAATAATGTTATGTCCTTTACTTTCAATATTCTCGCCTTCTTTTGTCATCCTGTTATAATACTTGTCTTTTGCTTTTAACCCAACTTATCAAAGCTATCAGGCACTCAACTTAGAACAATATAAGAATGTAAATGAGTCGTGTGTATGAGAAAATAATAAAAACATTACGTTTTGCTCCAGAGATATCTTATCACAAATCTTGTTAATCAATCCCATACCCTGCACTACACACACATGCACACGCACACACACAGGCAAGCATACAGACGTCTTAACATAGTATTTCTCAGCCATTCCTATACCCCTGTGTACTGCTGTACTACGCCCTCGGGGCTGGGTCCCAGGAATACGTAGAAGTCCAGAATACCGCCAGTTGTGCGGTACGTCAGCATGGGCAGCGGGGTAAACGTATAATCTTTGGAGAAAAATGAGACAAAAATTTCGCCATTTCAGATCAGTACTAACATTGTACAGGAAATACTTCTCTATGGGTTATATACAGGATGCTTACGTAAATAATTGTGATGCTCAATATATCAGCAGGCCTACGGTCATATGACAAAGTCGAAAGCAAGCCGAATTATGCTGTCCTCTTCCATTAAGATTTTCTCATGATAATTATTACCTGATTACTGTTTCACTTTTGTAACCCTATGGTAATCTCTCGCTGTTCAAAATATTAAATTGTCATGTCCTCTTTCTTTACGTACCCATATAACGGTCGATACAGAGTGACACAGATCTTTCACTATATGTGTCGCTTTACCGGGTGGCTAGTCTGATAGGGTGGACATAAAAAAAAATATTGAAATCTAATGCTATTTTCTTCATTGATTGGTCAGTGATTTTATACGTCACCAAAGAAACCGTGTGATATTGCTCATAATTTTTTTCCTTTGATGGGTCTAGATATCCCACTGGTTTTCAGTAAATTAAATTAAAACTGCATACAATAATTTATATTTTTAAAAGTTTAATAAAACGATGATAATCTAAAATATGTAATTCTTATTCATATTATCTGTTTGGAAATACGAAAACATTGTGAGGATAATAAATCAAAGGATCCAATTTGCAGCTTAATGCTGACAAAAAGACACTTTTCAGTTATGTGTTTGACAAATGCTTAATTTGATTATATTTTTCAGTTGTGTGTTATTATGTGTTTAACAAATGCTTAATTTGATTATATTTTTCAGTTATGTGTTATGTGTTTGACAAATGCTTAATTTGATTATATTTTTCAGTTATGTGTTATGTGTTTGACAAATGCTTAATTTGATTATATTTTTCAGTTATGTGTTATGTGTTTGACAAATGCTTAATTTGATTATATTTTTCAGTTATGTGTTATGTGTTTGACAAATGCTTAATTTGATTATATTTTTCAGTTATGTGTTATGTGTTTGACAAATGCTTAATTTGATTATATTTTTCGGTTATGTGTTATGTGTTTGACAAATGCTTACTTTGATTATATTTTTCAGTTATGTGTTATGTGTTTGACAAATGCTTACTTTGATTATATTTTTCAGTTATGTGTTATGTGTTTGACAAATGCTTACTTTGATTATATTTTTCAGTTATGTGTTATGTGTTTGACAAATGCTTAATTTGATTATATTTTTCAGTTATGTGTTATGTGTTTGACAAATGCTTAATTTGATTATATTTTTCGGTTATGTGTTATGTGTTTGACAAATGCTTAATTTGATTATATTTTTCGGTTATGTGTTATGTGTTTGACAAATGCTTACTTTGATTATATTTTTCAGTTATGTGTTATGTGTTTGACAAATGCTTACTTTGATTATATTTTTCAGTTATGTGTTATGTGTTTGACAAATGCTTACTTTGATTATATTTTTCAACACATATCCTAGTTCGGTCAGATGTACATTCTTACAGAAAGAAAATAAATCAAGACCAAAAGGCAGAACTATCCCAGTACTTGTCTAAACAGATTTTAACACAACAATAGATATACTAAGAATGTAAAGAGTTACATACCTTGCGGGTTGCTGTTTAACAAGAGAACCCCATGGGCGCTGCCGTCCTCTTCTATGCAGGTATAAAAAGGGTGCGTCCCGTATTGGTTGAAATGGTTCTGCCAGCAACATTTCGGACATTTGATTTAAAAGATGAGATCTTATATATCTTATTATATTGTATGTTTTATCTCAGCAACCAATGAAAATATTGCTCTTGAGAGAAACGCCGACCTGATACAGCTTAACTATTCATTTGTTTTCTTTAGAATTTATAATATTTTTCCTCCTGCATTCCGTATTTCTGTCTATTTCAAACGAAATCGACTCTATTATCCTTTTTAATATTTGATCGAAACAAATTCTACACAGCAAATAATGATCTTTGTTTAAAAATTGATTTATATTTTCGTAAATTAAAATCTATCTATCTATCTATCTATCTACCTACCTATCTACCTACCTATCTATCTGTCTTTATTCTTTAGAGATGTTTTCTTCAGCAGTGGACTTATATCTCTCAAATCTTTCCGACTGTTGGCTGATCTTTCAAAGATACCATTTAATATAATGAATTAAAATATAAATCATATTGTTTTAAAAATCTCTTCTCCAAAGGTCGCTTGATTTTTGCCAAAAGCAGTAGCCTTCTAATAATGTCTAAAAATAGCAATACTAAAACATAAAACATACCTCTGTGCCTTGAAAGCGATTTTTCTAATAGCAAAAATTATGTCTGCCAATAATAGCCTAAAATATACCAAATGGTAAAACATAAAAATATATTAAAGTACCTTGAAGGCGTTTTCTGCACTAGTAGGTTGGTCCCTACCAAACAGCGGGTACGTGTCATACCAAAGGCTTCGTTTAAAGGTAGAATGGACATTCTCACCTATGCCGTACACATACTGGGTAGGGAGACGGGTGGATAGTTGTAGAAAGAGATCATCCAGAACCAAGCCCCCAACACTTGTGTCAAAACTAAGAAAAATAGGCGGTCTCAGTTAGTTTTTGTGTCACTGTAAACAAAAGATTGTGTAGTTCAGTTTGATCAAAGTATCGAACTGTGTCCAATAACTAATCACGAGTTGCTTGCAATTTTTAAATAGTCCTCAGCCCAAAACTGAAAATAAATTATTAACTATGACTACTGAGCTTTGAAATGTAATTTCTCTACTTAACTATAATTTCATTAGGGTCCAGAGTCAGAGCACAGAGCAAAATTTTAAAGCGTGAAAAATATACTAAAAAGAAAAACAAACACAAATTCACAATACTAACGGTGAATTTTAGCATTGTTTAAAAATATGAAATATTTTATTTATTTTTTCTTAATTACATTTCCCATTCTGAAAACTAGTTCTAATTTAGCAGGTTTTCTCCTGTTTAATTAAGAAAAATGTTTGTAAACAAAGGTAATGTAATATAAAGGAGAGAACATGCATGAAATAAAGAAATAACTAAACTTACAGCACAGTGCCAGAGCTCCTGCGAATGATTTTAAAACTGAACGGTTCCAGACTGGTAAGTTCAAATTTGTACAGAGGATTTACAGGACGATCTGGTGGAAGATCCAACTGTTTGGGAACTTGATAGCGCGACCCATTTTCAGTATTAAACTGCACCGACACACACAAAAATGTTGAATATTGAGTTGATGTTCTTGATTTCATAACAAAAAAGAAACTGCATCATCATCATCATCATCACCACCACCACCACCACCACCCCAAAAACAACAACACCACACAGATGTCGTCTTCGTAGTCATCACCATCACTTTCATCTCATCAACCTCACCATGTTCATAGTCGTCGTAATCTAGTAGTAGTAGTAGTAGTAGTATCGTCAAGGTCATCATAGCTACCATCATCATCGTAGTCGTAAACCCATCATACCAACAATAATCATAACTATCATCATCATCATCTCGTTGTGGTCGTTTAGTCATCGTTGTCACATCATCTTTTTTATCATAATCATCTCCACCATTCCTGCATTTTTCTTCAACATCATGATAATCAGCTATAATTCATATTATAGGGCATAGAGCTATGAAATTTAGAATTATTAAGAATAGATTCGTAAAAGAAATCACAAATAGTCATTATTATCATACATTATTCTCCATTCTAGAATTCGAGATTACGGATAGTATTTTCAGACATAAATACTCACTATACACCCGTATAAAGAGGAGATAATTTTGAAAGAGAAATTAATTCACTGTCTTTAAAGTCGCTGTATGTATGCTTCAATGAGTGTTCTTAGATTTTAAATTATTAACTAACATAGTCCATCAATAATGTTTGGACTCGCAGAGCAGCCAGTCCTGTTCTTTTCTATATCCATGCAGGTAATAGTGTTATATTCAAGGTTCGTTATTTAGTAGTTACCAGCAAAAAAGGGAGGAGATTCTGTTTTACAATAGCAATTTTCCGCCCGCATTAATGTAAAGTCATAATGAAAATGCATATGAAACTGTCAATATGCGTTAGGCTCAGTCATCTCACCGTAAAACGGATAACATTATCGCCATGTTCCTCTACTGAAAAGACAATTCCATCTAGATCCTTCCCAAAGGGCCCGGGCCCAATTCGGGTTAATCGCGCGCTTTGGCCCAGTGGACTCTCATAAAATTGGCCATCTACCCTGAACAAGTGCCAAAGAAAGTTACGATTTTATTAAATGCTTTATGACAAACAAACAATTTCTATAGTTTTAACCACCATAAATTCAAACTAGACAAATAGATGAAAGGATCATTGGATGAGCATATAGAGGAATAAATGAATAGGTCTAGCTGGATAGATAGATAGATAGATAGATAGATAGATAGATAGATAGATAGATAGATAGATAGATAGATAGATAGATGGGCAGGCAGACAGATAGATAGATAGACAGACAGACAGACAAGACAGACAGACAGACAAGATAGATAGATAGATAGATAGATAGATAGATAGATAGATAGATAGATAGATAGATAGATAGATAGATAGATAGATAGATAGATAGTAATACAGAAATATTGTTAGAACTCATATTTTATTGATGTCACTGACGTAGACATTTGTACATACTTGTAACCAAAGTTTTCTTGTGGAAAGAAACAATCTGGCACTTTACTGTGCCAATGTGGTTCCCAAATACAATTACGTCGTTGACACAGATTTGCAGTGGGTATATCCACCCCTCCTTGCCGCTCAGGCCAGCAATCTATCCTTGAAAATTCGTCGTCTGTAATTGATCTGTATAGATTTGAAGTTGAACATTATTTTCACAATTCAATTTCCTCTTTTTTAACAATAAAAGTTATTCTCTCGATATTAGGATGCTACGTATGTTGTATGATGGGGATTTTCCCATATATTTTATATAAATTTTCATTGTTGCATTTAAATCGAACGTTATTGTAATTTGAATGATGTGTGGTATTGTGTCATGTTGGTTTAGAAGTGAGATCCTGAATGAATGAGTCATGGATGGTGGTAGTGTTTGATGTTTGAGGCAGACAGGGTGATCGAGTGTTTGTTGTTTAAGTTGCGTGATCAATGGCCAATAAGCTAGCTAGAGATTATTTTGCAGTGCGTGTGTTTTGGTATACAATGGGAAGCATTGTTAACTAGACAGGCGCGTGCGTTAAGAAGTTGTTAGAAAGCTATAATCGCGCTAAGTAATTGGTCAGATTGAAAGCGTGTCTAACAGACGCAGGTGTGATTGTAAGGGTGATAAAAGGGGGATAGTGAATTTTGCCAGCACTCATTTCTGAAATTGTCTTTGGGTGGCAACTGGAAATTGGAGTCCTTCCCTAGCAGGCTGTATATGCAGAGCAAAACCCTGGCTGAAATAGGTAAAAATGTCTTTGTATTGTATGAATGGTTAGTATTAGGATGTTATATGCTATGTTTTATTTTGAACATGTTACATTTCTTTCTTTCAGAGGCCTATACCAAACTTAGTATTTATTAACAGAGCAATTGACTGGACACTTAGGCTTTGCAATTGCTTGTGTTTCAGGGGTTTTGACTGCTATGTTTTTCAGCTAATTGTTTTTGTAGCTATCTGCCTTGGTGGCTGGTTACCATATTGACTAACCCTGTTTTAATGTGATTATTTGTCCCTAGCTTGATTGGGACCTACTGATCTAGGATGTGAGGTCATGTCATATTCAAGTCTTCCAGACTGTGATGTCATTCCAGTGCATGTGACTCCAATGTAGCAAAGTTGATGACTTTGTTACTTATAATTTTTATCTTGTTCACTTTTAATTTCTTGTTATTATTTTAAACCTATTTGTTAGTGGCATTAGTGAACTAATTTCTATTTGTTTTCATAGTCGAAGTGATAATTTAATGAATACATCTTGTCCTCTATTCATCAATTTATAATCGTCATATATATTTATTCATAAACATTGATTCTCAGCAAGATCTGACTGGGGGTGGAGCCAACTGGCGAAGTACCAGTATATCAGTGTAACAGTTGCAGATGTACAGTGCCCCATACTCTGCATCGGCACTTGTAGATGTCTTGTATCATAACTAATTACACATATTGATATAACTCAGTATTACAAAGTCACCCCAGGGTACAGCAATGTCAAGGTAAGCATGACAGCATTGTCTTCCAGATATTATTAAAATATTAAGAAGTTTAAAGATTGAAAATATACTTCAAAAATATTTATACCAAACTAATTTAAATAAATATTATTAAGCACAAAACACATACGCACATGCATACAAGCATGCATTCATGCTACACATACGGACATATATACGCACGAACAAGCATAACATATGCTTATACCAGAGTGCTCACCTCCATCTCACTGTAAATGGCGTGGAGAGTGGAATTGCGACATTAAAGATGTGTAATTTCTGACAGAAGAAAAAGGAAAATTATTATTTTTATTTTCTAGTACAAACATTTGTAAACGTTTGATATGTAAAATCCAAAGAGTAATTTACAAGCATCATAGTCGAAACATGTGGCTTAAGTACTAAAGTAAACAAAAGACAGGAAGATAGTATGGTCAAAGTACGACAGACTTATTTCAGACCTATGCATGAAGATAAAGACGCCGCATTCCATACTCATCACTAATGTACATCCACCAAACTTTCACGCATTAAAGAAAACCGAAACATTGAATGAATTAAGTGATTACATAATTATTCAAAATTAACTAACTTCTGTAGTTGTGTCGTATTCCCAATGAAAAGTGACGTCATCTGTTGCGTTAATTTCCACGAGTTGCACGTGTGGTGTGACCCCGAGTACAATAATGTTGTCGTACACGAGGTTTGTTATTTCTTGGACGTTGCTTGCAAGGAGTTCAACGCTCACTGTGTTCTGCCGTTGAAAATTTCGAACTCAATAAATATTTTTCCTTTTAAGTAGCTCTCTCTCTCTCTCTCTCTCTCTCTCTCTCTCTCTCTCTCTCTCTCTCTCTCTCTCTCTCTCTCTCACACACACACACACACACACACACACACACACACAGAGAAATAAAACAAATATTCATGAACAATCAAATAAGCATTGTTTTAACTGTTTGGGATGACATTTCCGCATTAAACTGTACAGACTTTTACATTTCATATTTACAGTCGAAGTACATTTCCACATGAAACTATATCATTTTACATTTCATATTTACAATCGAAGTACATTTCCGCATTAAACTGTATCATATTTTACATTTCATATTTACAGTCGAAGTATATTTCCGCATTAAACTGTATCATATTTTACATTTCATATTTATAGTCGAAGTATATTTCCGCATTAAACTGTATCATATTTTACATTTCATATTTACAGTCGAAGTATATTTCCGCATTAAACTGTATCATATTTTACATTTCATAATTACAGTCGAAGTATATTTCCGCATTAAACTGTATCATATTTTACATTTCATATTTACAGTCGAAGTACACACTCGTATGCACGTACCGCACTGCAAACACACGTTCACTGTTTCTCAAGAATGTACGGTAAATAAAAAGAGAAAAATTAGAGAGGGTTATTTACGGCTGTTGCCCGGTATCTTGCTTCGTAGTATTCGCCATTTTCAAAAGTATCTGAAATATTGACAAAAGTGTCAACATGTCACCTGTACTAGGAAACAGTATCACAGCAAAAAAGAAAGACAGAAAAAGGAATGAGTGAATACATGAGTAAAGAAAGTCAGGCTGACAGAAAGAATGAAAGAAAAATACAGAAATACACGTAGGATAGAACTCTGAATATGTCTAACTAGTTTTTCACGATTTGCTAGCAAAGAAAACAATAAAAATAAACAGCAAGCAACATAATTACACTGGGGAAATCTTTTATATAAAATTGCTTGGAGACAAAGAGCAAAGTCCCCTAAACTGCATATACATGAGGAGTAATAAGACACGCTATAACGCCATTGTACTTTCCACATGACTGTCAGGTTTTACTAATGAGCAAAATATTATTAATTTTATCTCTAAATGCAGCTGTCCTCGAGCGTGTAATTGCGTTTCTTTGTCGACGTATTAGACACCAACCAGATGTCTAGCGTGTATTGCGTTTCTTTGTCGACGTATTAGACACCAACCAGATGTCTAGCGTGTATTGCGTTTCTTTGTCGACGTATTAGACACCAACCAGATGTCCAGCGTGTATTGCGTATTTCTGTCTCTCGACGTATTAGACACCAACCAGATGTCTAGCGTGTATTGCATATTTCTGTCTGTCGACGTATTAGACACCAACCAGATGCTGGTTTTAATGCTTTACTTTAAATGTAGGTAACGCACCTATTGAGACTCCATCATCCCAGAATAAGTCCCCTCGTGCTTTTTCCGAGTTCTCAGAATGGTCTAGTGCCACCAACAGCGTAAATGGGTTCAGGCGACTGAAAAACAGACAGCCAAAAAAAGTCATGAATAGAATTAATTGACTTGATTTTGTAATACGCTTCCTATATTTATTTGTAATGACTTTGTTTTAACCATATTGTGTTTACATTTTGATGACTTTATATTAACCATATTGTATTTACATTTTGATGACTTTATATTAACCATATTGTGTTTACATTTTGTTTACTTTATATTAACCATATTGTGTTTACAATTTTGATGACTTTATATTAACCATATTGTGTTTACATTTTGTTGACTTTATATTAACCATATTGTGTTTACATTTTGTTGACTTTATATTAACCATATTGTGTTTACATTTTAATGGCTTTATATTAACCATATTGTGTTTACATTTTGATGACTTTATATGAACCATATTGTGTTTACATTTTGATGACTTTATATGAACCATATTGTGTTTACATTTTGATGACTTCGTAACAAGAGCATTGTAGACCTAAAGGTAGAAATGTTGACCGTTTTATGGTATGCTTATTCTGTTCAGATTTTGATAATTGTACTTTTTAAAAGTACATTGTGTTCATATTTTCATAATTTCGTAATAGGCACATTACGTTAATTTTTTTGCTAATTTTGTAGTATGTGTAATTTTGTTCATAACTGCAACACAAAAGCATGAGAATATATGGTGTGGGGTTTTCATCTCAACATATTTGAAGAATGCTAGTGTTTTGTTTGGCAAATCAAGTTAGTTTGGATTCTGTGTCAGTATTAAAGATGATGATGTTACAAATATTTTTTTCGGCAGCTAGGCATCTAAAGGATAAGCAAAAGGAGCGAAATAATATAGATTATCAAACAAAATGTCAAGAAAAGAAACGACTGGATTAATGAACGGAAAATTTAGCATCACTCTACAGTATAAGCGAAGAAAAAAGTAATAAATGTTTTATGTAATGGGAAACAAAAAGATGTATAGCAAAATTATACATGCGCATTGTCCTTCTTTCATTAAGTCTCAATAAACTTAATCGTTTTCTATTTTTTCTTTACATTGATGCTTCGAAAGACTAAAGATTAAAAAGACTATTCACTTTTCTACTGCATTTTCAACGCTTTGCATGATTTTATTTTTATCGTGAACAAAAGTGTGCTGTAATATTATGAAATCAAACAGTTTATTTGAAATAAACCACCTGTATGTCGTATTTCTTGCAGGCGCCTGCATCGGCAAAATAGACCCTCCCCTCAGCAATAGCTCGGTTTTCGAGTCTGACTGAACGACGACAGTGCGTTCTAATCCACCTTCAGAAGTTATTTTCAAACCCTGAAAAAGTAATTGCTTTAAGGAATTTGGTATGCCAAACGCAAAAATATAATGTTTTCACAAATAATGTACACAATTAATAATTGTTTAGTATATTACATACAAGAGGCGTGTAATATATTCTTTTCTGAAGCTCTTCTCTCATTTCTGTGATGATGCCCATGAACTTGATTATTTATTTATGTTATTGACCACTAATGTCTATGCTAAGATAAACTGAATGATTGTCCAGCATTATTCAAACATTGTTGTGAACTGATATAAATGTTAACACTCTTTAATTATGTTCATATGTTATATAATTGATTGTTGATTTAATACATTTATTGTTAAATTTATTGACCTTCTTACACATACTAATAGCCATATGTTGGAAAGACAGTAGGGGGATGGGGGCTCGCTAAATATAAAGGATGGATTGTATGATAGTAATCATAACAGATAACTAATGTGGCGTTGGCATCATAGAGATGGTGTTGTTTATTTAATAATCTGATTAAGTGACTAATTAACTTACGGACATATTGTTTGCTTTGTGAGTGTTTATTGACTGATTTAATACAATTTTATTTACAATAGATCTTTGATTGTCATGCTCTTTAAGTAGCAATCTCTGAACCAATTCAGGAAAGCGAGATTTTACATAAAATATATTTAGCATACATAAATCTTTTCAATAGTCGCATGGCAACAAGTCCATATTACATCTTAAATGTATACATTACTAAACTAAATATAAAAATAATATAAATAAATACGTTTATTTATCTTTCATGCGGATATATACAAAGAAATCTATCACTATTTTCCCAAATAAGTGATGATCAGTCTTTTATATCACTTCAAACAACGTGACGGAATTGATGACAACTAGTGTATACTATCTTGCACATGCACACGTAAAACTCTAACGAGTAGTCTCCCATTTTAATGAATAGTAAAGTAGTGATGACTTGAAGCAAATGATGACAACTACCACTATTTTATAATATTTTTCACAAACACAAAAATTCATGATCAGTCTCCCATTTACTTAATATCAATTTGAAGATCAACTCATTAATGACTTGAAACAGTGTGATGACAACTGACAACCACTGTTTGAAATCTTTTATAGACAAAATAATGACCGATCCCCCACTCACCGAATAGAAGTCATACCAGGTGCCTGGAGGAACGTAGTAAGTGAGTGAAGTCACATTCTGAAAAAGATCATGACGTCATGTAAAGGATTTGGTCGGAATTTCTGTTAATGTACTTTATCATATCACCGCAGTAATACACTCAGTAGAATTGTGGCGTTAACACGAGAGAGAGATGTCAGTTATTTTGAATTTAAACATTTGAAAAAAATGTGAGCAAGAACAAAGAAAATATTCACTATTCTAACATAAAAGATCGACGTAAGATATGATTGCAAAAAAGCATGACTTAAAAAGAAAAACCCATAACACGAAAATGTAAGAACACCCCCACCCCCACCAACACCCACCCACCCACCTCCCCCCACCTCCCCAAACACACACATTCACTCACCCATACTTACATTACATTGCATATTTGCAATACTTCTTCAAGGTGTTCATACACTGACTTTTCGGAAACACTTTTTTATACTAACAGTCACCGAAATGTTTAAACACCAGCTCACATAGTAATCGAGATGTTGAAACACCAGCACACCTAGTAACTGAGATGTTTAAACACCAGCACACATAGTAATCGAGATGTTGAAATACCAGCACACCTAGTAACTGAGATGTTTAAACACCAGCACACCCAGTAACCGAGATATTGAAATACCAACATATATAGTTACTGTGATGTTGAAATACCAGCACACCTAATAACTGAGATGTCGAAATACCAACATATATTAGTCACTGAGATGTTGAAATACCAACATATATTAGTCTCTGAGATGTTGAAATACCAACATATATTTGTCACTGAGATGTTGAAATACCAACACACATAGTCTCTGAGACGCTGAAAATCTAATACACCTATTTATGTTATGTTGAAATACCAACACACCAAGTTATGTTATGTTGAAATACCAACACATATTAGTCACTGAGATGTTGAAATACCAACACACCTAGTCACTGGGATGTTGAAATACAAACACACCTAGTCACTGGGATGTTGAAATACCAACACAGTCTCTGAGACGCTGAAAAACCAAAGCATCTAGTTATGTTATGTTGAAGTACTAATGCACCTAGGTATGTTATGTTGAAGTACTAATGCACCTAATTATGTTATGCTGAAGTACTAATGCATCTAGTTATGTTATGTTGAAGTACTAATGCACCTAGATATGTTATGTTGAAGTACTAATGCACCTAGATATGTTATGTTGAAGTACTAATGCACCTAGGTATGTTATGTTGAAGTACTAATGCACCTAATTATGTTATGCTGAAGTACTAATGCATCTAGTTATGTTATGTTGAAGTACTAATGCACCTAGATATGTTATGTTGAAGTACTAACGCGCCTAATTATGTTATGTTGAAGTACTAATGCACCTACCGGTTCAAGCACAGGAGAGATGAGGAGGGAAGAACCCCACATAAACTGGCGACTGTTTCCAAGGGCTTTGGCATCAGTTGGGAATCTGTGGGTGTGGAGATGATTAGCAAGAATGTCCAAACAAACAGAAAACGAATAATCAATGAAGACATTTATTTTAAGTATAGCCCAATCATCTTTAAACAATCTATATATTTAGTATTTGCATTTAAACTTAGGAAACCTTCTCTACAAGTTCGCTACCTTAGCTTGCTCGATTATAATAGCAGAGTATTTTTTAATTATTTTATTTATATCTGATCTTTATCTACAATTTCAAATCTCACTATTTTAATTTCTAAAATGCCGATGGTAAAAATTTTGGCATAATAAAAAAGACAATTATACAATGAAGTAAGAGAAGGAATTTGCATTAAGAATTTTTGACAGGCAAGAAATAAGCCTCTTTCCCCTGTGAAATCTATCAGAATGTTTATTTATCATGGACTCGCGATCCAAAGGTACATTAACAGTCCCAGATTATTTCTCTCTTACTCATGGTGAATGGGTCTGATAACTGTCCCTCCATCAGTGTGAGCGCGATGGAAAAGTGTATATACATAGGGAAGCAACCAATAGCGTGTTTCCATAGCCTCACGTGACACCCGACTGACTTCCTCGTCGAAGCTGCCTGGGTCTTGATCCTGTTGGTTAATACAGTGGCGTTGTGATATATAATTTCTTTTAAAGATTTTTTAAAATAATTTTTACTTCTATATAAAATAGTACAATTGATTAGGCTTTCGTGTAATATGTTATATGCTTACTCCTATTTATGATGTTAGAATCTTTTCGAACCTCTCTTTAATATGTCAAAGTCGATTTGACTTCTTTTAAGATGATTTTCCAATCTACGTGGTTATTGTTTATGGTGTCCTAATCTCCACGATTCATGTCCAAATTATTGCATTTACTAGAATTTTGCTGAAGACTTTAGAAAATATTTGACTT
Organism: Sinotaia quadrata; assembly: GCA_028829895.1. NCBI lineage: Eukaryota > Metazoa > Mollusca > Gastropoda > Architaenioglossa > Viviparidae > Sinotaia > Sinotaia quadrata. The sequence goes on from CM054178.1 coordinate 107,828,616, forward strand.
TTGTTAATGATGATGATTCTAGTCACTTCTCCTTAAGATGTTAGAATCTGCTTCATTACTGTATCAGATATTAAAGTGTAAATAACTTCTAACAAAGACATTTAACTTTATTTGCCCTATGTGAAAGATGTTACTACTTTCATATGACAATATACATACATACATTTTGTATATCGATACTTTATGATAATTTGTCTGCAGATACTCACTCTTTGATTGATTGTGTTTCGATACTCATTCTTTGATTGTATATCGATATCCACTCTATGATTGATTATATATCGATACTCTATGATTGATTGTATATCGATACTCACTCTATGATTGACTGTATATCGATACTCTATGATTGACTGTATATCGATACTCTATGATTGATTGTATATCGATACTCACTCTATGATTGACTGTATATCGATACTCTATGATTGACTGTATATCGATACTCTATGATTGACTGTATATCGATACTCACTCTATTACCGATGGCGTTGTGGTTCCTGCTGAATGTATAGAAGGCACCAAGCTGCATCCAGCGCTTGCACAGTTCAGGGGTGACGGTGTTAAAGTGACCGCAGATGTCAGCACCCGTCTGAGTGATAAATTGGGCAGACATACACATACAAGTACATATACAACTACACACACACACACACACAAACATACATGCGCAAAACTATATATTCAAATACACAAATGTACATATACATACACACATACAGTTACATGTATACAATTAGTCGTATAATCGCCATCCTACATCGTTAATGTTGCTGTTACAATCATAGTAATATTTTAACATTTTCAGTTCATCACATTAAAAATGCCAAAAATAATAACAACGAAAACAAGAAAGAATAAATATATAAATAACTAATATTACATAAAAGCAATTTAATTAAGTTTATTATTTGAATGGCTTTACTTTTTGCTCCTTCCTAGTCGTAAAAATAGTTTACCTTTACTTAATTAGAGAAACACCACATAATATTCATTAATATGTTTATTGAAATGTCACTTATAGACTGGGTGATAGTATAAGGCCCCACAGGAATCCCCCAAAATCTGAGAACATCAAGAAGATGAAAAGTTTTCACGCAATTCCTGGGGGAGGGGGGAAAGAAGTCAACGTAAAGAAGAAGAAAAGTGATAGTAAGTACAAACATTAAAGAAAGCAGCAAGGGGAAAAAGAATAAACATTTAAGAAAGCAGCAAGGAAAAAAGAATAAACATTTAAGAAAGCAGCAAGGGGAAAAAGAATAAACATTTAAGAAAGCAATAAGGAAAAAAGAATAAACAATTAAGAAAGCAGCAAGGGAAAAAGAATAAACATTTAAGAAAGCAATAAGGAAAAAAGAATAAAAAATTAAGAAAGCAGCAAGGGAAAAAGAATAAACATTTAAGAAAGCAATAAGGAAAAAAGAATAAACAATTAAGAAAGCAGTAAGGAAAAATAATAAACACTCACGTAAGGGAATCCAAAGATATTAAATTCCAGGATTCCTAATTGATAAAAAATATATAAATCATCATCATCATCATCATCATCATCATCATCATCATCATCATCATCATCATCATCATCATCATCATCATCATCATCATCATCATCATCACAACAAAACAACCATCACCGTCGTAACCGTCATTGTTCTCAACATCATTGCCATTGTCATGAACGTCACTATTATCGCCGTTAACATCATCATCGCCATTATTGTAATTATAAACACATATTCTTAGCCTTCTTTCTGAATTTATAATCTTTATTTTAATTGTCTTCTGTATATTTTTAGGTGTTCTTTATACCAATGATGACATCAACAGCTTACAACAGAATCATCCTTCACTCAAAGTAATTAATATTGGTCCATAAATTTTCTGTTGTTAGCTTTTAGCATTGGTCCATGCCTCGAGCAATGAATAACAAATATATCTTTTACTATAAATTAAGCTTAATCAGCAATATATTCTCTAAAGTTAAGTTACAGATAGTTTCTCTATAATTGTAGTAACAAACATGTTTGTACTCATCAGTTTCATATCTACTAACCTTATACTTGTGGTAACAAACTTGTTTGTACACGTCACCTTCAATAGCTTGTGACCTTATACTTGTGATAACAAACTTGTTTGTACACGTTAACTTGTTACCTTATACTTGTGGTAACAAACTTGTTTGTACACGTCACCTTCAATAGCGTGTGACCTTATACTTGTAATAACAAACTTGTTTGGACACGTTAACTTGTTACCTTATACTTGTGGTAACAAACTTGTTTGGACACGTTAACTTGTGACCTTATACTTGTAAAAAACTTGTTGTACATGTTAGCCTGTGACTTTATACTTGTGGTAAAAACTTGTTTTTACACGTTAGCTTGTGACCTTATACTTGTGGTAAAAAAACATGTTGTACATGTTAACTTGTGACCTTATACTTGTGGTAAAAACTTGTTTTTACACGTTAGCTTGTGACCTTATACCTATGGTAACAGATGGTATACTATATAATGGGCTTAAAAACGTCAAACATCGTACGTCATCCATACCGATGATGCTGGCTTGTAGGTCTCCCCAGCTGCTCAAGTTGTCGCCTAGCCAGTGTCCAGCAATGTGACCGCTGCCCACGAACGTCGATCGGCTGACGACAATCCCTCTTTCCCCAGTGGCCTCTCTCAGTGCCCTGGAAGCAAGAGTCATGCGATGTCAGTTATTCACGCTGGCACAACAGCAGCGTGAATAACTGAAGGATTAAGCAGCCATGCAACGCGAGGAGTGAGTGACCATATTAGTAAACAAAGAATTAAAACAAATCACATTCGACTACTGTCAACATATTTGCTGTTTACAAAGGTCTACTTTTCCTTGCGTGAGCAGCACACGATATCTCGCATGCTTGTTTATATTTTCACTATGTTTGCAAATGCGGAGTGGTGTAGACAGACGTATAATTGTACAGTGGTGTAGACAGATGTATAATTGTACAGTGGTGTAGACACGTATAACTGTGCGGTGGTGTAGACAGATGTATAATTGTGCAATGGTGTAGACACGTATAATTGTGCGGTGGTGTAGACAGACGTATAACTGTGTAGTGGTGTAGACAGACGTATTTTAAAGGTACGTTTGTTTCTCAATTGCGTAATTCTGCGTAAATGAACTTGTGAATTACATACTCCAAAGTTGGAGCAGTTTGTGACCACCCGTACAAATTGTGGACATCGTAGTGTCGGTACTGGTCATGGTCACCTTGCAGAGTGGTCATGCATATCGTCTTGTCGGACAAACGGGCTCGCCGACTTGGAGTGTCAAAGTTGAATGCAGCTCCTAGGAAGATATGTAAAGTGGTTATCAGCTGAGAATAGTATGAAAATGCACTAGGTGTTAAATAGAGCCTTCATATGTCATTATATATGCCATATGCTATGGAACTTCCTTAATGATCAATGGAAATTTTAGATCTATACACTAAGAGCAGAGTTATGTCCCTTATCTGTGGTGCATACCCTACTTACATAATTACACAAAAATCTGATTAAAGAACATTGTACATCAAAACAAGAGGATGTGTCTACAAATCTGACCATAATAACTTCCAGTGATTTGGAGGTTGAAGTACTGAAGAGAGATTATTATTCGCAAGCAGATGTTTGCTTGTGAGTTTTGTCATTTTCACGAGAAAAGGTCAGTATTAGGGTTCACTTCATTCTTTCCAGAATCACTCGTAGACACCGCTAGTGTATTTAAGTAAATACAGTTACATAATTAGAATTAATTCGTGACTTCAGGGTTTACTACATTCCAGACTTACTCGTAGACATCGCTAGTGTATTTAAGTAAGTACAGTTACATAGAATTAATTCGTGATTTCAGGGGACGTGTGCAAGTGCATCTCGTAAATTGTGTTGTATCCTAGGCCATAATGGTGATTGTATATAAGTATATAATGTTGATAGCATACAATGACAGGATATCATATAAAGATAATCGTAGTTATAGTATATAGCGACATAACAGAAAATGTACAAGGACATAATAGTGATAACACTGAATACAATACTAGTGACAATTATGACAGATTTTCACCTGTTCTGTATGGAGGATCATCAAGTTTGCTGACCGGACACTTTAAGCTCCAGTACGGTCTAACATCTTCTGGCCAGTTGAAGGGTCGTTCTTCGTTCGTACCAAACACCGCTGGCTCGTTCATATCCTACAAATTAAGGAGTAGTAAGAAAATAGACAAGAAATTGAAAAATACACATAAAATATAATCCAAGCAATTGCTATTGACATTAAAATACAATTCTTGCTAAACTGCAGACAACAGGCTTCTGTTGTTTGATTTTTCATCAGTATATTAAAAGTAAATTAACAGATTTTAACAGAAGAAAGATTTCAGCTAGGGCGCAGATAACTTTGAGATAAATTACCAGTGCTAACTAGGTCAAATACTAATTTCAATAATCAATAACTATAGTTTTGCAACTTTGTGTATCCGTCTGTGCGAAACGCTAAAGCGTCCTTGACCTTAGAGTTTCTTTGAGTGAACCGGTGTTTTCACATGGCCAGTTTATGTTGCATTTTGCGTTCACGAAACATTAAAGTACTCATCAAAAAAAACGACGGTCAAGGTCATTGCTAAATGATGCTCTAATTTTTACTCGCATTTTGACTTATACTCAAGCCTTCCAATAAACAACTTCATTTATATTCCTAGCATTGCATTCATATTAATTTTCCACCGGCCATATGACGGGCAAATACTCCAGTTTTCATTAATAGCAAAAGAACTGTCGTATTTTCCTTAAAGACTCCAATGTTATGTTTAAATGTAACTTGAATGTTTATTGCCTTGGACCGTTTCTAAAACAGAAATGCTATGCCAACCTTTACTAGTCAACTTTTTATGATTTACAGACCTCTTAAAGAAGACTCTACATCTATCTAATAACCTATTCTTTCAAACACAACCTATCTGTGTAAGATGTTTCATACCTAAAACTATTAAACTTACACATTCACCCAAGTAAACGCTACTACACAAGCGCCATTTAATCATTTTAAACAATCTGACATGTGTCCCAATATATTTCGCGCATTCCTAGCAGGTCAATTTAAGCTCAAGCAAAATGTCTTCACTTGTAAAATAAAATAAAAGAAATACGTTTGTGAAGTGAACTGTATTCACTGATCAGCCATTCTCAGTACGTTCTTGCATAATACAATATATATGCATGCACTTCACCCTCAAATAAAAAAGTAAATGTTTTCTTGTATAAATTCACTCACAATCCAAAGCCCATCGAACGCAATTCGGCTCCTGTGCTGGACTATTAACTCCTTCCAGACTTGCTGGGTTGCTGGCTTAAAGAAGTCTGGGAACACGGTTTTTCCTGAAGGCCATACCTGTGGATGGCCCCAATATTATGCATTAAAGAAAATGGCATTCATAATAAATTATTTTAGTGATCCATGTAATAAGTCAGAAAAATTTACAATTTTAACTTCACTAAGCATAAAGTGAGCACATTTATTATTAACCGAAAACACATTACAGATTTTACTATCACTATAAAGACAGAATCAGATCACAAGGTACATTTTCTAGTCCACAGAATTTTAAATTGTTTATTTTTATGTCAATAGAATTATAATGATTAATTTTCTAACCAACAGAAATAATAGAGTTATTTTTCTACCCAATGGAAATTTTTAAACGTCTATTTTCTCGTCAACAGAATTAATAAGATTTATTTTCTAGTTAATAATATTAAAAGGGCTCATTTTCTAACCAATAAAAAATTTAAAATGCTAATATTTTGGCAATACAATGTTTACAAATTCATTTTCTAGCAGTTTAAAGTTTCAAGAAGAGTTCTATGTTGAATACATACATAACCAAAAATAGATCCGTCGTCATCAACAGAGTCTGTTGGATAGATATATCCTGTATCGTTGGGCCACTTGATGAATCCGCCAACTGCTTTGATGCGTGTGTACGGTTCGTAGCCGCTATAGTTACTTACAAGGGCGGGGTCCTAAAGAATTAATAGCAAATTAAGTTATGCTAAATAAAACAGAAAAACCAGTTAAAATATATGGAAGTTAAGGCATCGATTTCTGCAAATGCGAAGAGCTTTCATGAGGCTAAATTATAAACATATAATGTATATTTTATCTATTTCATAAGGCTAAATTATAAATATATAATTTTAAAAAATAGTACACAAAATTATCTATTTCATGAGGCTAAATTATAAATCTTTCCTTTGAAGACTAGTACGTAAAATGTATATATTATATAAACGGTATGATTACTTTTCCTTGTCAAGCACCCCACTCCCCAAAACGAAAAGAAATTCACAGGAAAACTTTTATAAGAATAAGGAACCAAGAATTCAAAGTGGCAATGTTATCAACAACAACAAAAAATAGCACTACTTCCAATAAATATAAAGTAGGGACAAACTGACAAACTTAGAAAAACATACTATAATGTGATGAAATAAAATTAGAAATAGTCAGAAACAAGGATTGCAGAATTTTACCAGAATGATAATGGTGCGCATTCCACCGTCTCTGAGTTGTGTGAAGTACTCGTCCAGTCCGGAAAATGTTGATGTGTCCAGAGTGAAGTCACGTCGCTCGGACAGGTGGTCAATGTCCGCATACTGGACATCCTGATAAAGACAAAGAAATGTTTTATTTATGTCAATTACTTTGGCCATTGCATTGACATACTCAGCAGCAACACCATCATCGCAACTTCCCACCGTTACCACTACGTTTTGCCCTCGCCATTACATACTACCACAACCACTACACTTCTACTACCTACACTACAATCTACCACCATCTTTACAATTCTACCACAACCACTACATTCTACCACCTACACTACAATCTACCACCACCTTTAATATTCTACCACAACCACTACATTCTACCACCTACACTACAATCTACCACCACCTTTACTATTCTACTACCACCACCACATTATACAACAAAAGACATTTCATCATCGAAAGCGAAATATGTTTGCTCTAGATCATTAACAACATGATTCGAAATTAACAAAATTAATATTTATATCATCAACTGTTTTATGTTTTTCGGTTATTTCTTCAACTGTCCATCACTGATGTAGAACGAATTGCAAAATAGAATAAATGAATAAACAAAATTAATGTATCACCGAGATATTATTTAGGCACTGCATACTCTTAAATGCGAAAATCATAATGCATATCGTGTATACATTTACATATGTGCACATCTTGTTATATATTTACATTTTGTTTTATATTTTGTAATGCTCTGTCTGGAGAATCTTAATATATAATTTGTGCCCCATACATATGAATGAAAGTTTTGTATGGTAGAGAGCTTGAAGAGGAAATAATCAGATATAGCACATGTGGATTTTTAAATAGAAACTTCCGAATTTTACGTATTGCACGGCAACAAACAGCCATAACGCTATCTGCATTTCACATGCCATTATTAATGTTTTATAAATTACTTATAGTTGCAAATCATTCTTTGCAGAGGTATGAGTTAAGTTCCAGTTTTCCTATCTTTTTCTAGTTTTGTTGATAATTTACTTTTGGATAACATGCTAATTATTATAGAGGAGACAGAGAAACAAGTACATATAATGTCTGCTTTAGAAGAGGGGAAAACGACATACTTTCTAGCAGGGTGACATCATCACTTTAGTATGAGTTAAGTTATAAAGGTCATAGATCTCCAATGGAGGCTGAATGTGAAAGATATTTATCTATGACTCTCATTTTATTTGAATTGATTTCTATGGAGGCTATGTGATTTTAGTTTAGCTTGATTTATTTGTTATGTAGGATTTTCATCTGATTGAGTTATATGACTTGTTCATTCTAGCGAGACAATACGACATTATCCTTCAGATACATTTTATAAATTTGTGAAAGAAATTAAATCAGAGACAATGGATTAGTGTATATATACTTGTGACTGTTTTCACTCTATCAGTGTGAGAAATTGTGAACAATGTACAAACAGTTGTCCTGCAACCACTAAATGAATAAACTGAAATAACTTTAATGAGACAGGAAAGGGCTAGATCCAGCGTTATTTGTATTAATTGGGGTTCGTCCAATACATCTTACAAAATTATTTTTCTTCTTTATTTCGTGAATATAAATTCTTTGTTAATTTTTAGCCTTCACGTTGTTAATTCTTCTCATCTCACCTTTATATAATTTTATCTGGTTATGTTTCTTTTGTCTTTGCTCTGTTAATGTTTAGTTGTTAAAGCCGTGAAGGCTCGTGCAGGTCAGTAACAATGTTTATCATACATGCAACAGTGCTTCTGTGACTACCACCATCACCATAACATCGTAAAAGGGGTAGTTTGTTGATTTTTTCCTGAGAAGATCGAAGAACGGACCGCAAGCATTACATATTTGCATTTTGATTTATATTAACATCCAGTTTGTTTAATTTACATATTGTTTTACATATCTACATATGGTTGTATATTCATATGATGCTTTATATATACATCTGATTTTATATATACATTTCGTATTAAATCTACGTTTGGTTTATAAAAACATATACACTTTGTTACTTACGTTTTTGTTTATAAATACATCTTGTTTATTTACGTTTTGGTTTATAAATACATCTTGTTTATTTACGTTTTGGTTTATAAATACATCTTGTTTTACACACTTTGTTACTTACATGTGGAATGCCTGCGGCTTCTGTGCGGTCCACAGCCAGCTTCAAGTTTTCCAGTGAGTTATAGCCATATTTACACAACTGGAAACCTAATGCCCAGTATGGAGGCATGTACGGGCGCCCTACAGCCTTAAAATAAAATAAACATAAATATCAAACAAAATAACAAAGACTAGCAGACGACCAAACAGCCTTAAAATGAAATAAACATAAATATCAAACAAAATAACAAAGACTAGCAGACTACCAAACAGCCCTAAAAATAAAATAAACATAAATATCAAACATAGACTTACAGACGACCAAACAGCCAGATGAACAAAATGATATGCAAATTACGAAAAATAAACAAAAGGAAATTAAGACATTAAGAAAACAACAAAGAAACAAACATTTAGCAAGCAATAAATAAATAAGGTAAGCAAATAAAATAGTTCCATTGCCACAAACTTTAAACAAGCAATAAATACATAAATAAAGCAAATAAAATAGTTCCATTGCGTCAAATTCTAATGAACAATGTACAAGCACTTTTGAAACAATATTTTTTTTTAAAAATACGAAAATAGACTTTCAGGTATATGGATTTCATTCGCATCAACCAAATTTGATATTGCCGTCTTAAAAATCTATATGAAGTAGCTGTAAAGTGGTAATAACATATATAAACAACTGGGCGACAAATGCAAACCTATATTTTAATTGTAAAACTGACCTACACAATAAACTGCAATGGGATATAAAGTGAAGAAAACACTACTCCATAATTAATTTTCTCCTTTTACACAAAGTAATTAGAAATGTTTTGTTTCTAGCATCACTAGGGGTAGTGGGTGTATTTTTAGAGGTCCTAAGACTCCTGTGTGCAGTTCCCATTTCTAAGACAATCAAGGGGAATTATTGATTAGTATACTGACTATTGAGTTTTTTCACCTTAAAAACTAATGACTGCAATTGTCCATTTCAAGAGGTTGTTGTTGTTGCTGCTGACATGCTATTTTGTTGACTGAGTGCGACTAATGACATTATTGTTATAATTCATTTATTCATTGACTTCAAAAATGGGTTATGGTATTTCTTACTGCTGTGTACTGTTGGACAACATTCTCTGGACTCGGACCGAGAAACACGTAGAAATCCAGAACACCCCCAATGGTTCTGTATGTGAGCATGGGGAGGGGTGTAAACGTATAATCTGGAAAAAAAGAAAAAATAATTAGCATTGGGTGTGAGGGTTGTAAACCTATAGTCTAAAACAAAGATGATCAAAAAATGTTATAGGAACATAATCAGAGTTGATGGTGGGAGGGCAGTAAAAGCATATCTCAAACTAAAGGGATAGATAATTACTGAATTTAGTCACTAAGGTCAATAGGTTAATAATGGCAAGGTCACTGAAAAGACTGTTATGTAACAAACATGATATAGGTAACAATATTATCAAAGACATTTTATTTTAATAATGCAGCGTGCTAGTACAAAGAAATGAGAAAATTAAACTTAAAGTGTCCTATGAAAAGCAAAGATATCACACCCGCAGGATCATTATTGACGTCTGAAAAGCAGATATCTCACCCTAATGGTCGCCAATGAGGAGGAGATCAACCAGGCTTAATAACGTGACGACTTAATAACGTCTCACCATAATGGTCGCTAATGAGGAGACGAACTAAGCTTAATAAAGTGACGGCTGAAAAACATCTCACCCTGAGGGTCGCCAATGAGGAGACCAACTAAGCTTAATAAAGTGACGGCTAAAAAATCATCTCACCCTGAGGGTCGCCAGTGAGGAGACCAACTAAGCTTAATAAAGTGACGGCTGAAAAACATCTCACCCTGAGGGTCGCTATTGAGCAGAAGAACACCGTGGGTCTGGCCATCAGCCTCAACACAGGTGTAGAACGGGTGGGTTCCATAATGGTTGTAGTGGTTCTGTGGCACGCAACACAACAAGAATGTGGCATTCTTTGGTCGTAATATAAACACGCTCAATTTAGATTGTACACACACACACACACACACACACACACACACACACACACACACACACACACACTCAACCTCTGTGTGTGTTTGTGTGTGTGTCCACGAAAGGGTTACCTTTAAATTTTAAAGATTTTTTTAATTTTAATTGTATGTTTAATGTATATTATAATTTTGTGAACGTTATTTTAGTACGTCATTGTGCCCGTTGTATGAACATTGTACATATGATTTATAAATTGTATGTGAAGTGAATATTTCGAAGAAATCAGTTCACACATTAGTTACTGACTAGGAAAAATGCTTCGCCACGATCATCTAAGCAACAGAACACAACTGATACATACAGCAAACGTTTCGTCGGTTTTCGTGGGCTGGTCGCGACCAAACAGTGCATATGTTTCGTACCACAGTTTCCGCCTGAAAGTAGTATGGATATTTTCTCCAATGCCGTACACATTACGGGTAGGTAATCGGGTGGAGATCTGCAAAAATTGGTCATGAAGCACTAGACCTCCGACACCAGTATCCCACCTAAAAAAAAAACAAACCACTTCGTTACCGTGTCGTCGTCCAATGTTACCTTCTTCTCGATGCCAAGTTCTAAATTCGTAAAGTTTATTGTTCACGTAACAAATGCACTCGTATTAATTTAGGCATTTCTAATGACGTATGCAAGAAAGGACATCACTTCTCCTACTAATTATAGTACCTTCAGTTGTCAAGTTTTAACACTTAGAGTAGTTCTAACTATCATGAGATAGGGTATTTGGTCTTACTCACAAAATCCGGGTGCGATCTAAGCTAAATTACGTTTGCCTCGTAGGTCTTAGTAACGGGCTGCAGGTCGAAAGATCTTTTGGTAGTTAAATATCAATGAGACAACACCACTGATCAGGGTTAAAAAGAACCTGCAGAAAAATTCGATCTAAGTATTTCACCATGCACTATTCCTAGACATGACACTATGCATGCTTCTCTGTGGTCCCATGCGTGCATCTCTATGGATTATGCATGAATCTCTTCAGTATGAAATTTAGTTCTTTTCCCGAGTGCGTGTGGATGTCTGAGAAATCAGCATTAACAATGGCGCATTTATCATCCCATGATGACATAATAGCACTTGTCAAACTATACACATTTAGGCATTAATTTAATTTTTAGATTTCGTACGGTATTAAGAAGCACCATTTCTTTTAAGTAATGAACGATAAGTATATTTATGCAGTCACACCCGGAGCAGACACAGTTACATGGTTACACAATTCCAGTTACAAATTGCAAATAGTTAAACACTGTCCCCGCACACTTACAGTCACACAAATAAATAAAAGCAGTTTTAAAATTTGGTGTACACATTTAAAGTAAAATGCAACTGCATACAATTACACACACTTCGCAACATTTCGGAATATCCGTGACAAAGGAAACGACTCACAAAACGGCACCGGTAGAGGTTCGAATTATCTTGAAGCTGAACGTATCATTACTGGTAATCTCAAATCGATACTTCGGATCGCGGGTAGTTCTCTGGGGTAGATTAAGCTGCAGAGGCACAGTGTAACGGTCAATGCTGGTTGTGTCAAACTGCAATGAAAGACGTGTTTGGGCACTCTTAATGCTCAAGTCCGTAGTAAGAGGAACATTGTTTATGTCACAAACGTTTTATTTCCAAAATGTATGTGTGACAAATACTCCCCCCCCTTCCTTTATTTGTCACTTGTTTCTTTTGACTTTACTGTCCATATTTATACTTTCATTTATGATATATTTTCTGTGATAACTTGTTGAGCACTTATCCTTATTACGGATATTTATATGGTATGTTTTAAGGTAGACGTCACGCTCTGTACATTAGGTAAACACGCAATGAGAAACATCACAACAACCCTAAAACGGATTACTAGGCATTGCCTGAAGTAGTAATATAATTAAATAACACTGGTGTCATTCCTGGTGGAATTTCTACGTTCCACGGAATGCGTGAGCCCATCTCAAATCTGGTTGTGGATAAATGGCTTATCGCATGACGCCAGCATTCCTGAGAAGCTAGTTAATTTGGGTTGGCTGATGGCCGAATACTGGATAGCTTTGGCAGACCAATGGCCGTCTTGTGGTTGACTGTAATTGATCAATGGGTGCTGTGTGAATACAGACGGAAACCCATGTTGTAAAAATCCATTTATTTGCAATCACTGTCCAGGGAACCCGTACACAGTAAGACATGTTTAGTGTTTCCTTTGTCGGTCTCTGCCCGGGAATCACGAGAAAAGGCGTCACCATGAGTAAACTACAAAGTTATAAGTCTAACATTGTAAATCCAATGGTTCTTTTTCAGCTAAATATAATGTAAATTTTATGTCTTTCTTTCAGCTGAGCGACAGTGTATTTTAATTTTCATGTATTCCTTGTGTGCTGTTTTAATTCTAAAATATCTTGTTATCTTATTCAGTAGAAATGCTATATGATTAATGTTGGTTGATATACTTGTACCTAAGATGTTAGTCATTGTTGCAACCTTGTAAAGAGTCTGTGCAATGAATTCAGATCTCTGTAGAATAACGTTTAAGATTCAGAAATCCTTTTGTCATAACCTCAGTCTGGTAATTGTTTATAACTGAGGGCAGGATTGAGCAAACTCCGGCACATGGGCCAAATCGGGCCTGCAAAGGTCTTTTGTCTGGCCTGCCAAGTTATTCACAGTTAACATTGCCATCTTTCTCTATCTTGTGATGTACATTGTTCATATTGTCTTAACTGACTTTGTTAATATATACTGTTGTTGATTCAAAGAACACACTTTTATAGGCAGTTAATAAGAGAGCCTGACACTATAATGAACTATCCATAAGTATACATTTGTTTGTGCATTTTGTATGTCTTCATTGTATATGTCATTATTTGAATGTTGAATTGCTTTGTAGTGTAATTAATTATATTGTTAATAAATTATATTTCGTTGTTGTCAACACCCTCGACCTGTGTTATATTATTATTGGGTTGAAAGGTTAGAGTAGGGGCTTAATAATTAATAACCTTTTTTAGCGAGTGCCAACTACTATGTTGGACGTGAGCCAGGTCAGATTATTCTGTAGAATTCATTTATAATACTAGGGATTACTCTGGTGGGAGTGCGGAGGTTACTCTTCCAGTTCGTTGCCCGCAAGTTGAGAGGAGTGTGTTATCATAGGTATGTAGAGATGGTAATATTCTCATAACTAAAGATACCCTCTCATAGTTTCAAACAAACCTGTCGCGGTATGACGAGAAAAGAATACAAATACGGGATATTAAACGCAATGCCGTGCCAATGTAACAGCCAACATCGGAAACCAAACAATCAAATGGACCAAGCGTTAGATGATAAAGACGTGAGATTACAAAGACTTGAGATGACAAAGACGTGAGATGACAAAGTCGTGAGATGACAAAGTCGTGAGATGACAAAGACGTGAGATGACAAAGTCGTGAGATGACAAAAATTGTGAAATGACAAATACGTGAATGAGTCACTGCACTTACCTTGACACGTATAAGGTTATCTCCATATTCCTCCATGGTAAATACCACATTAGACAATTCAGGTCCAAATGGACCAGTCCCTACACGTACAAGATTGGCCTGGAGACCTCTAGGAGTTGTCTGCCATGCACCTTCCACTCTGAAATGAAAACGATCGTCATTCTACTTAACAACATATAAAATTAATTTCAGGATTTTGCAGACGAATGTTAAACAACAAAAGGTCTAAGTGGTATTTCTGATCGATAAAACTCTTGGGTTTGCAATTTTGTAAGAGAATTTTAATTCAAGGGAACTCTTATCAAATGTTAGATAACCAAAGAAGTTCTATTAAATTTTGATTCCTTCATAAAGTGATATCTATGAACGAAATACATTTATGAAATACATTGTGTTGGTTTTTGTTCCTCTTAGAGCTAAACAGTAGCCTACCTATATCCATAGTTGTGTTGATTTCTAAAATTATTTCTCTTAAAAATAAATTGTAACCTACCGATAGCCATAGTTCTGCTGAGGAAAAAAGCAGTCTGGAATCGCAGGATTGTCATGTGGCTGGTATATGCATCCTCTAAGAAGACACGTGCTTTCAGTCGCTATGTCCCACCCTCCTTGTCGCTCTGGCCAGCAATCTATTCGAGAAACGGCTGCTTCATCTGCACTCCTAAAAGAAATAATTATTCATTTTTTGTCAGGCTGGTCGGTAGGTCAATGTGGTGGTGTGGGTGTGGGTGGGTGGGGGGAGAATTGAACAACTGCGCGGAAGTCTCGTTGTAATAAATAAAAATCCCGAAATGCACGAGATTTGTCTAAGACTTCGTATGTATCTCACAAAATGTAAGTTTTCAGCAATTAATTATAATCTGTATTAGAAGCGCTGTGCTGCCATCGAAATCTAACTGCAGTGTTTACTTTGAAATAGTAGTAAAACTAACCGAAGTAGGGTTGTATGCTAAAAACAAATTGCAAAGTGTCGAGGTTTAATTATTAATTTGTAAGCAATTAAAAACAAAATTATTATTATTATTATTATTAATTTCATATTACATTTGAACTATCACATAGAAATGACTCACTAAAGAGTTGTTATAATTTGGTTCACTATACAAGTCATTATGCAAGTCATTATGCAAGTCATTATACAAGTCATTGTACAAGTCAGACAAAAGGACACCTTCGTTACATGTCAGTGAGCAACAGAGCCAGAGTATCGTTCTTATGACAGTCTTTTCCATTAGCAGAATGTCAACAATGGAATCTACTTACGACCACGTGACGGTAAAACCCTGTGACAGCGGAATTGCCAGATTCCACAGTTTCAGGATCTGCAATAAGGTTTTGAAACGGTGTATGCCGAAATGTCTGTAAGAACAAAACTTACGTAGGAATGTTACGCTCAAATGTTGTTTCAGAGCAAGAATTTAAATTATGCATGGGTTATTTATTTGTGTTGCGAAGTTCATCAACATTTAACAGACCTTCCTTTTTATTAATAATGAAGAGACTAAATAAATAAAATAAGACAAAGGAGTTTTCGATTTGGTTGTTCTTATTTTCTTACTTTGTAAATCTGTGCAATCGGAGCATTCGCATTATGGGAGTAAAGTATGATTAAAGTTAAAGACAGACCTTTGGTACAAAATTATGGGAGTAAAGTATGATTAAAGTTAAAGACAGCCCTTTGGTACAAAATTATGGGAGTAAAGTATGATTAAAGTTAAAGACAGACCTTTGGTACAAAATTATGGGAGTAAAGTATGATTAAAGTTAAAGACAGACCTTTGGTACAAAATTATCTAAATGTTAAAAAGCGGATACAACAAAATCGAGCATAAAAGCTTGGCTAATGAACATCACAAAAAGGTAACATGTCACTTTAATATAAATTAAATTTAAATTGTACAAGAAAAACAATGTAGAATTAAACAAATACCTTCGTTGCAGAATCATAATCCCAGTCAAAGGTCAAGGGTGTAGAGCCAGCAACTCCAACGATACGCACATCCTGCACGTGTTGCGTAACACCCCAGATGTCGAGGTCACCGTAAGTCAGAGTGGAAACTTCCGCCACATTGTTATGACTTATTACCACTGACAAAGAGTTCTGGGGGCAGAATAGAAATGTATCGGAGTTTTCTCAATTACCATTCAAAGTCACTTTTTTTCGGTTGCTTTGTAATGACTGACTTCTTTAAAATTGTCATGGATGTGATGTGATAATTAAATGTGACTGGCAATTTGTCGTCCAAATTGAAATTTGAATTTAAGAGAGATTGGAGGATTTACAAACACCACAAATAATAACGGATCGTAGTGGTGTATATCAAACATAAACATTTATATTTGTCCCAGAAATTAATATAAACAAGTACATAACATGTTTCGTAAATTTAGGGGAGAAGGCGGGGACGCTCCTGCTTCCACCCAGTCTCTGCTAAAACTGTCTGAGAAGGGGAGATCACTGTCAAGCACGTCGCCAAGGGCATACAACTTTGCTTTTCTGGGACATCAGACAGAATTATATCGATCTGAGGTGCAGCCTGTTAGGACTTCAAATACAGCGCTGAGATCAATAGACTATTATTTATATATTTAGGAGAGAATGTAAGATTTAATAAAACTACAATGTAGTAAGAGTAATTTTATTTGATATCTTATTGTACCTCCTAACCACCACCACCCCCGACCGAATACTTTGTTATGAATTCTTTCCTACTCTTCAGTTTAAACTTAAAAAATCCTCGTTAAGTAAAATTAACAATAAACTGAGCGTTAATGTTATGCACCGATTTCATCTTTGAGGGGTAAGAATTATGGGTGATGATTTATCTACACTGCATTGTCAAAATCAATTCTTTATAATATCCCTTGTTCATGTTGCATTTCAGGTTTTATAAAACATAACTGAAGCCAAAGAATAAGAGACAACTGTTAATCTTGTTTCACCCTTTCAGTCAAGAGCTAGAATAGTTAAGTGCGGTAGTGTTAAGTTTGTTTCACCCTTTCATTCAGGAGACAAACATTTTTAAGTGCTGTTGTGTTAAGCATGTTTCACCCTTTCAGTCAAGAGCTAGAATAGTTAAGTGCGGTAGTGTTAAGTTTGTTTCACCCTTTCATTCAGGAGACAAAACAGTTAAGTGCGGTAGTGTTAAGTTTGTTTCACCCTTTCATTCAGGAGACAAAACAGTTAAGTGCTGTAGTGTTAAGCATGTTTCACCCTTTCAGGCCATGGATGACTTTTGCAGACCGGGTTATACTCGAGGTTGGAATTTAATGATTTTTTTTCGAATTTCTCTGTACATAACTTTCCACAGATACAACTGTCCAGTTGTTTACCGTTTTGGACGTGAATAAATACGGATTACAAAATACACCTGTAACAATCCTCACGCCGGCTTCTTTGATCTACAGCGGTCTGTTTAGTTTTATATATAATATATATATAAGCATCGTGTCTAGTGATTCAGTAGCATGGAATCTACTTTGATCAAAGTATTTATGTCTAGTCAGATCAATAACACTACGCGCTGGATCAAACGCACGATGTCGAGTATGGTTAAATGCATTCAATCTCTTCGGAGCAGTAGCACAAAGCCTAGTCAGGTCAAAAGCACTATCAAGAGCACAAGACTAATCTAATTAAAGATGTTTTGTCAACCATAGATTAAACCTGTTTAAATAGATTAGACCCTAGTCTCTTTATTTCCTTCAGAGACCATTTTTCGTGAAAATGACTTACTCCAATTCAAACAGAATTATATTTTTTGAAAGAAAACTAAATAACATCAAATTAAATTCAAAAATAAAATTAATCGCAAAAGATGAAGAACAACAATAATAATAATAAAATAATAAATAATAATAATAACTAGGGTGGCGTTGTGTCACACATTCAAGAGTCACCTTTGGGTGGAATCTCACCTGTTGCGCTGTGTAGATGGCTAGGAAATAGTTTCCCCTACTGAAAGTGTCTGAAAGAAAATAAAACCGTAGTTGTATGTCATTTTCATAAAACTAATGGCACTTTATTTAATAGTTATGTCCCTTACTACAGTTTTGCTTTTGAGGGACTAAGTGATTGATAGATCTAGAACTAGACTCGCATGCAGACAGACAGTTACTATTCCCCTCTCCATATTTTAAAATGATTACAATTTGATCCATATGTCTAACATCCATAGATTAATGACAGTGAACGGTACTAAGTAGTTATAGTATTATGATTATAAGGAAATCAATAAGGAAATATCAATATTTATGGTTATACTCAGCTATAAGGAAATATAGTATTAATATTTATGGCTATACACAGCAGTAAGGAAATATATCAATAATTATGATTAGACACAGTAATAAGGAAATATAATATCAATTATTATGGTTACTTCAAAGACGCATTTTGCAGAGAAGCAGCAATCAAACGGGCATTTGAACAGATACATATTTATTGTTTCTTGAGTAATAGGAAGTGTGGGGATGGAGGGATAGGGGAGGTAGTGTGCGGTAATTTGTGTATGAGTATCGCTGTGAACGGCTACTCTTTGCACTGGGCTAATAATTCCTTGTTTAATAGAGTTTGCACTGGGTTAATAATTCCTTGTTTAATAGAGTTTGCACTGGGTTAATAATTCCTTGTTTAATAGAGTTTGCACTGGGTTAATAATTCCTTGTTTAATAGAGTTTGCACTGGGCTAAGAATTCCTTGTTTAATAGAGTTTGCACTGGGCTAAGAATTCCATGTTTAATAGAGTTTGCACTGGGCTAAGAATTCCATGTTTAATAGAGTTTGCACTGGAATAAGAATTCCTTGTTTAATAGAGTTTGCACTGGGCTAAGAATTCCATGTTTAATAGAGTTTGCATGAGATATTATATGAACTGCGGATTCTTATGGATGTTTGTTTGATTATGACTATACGTTCAATACAGTTTGACTTTTGGTATGTTTTATGGACTTGTAGATTCCTACGGATATTCGTTTTTTTGCCGACTGGATTGTATGTTTATCAGACATTCCTTTGAGGCATATTATGTAAGTGGTTGTGGATTATGGATGTATATTGTTGCGTTGGTGGATGATTTGTATGGTGATTGTGAAACACGAGAGTGTGCATGCAAGATGTTTGTGAACGCTCTCCCTCTCTCCTATATATATATGTACGTGTGCTTGTGTGGGTGGGTGTGTTTGAAAGAGAAAGAGAGACTGCGTATGTGCTTGATATAGTCTAAGGGAGTGTCTTTGTACATGACTGTTTGATATAGTCTAAGGGAGTGTCTTTGTACATGACTGTCTTGATATAGTCTAAGGAAGTGTCTTTGTACATGACTGTCTTGATATAGTCTAAGGAAGTGTTTTTGTACATGACTGTTTGATATAGTCTAAGGAAGTGTTTTTGTACATGACTGTCTTGATATAGTCTAAGGAAGTGTCTTTGTACATGACTGTCTTGATATAGTCTAAGGAAGTGTCTTTGTACATGACTGTCTTGATATAGTCTAAGGAAGTGTCTTTGTACATGACTGTCTTGGACTGGCAAACCCAACAGCTCCGTATACGACTATCGTGCTTTTTATTAGAAGTTTTGTTTTTAAAAAAAAAGGTTTGGATTAGAGATTTTTAAAGAAAGGTTAGGGTTACCTCCCAAAGGAAGAAAGCGAAAGTAAATCCATACACCTCATCTGTTTCCTTTAGAGTTATTCTTTCATTTAACTTTTCTTTCCTCATTTATTATTTTTTCTTATATCTTTCGCTAATAACTTAATATTGCAGTTAAAAACAGCCTCGATCAATACTTTCCACGTACAACATAAGTTTTGTCCTTCGAATGATGTATACAGATCTTGCTATTTTAAATACGACGATTGTGTCCGACTTCTAGTAGTTATATAAACTTTTGTCCTTCGAATGATGTATACAGATCTTGCTATTTTAAATATGACGGTCGTGTCTGACTTCTAGTAGGTATACACACTGCATTGGCTTTTCTATCGAACATTCTTTTAATTCTGATTTTCTATTTATTTTGAAAAGTACTTATTAATCTATTAATTATACTGTTTCTCAAAATTGAAAGGTCTGAAGTTCCAGACAAATACGTAATACTGACCCACTGATGTACCGTCATCCCAGAACAACGTCCCAGAGGCAGTGTGGTTGCTGTCCAGAGCTACCAGCAGTTTAAACGGATTTCGGCGACTGAACAATAAATACAAATAGATTATAGATCTTCGCGCACAATTCGATTTTCATATTCAGCATTTTCCCCGATAGATCTATTTAATATTAATTTTGAATTTAAAATGACAAGATATGAAACTGAAAATAATTTTAATATTATTTATTTTTGTCAAAGTAGTAATACTGTCATAAATATCTTACAATTGTTCACTAAATGTAACAATAAATCAATGTTTTATATTTACTGTATGTGACACTTCATGGCACCCTTCAATCGTTATGATAATTATTTACTAATTAACAACACTTAGCTAATTACAAATGATCGAGAAACTTAATTTATAGTTATTAATAATTCTCCAACAAGACCATCATGTCTCTCACTGGCGGATTATACGGGTGTCTTAAAACTCTACTTTTTACACAATAATATGACAGACGTTTTACTGTCACATAATGTATTGCAGGAAGAAACTTTTTACTAACGGAGTAATAAAAGTCCGTCTTTAATTTATATTTAATGAGCGCCTATCTACCCACTATTATTCCAACATAAGTTTTAAATAATATGTGCAAGAAGGTTAATAAATTTAAAAATAAATTTATTAAATCAGCAATCAAATATACAAACATATAATTATGGTCAAAAGAGTGTTGGCATTTACATCAAATCACAGCATCAAGTTCATGAATATAATTCATCACAGAATGAGAGTGGAGTTTTAGATAGATAATTAAAGCAAAAGTGCACAACCTTTTCAATGATGGCAGCTGTCACTAGCATGCGTTCACAATCGCGTGGGCTTACAACAAGTCACTGTATTTAGATGACGGTCCAATGTACCCCTTCTAGGCACATTATACACCTATTCCAGAATATCTGATGCGCTCACAAAGAACCGTCCAGAATGTCGTATGCGCTCACAAAGAACCATCCAGAATATCTGATTCACTCACAAAGAGCCATCCAGAATGTCGTATGCGCTCACAAAGAACCATCCAGAATGTTGTATGCGCTCACAAAGAACCGTCCAGAATGTCGTATGCGCTCACAAAGAATCGTCCAGAATGTCGTATGCGCTCACAAAGAACCGTCCAGAATGTCGTATGCGCTATCAAGCACATCAGGAAGAATGTTCCTGAATCTTCATGCGCTCTATTCAGCACACCACGAAGAGTGGCCAAGAAAATTTCGTGAATTTTCGAGAGCAAATTTAAGCCTCAATTTTCGCCCTATTGACTCTCGAATGGAATTTACAGGAATCAACTTACAGTAACACGTTTACTGATAAGATCGACGTAGTCTGAAGTGGGTAAAAGGTGGGATCCTTTCATATGCTAATGATTGCCTTTATGACCAGACTCGAGTTATGTCAAAGTTAAAGTTATTAGAATATAGACTTTCTCAAACAAAGTAACTTTCACTCCATCCCCATTTGATGAAGTTTTTATGAACAAGTTTGAGACTGTTAGTCTGAAAAACTAATCATCAGCTTGGAACTGGTTTGGATTGCATCAGCAAGTTCTTTTCTAGCATATTCTTTATCTGATTTGTTTACTCCAACTCTGACACTTACTAAAACAAATGCCATCATAAGGAGTGTCCAAAGTCCAGTTACATTAACATTGGCAACAAATATAAGGTAGAAATATGGATAAGCAAATTTACTCTGCCATAGTGTTTTTTCTCCGAAATTAGTATTTGAAAGAATTCAAATTAAAACATGAATAATCAGGTTACTTAATGTCTGGCGATTTACCTGCCACTACCACTGCTACCTCCAGCAATCAAGATGATACAGACTTTTGAAAGAAACGCTGATGATTCATATGGTGATGGACACAACAATAAAAAATATATAAGATGAATATTACAATTTAAAAACTGCAAAAGATAAGAAATATACCTGATAGCCGTGTTAGAAGCTGGTCGTTGCATGGGCAGTATATGACCACCTCTTACATGCAAAGCTGGCTTGGAATCTAAAGTCACTGGAATTGTTACACGTTTTGGGCCGGAAACCAAGACATCAGTGTAGAAATCATACCATATTCCAGAGGGAACGTAATAGGTCAAAGACGATTGATTCTAAATATAGAGTAGCGAATATTATCACTTCTAGCAAAGATGTAGACTACTAGCAACTTAAACAGCAAAGGAACACAACATAATAGTAGTAGTAGTAGTAGTAGTAGTAGTAGTAGTAGTAGTAGTAGTAGTAGTAGTAGTAGTAGTAGTAGTAGTAGTAGTAGTAGTAGTAGTAGGAGTAGTAGTAGTAGGAGTAGGAGTAGTAGTAGTAGTAGTAATAATAATAATAATAATAATATTTAAGAAAGCACTCCCGATTCTTAGAGATAGAAAGACAGGGACTAAGATAATACAATTTCAAACAGCATCCCTTACCTCTTCCAGAATGGGCGATATCATTAGTGCCGGACCCCATAAAAATTGGCGGTCAATGTCAAACGTTGTTTCATCTGTAGGAAATCTGAACAAGACGTATCAACGCAATATTTCAATGTACATCTTTTAGTCTTAGCCCAAATGCGAAAGTGTATTAATGACGGCTGAATAAGCAAATGTCATTAACATATCAGTGAATGTCATCGCAAAATTATAGTGGTAATTAAAAATATTAATATGAATCCCACTTCACAATATTGACACTCAGTTTGGCATGAAAATAATTAAAGATTGAAATTTCTTAGTGAAACACAAAAACCCTTCTGTTTCAGTTTCTCAATTTCTGCCGAATATAATTAGATATTATATATGTACAAAATGCCAATGTTTTCTAACTAAAGAGTTACCAAATTTTATTGTGCAATATAGTTCTCTAGAAAAGAAGTGACTGTTAGGAAAAAATCGATATTTTAAGAATGTTTAATGTATACCGATATTTAAATTATACCATAATCTGATAATTACATTTATTCTTGTACCTATTTGTGTTGGACAAGATGAACCATGTTTGATTTTGGTCTCTTTGTAATAAATTATTTTAACAATCATCTTTTGACAGGACATACACATTTGATTTGTTTATAAATAAAACCTTTTAAAAATACTGAGGAAGTACACAACACAAAGGAACTCAACGTATAATTAAACATATTTGTAAATTTGTCCTTTTGTTTATCCACCCTTCCGTCTATCTATCTATCTGTCTATCTATCTATATATCTATCTGTCTATCTATCTATCTATCTATCTATCTATCTATATATCTATCTATATATCTATCTATATCTATCTATCTATATCTATCTATCTATCTATCTATCTATCTATCTATCTATATATCTATCTATATATCTATCTATATCTATCTATCTATCTATATCTATCTATATCTATCTGTCTATCTATCTATATCTATCTATCTATCTATCTACCTTTCTATCTGTCTATCTATATCTATCTATCTATATCTATCTATCTATCTATCTATCTATATTTTATTTTGGGGAAAGGGAGGGATTTAGGATCATTGAATTAATTAAAACTGGTTAAGGCTGTTGATTAGAAAAGACCATTGACGACTTAACGGCAGACTCTACCGCAACATAATCTCATATTGTAAATAGCTCACTCGTGGTGAAGTGGTCTAATGACAGTGTTGCCCTGTGTATGTGCCTGGTGGAACAAAGTGTATAAGTATGGCAATAGCCAATAGCGTATTTCCAATATCTCACGTGACGCTTGTGCAAAATCTTCCCCAAAGGATCCTGGGTCTTGTCGCTTTGAAGAAAAATCAAACAAATAAGATACATTTTACAAGTCCTTTCACATATAGTATAATTTAATTAAAATTGAATGCATTCAGTTTTCTTTGTCTGACAACAATTCCTTGGATTTCAAGATCGTAAAATAAAGTCATTTCAGACTATGATAAATGTTTTTGCAAATCTACGGATATATGTCCACACCCTATGGTAGTCTGAAATGTCCGGACATAAATTTAGCCATTGAAATTAGAAATATATGTGAATTCGAGGTACCTACTATAGTTGGGTATCACGTCATATCGATTTAATTCTGTGCTGCGATTACGCAATAGGATGTCATTCACATTTCAGTCAGTCTACGATAAAGTAGCAATCAAATCTAAAACTAAATACTTCATACACTCAACAACAAAAATAACAGAAGACAGCACTCAAACAAACAAATAAACAAATATTTTTCTAATGTTTTTATGAAAACAAAAACACGTTTACACTATACGTTGTGGGAATACTTGCCCAATATATGATGAACTTCATTTATAGTAGAGATTAGCAAATCACATTCAGTCCATTAGAATATATAAGATTTTGAAAATTGCATATTGATCTAACTTGAGCATGAGAAATGTGTCTTCTATGGACTCAGATAAAATTTGTCCCCAGAATAAAAATTATTAAATATGTGTAACCTTCTTACATTTGCGTTTAATCCATTATGATTCTAGAAATCTTCCTACCCTTGTGTTTAATCCATTATGATTAAAAAGAATCTTCCTACCCTTGTGTTTAATCCATTATGATTTCTTGCAAAGGTGTAAAATGCACCTAACTGCATCCAGCGTTTGCACAGTTCATCAGTAGTATCTCCAAAATATCCGCAGATGTCTGCACCAATCTGAAATGCATTAAAAATATATCTGAATGTAGGTAAATAGTTGGCAAAACATATATATAGTCCAATTTTGTTTTCATCAGACAAGCAAATACACCCAGTTTGGTGTATATAACAAACTACTTTAGAGGACTCTAATTAATTCTCTATAGTTTTAACTTTTGCTTTTTCGACATAATTTATCAATAGTAGTGATGCCAAAGTAATTTTATAATTCGTGATTTGAAACGAACTACCAGATTAGTCCACAAGTAGCTAAAACATATTTCTTCATATAAATGAAGCAAACATAAGCTATTTCTATGTTTATCTAATAGGTATTATTCTTGTAAATTTGTACAATTAATCTTTGCAACATTGTGATTGTTGACATTGTAACTGTTATTTATTTATAATTAAACTATAAAATTAAATCCTTGTAAGTGTCTCTGATATTCTCTAGGTAAAAGTAAAATATGTATCTATATAAATATTCAATATTCTATTCAATATTACATCTATTTCTTACATTAACCCATGAAATACAACATATTGATCAGTGTAAGAATTAAATAATGATACATATAACCATTGTATATTTATCCAGTATTGTACATAATTATATATTTAACCATTATATGTAACCATCAACATTTGTCCATGTAAGTATTGGATACTTATACATATAATCATCATATATTTATCTGTTGTAAATATTGGATAATTATATATTTAACCATCATATATATTTACCCATGTAAGTATTAGCTAATGATACTTATAAGCATTATATATATATCCATGTATTAGATAATGTGCTTGTAACCACACATTTATCCTTGTATTAGATAATTATGCTTGTAACCATGATATATATATGTGTGTGTGTGTGTGTGTGTGTGTGTGTGTGTGTGTGTGTGTGTATGTATGTGTGTGTTTGCATGTGTTGCATGTGTGTGTGTGAGTGTGTATGTGTGTATGTGTGTGTGTTTGTTATATCTTTTATGAAAAACGAAACATTCTCCAAATGGCAGGTCGTATTACAATACTCCAGAATTAAACAACATAAAATAAATAAGAACCACTGCTTTACGTAATAATTAATAAGACTCATATGACAAAAAAATCAATATAACAAGACTAAAATTGCTACGCTAATCACACGTTGCAGTGCCATTAAAAGAATGATGAAGCAATACCACTGCCTGTTAGCAGTAATAATGCAATATAACAAAAGTAATTTTCATCATAGTAATAATACGTAATGTCATTAACAACAATAGTAGTAATACACGATATTTATAACATTAAAGAACATGTAGAAACATAATCAGTGTACAGTTGTAGAAATAATATGGAATTTAATTTGCAACATCGGTGTGAAAAAGCAGTAACCATATGCTATATCAATAATGCAATGAAATGACAAAGTGTAATAAGAGTAACACCAAGGTAATATCATTTATAATGTAACATCAGGTTAATAATGAGCACACTTGTTGTGTAATTGTGTAATTGGAGATAAACATATTTTAAAATATTGCTTTGGCACCAGGAAAGAAAGTACGCAAATTAATTAAATAAAAATGTCATAGTCAGAGTAATTTTCTTCTTATATTAAATTTTTATTGTAGATAAATGTATTTATAATAGAAATTTGACAATAACGAAATGTTATTTATAAGTCGTTAATAAATTATTGAACCAAAGCAAACATGTCATGGTTACTCACGTAGGGGATGCCAAACAGGTTGAATTCCAAAATTCCTGCAAATATATTAAATTGATTATTGTTATTTTGTTTTCTTTTTTAAGCTCATGCATATGTATAAAAATTGAGAATGAATCAAGATAATCCATTACTTTGTAGATGATTAATATTCATATTTCTAAAACTACAAGAAATATTATTTAATGTATAAGCTTTTTTGATAAAACAAGCGAGAGACGATAGTAAAATAATTAACCAAGTATTTTTATTTAACGTATTCTAGTAAGTGATTAAAGTAATCTCACCAATAACTGACTGCCTAAGATCCGACCACCCGCTTGTATTGTCTCCCAACCAATGGCCTGCGTATTTTCCAGATCCGGGGAAAGTTGAACGCGTGATTACAATACTTCTCTCCCCTGTTGCCGCTCTTGTAGCCCTAAATGTAAAAATAAATAGTGTGATTGTATTTTGTAGCTTATGTTTATTTTATTTTTTATTTTAAAATCATAGTTTAGGTCAATGACTATTCAAGTCATTTAATTAACTGGGTATTAAATAGTTATATTGTATTTTGTAAGCTTATTTTAAAATCATAGTTTAGGTCAATGACTCTTCAAGTCATGTAATTAACTGGGTATTAAATAGTTATATTGTAGAAGAAAGCAACGAGTGCAAATATTTTCTTTTTTCAAATGATGACTTTTAAAGAAACCGGCAGCTTACCTTATACATATAATGTATTCTAAAGAATATATATTGATGATGAATCGCAGCTGAACAGGTTAGACTGATTTTCAATAAAAGTCTCCTTTAAATTTCTTGAAATGATTCAATGCATTCCCGTATACTGTAATTATATCCATTTATAATAGAATGTTACATAAGTTAGTGACTATAGCCTTTGTTCGCAAATTATATTAAATAGGTAAGTAATAATAAACCATGTAAAACGATAAAATAAATATCACCATGTAGGACATGAACAAGTTTAATTTAGTTCCAATCGGGGATCTGAACTTAATACTTCTGTTAAGGCACGGAATCTGAACCTAATACTTCTGTTAAGGCATGGAATCTGAACCTAATACTTCTGTTAAGATTTCCAATTATTAATGACTTAAAAGGTGCAAAGTCCAATAGTTAGTTCACGTGTCCGTCCATATTATCATTTGCATAAGGGACCTAAGCGGTAAACACTTGACCACCAGCTCACTAAGTTCGTGTATTATAAATAATCGAGAAAGTTACAATTTAAATTACACAATGATTTTGATTCTTAGAGGTTCACACTTCAACAGTCCTAAGCTAATGGTTAAGCAGTTAAGGCTATAGGTAAAGCTGGATAATATCCCTCAGCGCTAAGAGTGCGTTCAAGGCTGATAGTAGCAGTGTTCAAGATTAAGGGCTATTCTGTTCAAAGGCTTAGAGTTAAGCTGTTCAGGGATTAGAATTCACTGTCCAAATCAAAGGGTTAGGGGTCACATTGTTCAGGGTTCAGCTGTCCAGGGTTAAAAGGGTTACAAAGATTCATTGATTGTATACAACTGCATTATTAAGACATGGTATTGCATTGCTAAGACAAAAGAATACAAGCTCGCAAGCAGATAAACCAAATGCAAAGTGAAGGATGTAGCACTTACTCCATGGTGATACTCGTTTGGCTGTAACCATAGAGACTGTGCACGTCATAGTGACGCAGATTTCCGGTTTCACCCTGGACAGTGCTTAGACAGATTGTTTTGTCCGACAGTCGACCTTGACGTTCAGGACTATCGTGGCGGAAGGCGGCCTCTGTTACCGTGGACATTATTACATTATTTATAGGCTAACAACACGAATAACAAAGTTGAAATGCTAAGAAAAGATACAAATAATGCTTAATGACCTGTATAAGGAAACACAATTAGAATCGAAGAAAGTAAATCAAATGAAAGATTAAACAAAAGCGTCTCATATGCACATAATCACGTAACTCCGGATATGTACATTTTAAAATCAATGAATGTTTATTATTTACAGAGTTATAGGTCCTTGAGTAGCTTAGTATTTCACACTACACTTGCCTTATGTTTTGACTCTAGTCTACATGCTTATATTTGCACACAGTTTTAATTTCATTTCATATTTTAAAATGGACAAATAAAATATTATCATTTGATCATTGTTAGCTATTCCAGTAACGAACAAATAACTTACTCCCTTTAAAAATAATAAACTCGTAATACCTAGTAAATGAAAATTCAAATCATTTTCGCTTAGCCATATAGGTATAATGGACTAGATTTCCAGATTGTAACGTGTGTTCATTTGTTAGAGACCGACAAAGGATGTTAGAATGTAACCAGTATATTTCACATGTAATAATATTTAATATTATTCACATTAAATGAAACAGTATTTAAGTTTTTCCTCGGCAGTTTTATATATATATATATATATGCATCGTTTTAAAAATGCATTACATCACACGCTATAGTTTCAGACATTTTAACTCAATAATATTTTAAAAGTGCATTTATTGGAGCGGTTATTCTTGTTTTAAAATATTCGTTTTTCCATCTAAACGTGTTTAATTTGACATTCTTTTCTTTTTTTCTTTTAAAAACTATTTCCATAAAAAATTGGAATGTTTCTAGTATAAGTTTTAAAAGGCGACTTCATATAAAT
Organism: Sinotaia quadrata; assembly: GCA_028829895.1. Lineage (NCBI taxonomy): Eukaryota > Metazoa > Mollusca > Gastropoda > Architaenioglossa > Viviparidae > Sinotaia > Sinotaia quadrata. The sequence goes on from CM054178.1 coordinate 107,858,009, forward strand.
ACCAGCGTTTCGGCATTTCTCATTTTGATTAAAAATTCTATATAATAACCATATAAACTCTGACAGGTTGTTTTTTGCGTTATATTATTATTTTAAAGGGTTTAAATGTCTTGTTGCTAAAGTACTTTGTAAATATTTCTCCATCATGCAATTTGCCATTAACACACTGATCCAATTCATCAGTCAAATTACACTTATTGACCTGTATATGTGCATATAGATACATAAAAGAACTTCTTTAGCCCGAACCTGAACACAGAATATGGTTCTCAGAGCAGGAGTGTGTGTGTGTGTGTGTGTGTGTGTGTGTGTGTGTGTGTGTGTGTGTGTGTGTGTGTGTGTGTGGTGGGAAATAATGCTGAAGGGAGGGAATTTACTTGTTCGATACGGGGGATCTTCCCAGTCATTCTGGGGACATTCAAGGCTCCAGTAAGGCAACTCATCCTCTGGCCAGTTAAATGGCCGCTCTTCGTTTGTACCAAAGCTGGCTGGTTCGTTCATGTCCTAGAAATGATAAAGGGTACCATTTTCAGTAAATGCATAGGCCCAAATTTCAATAAGTTAAAATCTAAACTGTGTAATTGTAATATGAGTTTTTAAAAAATATTAATAACTATATAAACTGCTTTGAAAGTGTTTGTGCGTGTTTAAATTTTTTTTTATAAATAATCTGTTTGGGTTTATGAGGTACTTTGTTTTTTCCTAAAATTTCTTTTACAAGGTAATTTATTTATTTAAATTTTATTTATTTGGTTTAATGCTTCGCTTGTTGGTCAGATTGCTGTACAACGTATTGAATTGATCATTACGGACATGAGAGTTAAACACCGGTCTCATTGACATCAAACTAGAAATTAAATGGTGGGATTTGTTTACGTTTCCTGGTAAGCTATAAGAAACAAATAAAGTAAACAGTATTATACAAATTTGAATTAATGGTGTTGTGATGCGAACAGAAAATAAAATATAACTAGACAGAAGATGATTTCAGTACTAAAGGACAAAGTTTACACTCGGTATTCATTCAAGAGCTGTTATGTGAAAACTATATTAAATTGTTGAAACACAACTATCAAAAACAAAAATAATTTACAAGTGCGTACAAATCTGGTTGTGGTCAAGTGTTTAGCGCTAACCTTAAGTGTTAATAAGTATATGTACTTCACTCAGTCACTTTTGCGTTTCGGATAAATTACACATGATTAGGGGAAAACACACTGCAGATCTGACTGAGAAATATTAACAAAATAAATAAATAAATAATACAATAAGATAATAAAATTGAGCAATCTGACATTTTTTAACTGAAGAAATATAATCTTAGTTCAAGTACGCTTTATCTTAGCTCAAGTACTCCTTATCTTATCTTAAGTAACCTTAGCGCAAGTTACCTTAGATTAAGTATCCTTAGCGCAGGTACGCCTTAATAAATCAAGTACACTTTATTGTAGCTCAAGTTCACCTTATTTTAATTTAAGTAACTTTAGTTCAGGTACGCCTTATCTTAGGTTAAGTACACATTGGCTTAATTACATCTTATCTTATTTAAGTATGCCTCATTTTAGCTTGAGTACACCTTAGCTCAGGTACGCCTTAGCTTCAAGCACGCCTTATCTAAGCTCAAGTACGCCATATTTTAGTTCAAGTACGCCTTATTTCCGCTTAAGTACATCTTAGCTCATGTACGCCTTATCTTTCTTCAAGCACGCCGCATTGTTAGCTCAAGACACCTTATCACAGGTATTCCTTAGCTTAACTACACCTTATCATAAATTAAATAGGTCAAATATTAAGTCAATTTCTTACAATCCAAATGCCATCGAAAGACACATTTTGCTTTAGTTTAACGATTAAATCCTTCCAGGCTTGACGAGTCCGGTTCTTAAAAAAGTCTGGAAACACAACTTTACCTTTCGGCCAAACCTAAAAGAAGGAATTAAGAAATGTATGATTACACAAATATTCATCAATTTCTTTAATTAAGTAATACTTTTAAAAGAAACTTTTAGATTCACTGTTTTCAAACTAAAATAATTTAATTAAGAAAATAATCCAAATATCAATTATAAATTGTATTTGTCAGCTAGAAATCCAATAAAAACGGAAAACGTATTTTGTACACAAACACACACACACACACACAAACAATCAAACAAACACACACACACACACACACATAAACACACACACACACACACACACACACACACACACACCGTCTTTGGTGGATAAAATGGTATTTTGCTGAAGGCTTGAAAAGTAAAATCTGGTTTTGAAGATCGCCTTTAAAGGCATTATCTTCTCTAAAAGAACATATTAAAATAAATAAACTCGAAAGAGTATTTGCTTTTGTTTGTTACTGTCTTCTTTTACATTTGATGACTTTTTACGCCAAACTGTCCCTCTTGAAAATGTTTGAAACGAGTCACGGAAAACACATACAGTTATACATATGTGCACACACTGACACAGACAGTTATACATATGTACACACACTGACACAGACAGTTATACATATGTCACACACTGACACAGACAGTAGATAAACAAAGACAGATAACAACAAGATCACTTGCAGACATCAGATTACAAACACAGATATAGAGCAGAGTCATATCTGCATGCAGTTTATACTCACGCACGCACGCACGCACGCACACACACACACATTCACACACACACATTCACACAATCACACATTCACACATATAATATCCTACATACATATCCTAATATGGATCTATCTGAGTCGGCGCTGCCTTCTGGAGGGGTGACATCATCGGGCCACTTCACGTTGCCATCAATTTGCTTCATAGTCTCGTACGGCTCATAATTTGTCTCGTTGGAGATTATGCACGGGTCCTGAGAAACACGCATGTGTGATTACGAGATAAAATGAGGCAGTGAGTTGAAACACGCACACACCCTGACTCTACAACGACATTTTTAAAAAAAGTCACGAGGCACATTGGTTGTTCTTTCACAAGCATAATCGACACAACAATGTTTTATCTGTTTTTCTAAAATAAGAAGCTTCACGTGTAGTTTATGAAGCGAGAGTGTCTGCCAGTGTGTGCTTGTGCGATTGACTGCTTGCTTGCGTCCTGTCAACTTGGCTCATCATGGTTAAATGCTTTACATCACAGTATTAATAGAATGATGCCAAAGGCAAAAATTGGAAATAGCATAAATCGTACAAGAATAACGATGGTCCTCATGCCCTGAGATTGCAGCTCTCGGAAGTACTCATCTAAGTCAGCGAAGTTGATCCTGTCCACTGTAAAGATCTTTCTCTCGTCCATGTAGTCAATGTCCGCATATTGCACGTCCTATGGACACACAAGAGAGTAATTGATACTGCAGGGATATTTAGAAATGAGGGGTCATAAAATTATTAACTAAAAAGCAGTTTGGCGACGCTAAAGCACAGTTACGTCAAAAGTACTGTCGCGTGTTCGCAACATGCTTATGTTGGCTAATTATAATCATAATATAAAATATTAACTCAGTTATCTTCTAGACCTTCAGCATAATATTTACGTATTTCGGAAGTTCACCTAATGATTCTAACACTTGCAGGAAATGCAGGAAAAATATTGTTCTGGAGTATGTTTAGTCATTATTATTAACTCCTCTACAGTGTGTTTCCTAGATTTTCCTAGTTTTTCATATATCTTCCACCATACGTTTTATCGTTCGTTTATATTTGTTTCAAATGTTCACAAAAACGGTTTCCTTGACGTTAAACTGACCTGCGGAATTCCATATTGCTTGGTTGTTTCAACTGCTGTTTTAATCTCGCTTACGTGGTTGTAACCATAGCGACTCAGATGGAATCCAAGACTCCAATACGGCGGCATTACTGGACGACCTATCATCTTTAGAAAATAAACATTAATGTATTAAATTCACAATACATCATCCGAACTTGTCTCTTTTGAATTTTATTTCTTAAAGGAAAAGTAATAGTTTTAGTCTTCACCTCATTCAGTACAGAATAGGCATAACATATTTAAGCATAGCAAAATAAATATAGAAAAGAGCTACTTAATATGAATTATCCATAGGAACAACAAATACAGAAAGTAGTTAGTTATTAAAATTAGCCATAGCAACAACAAATACAGAAAGTAGTTAGTTATTAAAATTAGCCATAGCAACAACAAATACAGAAAGTAGTTAGTTATTAAAATTAGCCATAGGAACAACAAATACAGAAAGTAGCTAGTTATTAAAATTAGCCATAGCAACAACAAATACAGAAAGTAGCTAGTTATTAAAATTAGCCATAGCAACAACAAATACAGAAAGGAGATAGTTATTAATTTAGCTAGAGCAACAATAAATACAGAAAGGAGCTAATTATCTTAACTTAGCCATAGCAACAAAAAACACAAACAAGGAGCTAGTTATCGTGAATTAACTATTGCAACAACAACAAATACTGATAGTAGCTAGTTATTATAGCCATAGCATTACAAATACAGAAAGGAGAGTATCCTGAGTTAGCCATAGCAACCACAACAAATACGGAAAATGACAGTTATCATGAATTAACCATAGCAACATCAACAAATACAGAAAGTAGATAGTTATCATAAATTAGATATAGCAGCAAGTACAGATAGGAGCTAGTTATTAAAATTAGCCATAGCAACAATAAATACAGAAAGTATATAGTTATCATAAATTAGCAATAGCAATAACAGGTACAGAAAAGAGCTAGTTATTAAAATTAGCCTTGGCAACAATAAATACAGAAAGTAGCTAGTTACTAAAATTAGCCCTAGCAACAATAAATACAGAAAGGAGCTAGTTACTAAAATTAGCCCTAGCAACAATAAATACAGAAAGGAGCTAGTTACTAAAATTAGCCCTAGCAACAATAAATACAGAAAGGAGCTAGTTATTATGAATTTACCATTGTAGCAACAAATAATATTAAGGTTTATAAAATAATACACTTATCATATGTCTCATAACGCGTGAAATATCACTTATTGGAATTTTAAAATTCAATATATATGAATTTCATATAGAGCTTTATAATGTTTCTTAGATTGAAACAAGGTTGTGTATCCAACATAGATTTATATTTTCTTCAAACATATACAACAACTTTATTTCTGAACTATACAAGCACAGAAGTTTCCTGTTTCTTCAAAAATATACAACAAAGTTATTTCTGTACTATACAAGCACACAGAAGTTTCCTGTTTCTATATCCGTAAATAAGCCGGCAATTTCAAGTTCTTTATTAACACGTTTCAAACTTTACCATTGAATAGTCACGTATAATCCAAAAGATTTTATTGCTATGTATTCCCACACATACCCAACGTTAATATTTCGGTATTCTCACAAATACCAAATACAATTTGTTTCTATTATAATATTCACGTACGTATCGAATGTTTACATTTCCCTCTTTGCACAGTTACCTTGCTTCGTGATCCAGTTCACAGACTTTGGGTATATTCCTTTGGGTTAGAATACAGTTACCTTGCTTCGTGATCCAGTTCACAGACTTTGAGTATATTCCTTTGGGTTAGAATACCTGCATGCTTGAATGTAAGTCTAAAAGATCCACTCTGATCGAACACCACTAAAGTAGGCTCACTCTTACCATAGTATTCTGCCTCTGTTTATTTCAGCAAACTGAAGGAGACTCACTCTTACCATAGTATTCTGCCTCTGTTTATTTCAGCAAATTGAAGGAGACTCACTCTTACCATGGTATTCTGCTTTAAGCTTAATTCTGTTTATTTCAGCAAACTGAAGGAGACTCACTCTTATCGCAGTATACTCTTGTATGTTTAATTAGTCAGCACTTAAGGAGACTCAATCTTACCGCAGTATACTGCTGTATGTTTAATTAGTCAGCACTTAAGGAGACTCACTCTTACCGCAGTATACTCTTGTATGTTTAATTAGTCAGCACTTAAGGAGACTCAATCTTACCGCAGTATACTGCTGTATGTTTAATTAGTCAGCACTTAAGGAGACTCAATCTTACCGCAGTATACTGCTGTATCACTTCCTCGGGCGATGGGCCAAAAAAGAAATAGAAATCCAAAACCCCACCAATCGTGCGGTACGTCAGCATTGGTAGAGGTGACAAGGTGAAATCTACATCAGACAGAAGTAAACACAATTTGAATTTAGTAAATTACAGGTAATAATTAGATAGAGTTAACAAAGATTAAATTATTAAAATGTACTGTGATCACAATATCATCATCTGAGAAAATGGATCAAGAATTTACAGGCCCCCGTAAATGTTGCTTATAGAAACCGTTACTGTCAAAGAGGATGTTAAAAACATATTTAGCTTTAAGGGAGATAAGTAGCAACATTAAACCATTTCCACGCCATAACAATTGGTAATGCACGTTCGGGTCGGCACTTATTTAAATATACCCTCACGTGTGCCACAAGTGTTTAAGGGCTGAGTACTCTCGCTGGAAATTTTATTTAAAATGCACACGTCAGCAGTGGGCAAAAGTGGCCACAACAGTCGTAGACATTGAAAGAAAACGAATAAATCTTTTCATTGTACCTTGAGCGTTGACATTGAAAGAAAACGAATAAATTTTTTCATTGTACCTTGAGCGTTGACATTGAAAGAAAACGAATAAATCTTGTCATTGTACCTTGAGCGTTGACATTGAAAGAAAAGGAATAAATCTTGTCATTGTACCTTGAGCGTTGACATTGAAAGAAAACGAATAAATCTTGTCATTGTACCTTGAGCGTTGCTGTTGAGGAGAAGAACGCCATGAGAGTGACCGGTGCTGTCTTCAAGACAGGTGTAAAATGGCTGGACTCCGTACAAATTGTCTTGGGGCTGCAATGACACGCATAATTACCCGTCAACTTTAGGTGTCCTTTCAAAACTAAAGGTGTGTTTTTCTAATTCAAAGATTCATTTCTTAAACCACTGCAAGGACTGGACATAAGGAAGTGCAACAACCTCTTGAAATCTGAATAATAAATACTTGCATAAACATTATTCTGTGAGACAGGGACTTAAGTACAGTAGATGACAAAGCTTGGAACTTAATTTCTTTAACATACTGGATTAAAGACTAATGCAAAAGCTTGCACCAGTCAAGAAACAATGCCTTTGCAGAAAACTCTTTAAATCGTAACATGTTCTATTTTATTTGATTTAAAGGACCAAGCCCATAAACCATCGCTCTTTTTAGTTTGTGTTAACTTGTTATAACATTCGTTCGTCAATAGCAATGTTATTTATGCTAAAAATAGCATCATATCTTTCCTAATTTTTCCGACGGCGGAATACACTACACTCCATTCCACTCCACTACAATACACTCCACTACAATACCTTAGTATACAAGAACATACTTAGATGTAATTAGGCTGAAGAATCGAATTTAGATCAAATTATAAAGATAAACAACTTTTAACCGTGTTTAAAGTGAATGAATATTTATTGCGAAAATAAATGCGGATGCTTTCACACCACCACCACATTTTACAAGTGTTGTATTTTCTATATTAATTTATTTGTGTTGCTTAATGATCCTTTAAGTCTACCGTTTCCATTCGCTTACAGAAGGTGGCTGGTCACGTGCAAAAGCCGGCCACGTGGCATTGAACTGATGTTTAAAAGTATCGTGTAGGTTTTCGCCCAATCCGTACACGTTCTGGGACGGCAGGCGTGTTGCTAACTGTAGGAATTGGTCTGACAGAACCAGACCACCGACTCCAGTGTCCCATCTAGGGTGACATAAGAATATAATTTGTCTTTCAGTAATTACCGGTCATGTGTATAAGATAAAGTATAGCAGACAATTCCTAGTGCATAAACAAGATAAAGTAGTGTAGTGTATTGTAGTGGAGTGGAATGGAGTGTAGTGTATTGTAGTGGAATGGAATGGAGTGTAGTGTATTGGAGTGGAGTGGAGTGGAGTATGGTGTGTTGTAGTGGAGTGGAATGGAGTGTAGTGTATTGTAGTGGAGTGGAGTGTTTTGTAGTGGAATGGAGTGTTGTGTATTGTAGTGAATGGAGTGTTTTGTAGTGGAGTGTGGTGTAGTGGAGTGGAGTGGAATGGAGTGTAGTGTATTGTAGTGAAGTGGAATGGACGTATAAAAGTATTGAAATTATTTTTTAGCGTTTGTGAATGAATGTGTGTATACGTCTGCGTGTGAATATACAATACGTAATGTACGTGAAATAAGATACAGATGTTGTTTAAGTGTGTGTATATAGGTGTGTTTAACAATTTGTGTTGTGCAGATAAATGGAAAATGTAAACTAGTCAATGTGTAGCACGTATGTGTGAGTGTGTATGTGCCTTTGAGGAATATCGAATGACGAAAAATAGATAACTTCCAGAACGTGTGTCTGTGTGTGTGTGTGTGTGTGTGCGTGTATGTGTCTAAGTGTGTGCATGTGTGTGCCTGCCGAAGAAAATAAGTGGGATGACGTAGAGTAGACAGCTTGTAGTACGCATATGTATGAGTAAGTGTATGCCGTACAGACAAAAATCGAAGTAAAGATGGCTTTAAACGAACGAGTGCGTGCGTGTATATATGTGTGTGTGTGTGTGTGTGTGTGTGTGTGTTTGTTTGTGTGTATGTGTATGTGTGTGTGTGTTCGTGTGTGTGTGTGTTTGTGTGTATGTGTTTGTGTGTGTATGTGTTTGTGTGTATGTGTGTGTGTGTTCGTGTATGTGTGTGTTTGTGTGTATGTGTGTGTGTGTGTGTGTGAGAGAGAGAGAGAGAGAGAGATAGTGTATGTGCCATACAGTACGTGAGGTGAAGAAGGGATTATAGTTTTTAGCATTAATATGTACGTGTGTGCATGCGTGAGTATACCGCATATACTCATAAAGTATTTTCATAGACAACAGGCCTTTTAATTTTAGGCTTAAAACAAAGTGCAGCACATCTATGCTATGTTTTGGAAAGTCAACTGTGCACGTTTATAAAGTTAAGTACCAAGAGGTGATTTCAATGTGTGCCATAAATTTACATGAAGTTAAGTCTGAGTTGAGATTCTTTCTATATCAGTACATAATGGTTTATTCTTAGATTAATCATGTGCTGCATGGTGCGTATCAAATGTTAGGTGAGCCAAAGAAGAATACACTAAGGTGAAAAGCGAAATCAATACAAGTATTTCATTTCACACAAATATAATGAATTCACTACCTTAGTTTCTAATCAATTCAAAATGGTTTAAATATAAGCCTCTAGCATAGGTTCTCGTCAAAGGTTTTCAACAAAAGTATTTACTAATCATAGGTTTAAGCTATGGTCTCTCAATTTCTTCCTTCTCATCTTCATTGTCAGCATCATCATCAGAATCATTTTAACAGCAACAATATAGGCGTTGTTGCCAGAGGCGCTCGTGGGTGTGACATTATCTTGAGAAATAGTGACGTCAATTGCATCATACACGGTGTGTACGGGAGTTCTCGAATGCACCAGTTTAAGATGATTTTACTTGTAGGTCTCGACATCAACCCTACATACCCAACTATTGAGTACATTGTTACGTCATGTTCTCTATATTAGATCCCTGCTTACCCAAATACTATATTGTTACGTCATGTTCTCGACATCCGACCCCACTTACCCAGTTACTTAATAATACATTGTTACATCATGTGGGGTTCGTGTGTTTACAGAAAGATCGCTGTAAATAGATTTTATCAGTGCTTTTATGCTAAGAAGAGAACAAAACATTTTTAATGAATGTACATTTTTACTTCCTATATATAAGTACTCCTTACAAATGATTGCACACTTTTACTTCCTATATATAAGTACTCCTTGCAAATAAACGCACACTTTACACTCTGTACGTTACTATGTTTCTTATTGCCTAGCTTGGACAATTGTTGCAACCAGCTTTTTATTTCATACTTTGATTGTTCGATTTCGCACTTCTTATATATCTAATGCTTTGCTCACAGTGACAATGATAAAATCAATTAAAGTAATAACTGTTAAAAAGCATTTCTCAAAACCACTGCTTGAATCAACATTGACAATCCACAGCCCTCGACCACGAAATGTATCAAGGGAGATAAACACAAGAGCAGTAGAAATTGTAAACGTAAACCGCTACGGTTACTAAGATACACGCTTCCAACAACTTACATGGCGGAGTTCGTATCCGCTCTGAGAATCTGGAAGGAAAACGTAGTGTTGTCAGTGACGACGACACGATACTTGGGGTTGGTAGGCACTGGGCCTTGAGGCAGATTTAGTTCTACTGGAACTTTGTATCGACCAGTGTCAGTCTCATCATCAAACTGAAAAATAATTATAGAAGATTAATAATAGTTGTGGAGTTGTCGCTCTTTAGGCTTGCTTAAATAATTGTGTCTTGTTGTCTTATAATGTAGCGCGATTTGTAGAAGCCTGTTCAAACTCACCAGATATTGTTTACTTTATTAAACACTGGTGTCCGTCTCCTGTGGCCTTATTTTACCAGACACTGGTTTATTTTATTAAAAACTGGTGTCTTCTGTGGCTTTGTTTTACCAGAAACTGGTTTACCTTATTAAACACTGGTGCTCTCTGTGGCTTTGTTTTACCAGGGACTGATTAACGCTAAACATACTGCTACATTTCACCAGAGAGTGGTGTCGTTCATCAACATGGGTATCGTCTATGGCTACCTTTCGTCAGGGTCTGATCAACGCTAAGCGTGTATTGTGACATTTTTGTCAGTGTGTTTTTGTTATCTTTTTCGCTTTTGCCAAAGACTGATAAAACCTACTGTTACAGTGTAGTAGAGATTAGAGATTAGATCACCAATGCCTTATTCTCTAGTGCTTTATTTTATATGGCTTTGTTTAACGGGTTGGTTGGTGTACATAATCAATGACTACTTAACGGGTTGGTTGGTGTACACAATGACTAGTTATCGGGCTGGTTGGTGTATCGAATGACTAGTTAACGGGCTATCAAGGAAAGGATGGGTTGCTGCTGAAAAAGTATACACTGAAAATTTACTTGATTGTCTTTGCAATCAAAGAATATTAATTAATTGAGTTACCTGGTTGCACAATCATTTGACAAATTGGTAAGACTGTAGATATATAAGATACAAGACTAATAACTGGCCGAGTGGTGTCTAGCATCAATGCCTGGATGATTGAATGATATGGTTACACAATTATTTAATTGTTCATTGGTTAGCTGGTGTTTAAACAAAAATGATCACCTAATTGGTGCATACTGATTGACTGATTGATTGGATAGTTGATCATATGTAGTAATTGACTGTTTAATGAACATGAAACATATACTTATTGTCACACTGATAAATCAATCCAGTCTACTGTAATATCATTTCTGAACGGAATAGTGTGATAGTGTTAATGATGGTGACGGTGAAGCAAATGGTTTGGACTAAATTAACGGAATAATTCTAACAAATAAAAAATTAAATACGAAAGTGTTACCTACATTGATCCTCAGAACATCATTAGAAAGCATTTCAACATCCATAACTGCCCTGCGAATAATTCTGTGAAAAGGGGCTTCCCCGTTGGCAGTAAGATGCACCCGGAAGCCATGAGATGTGTCATCTCTACTCGTCACCCTGTACCCTTGGATGCTTGTGTCATAGTAACACGCAGGCTGCCCTGGAGACGGGTTGGCACTGAAGATGCAGTTTCTCTGCCTGCAGTCTCTTTGGGAAGGAGAAGGCGACTCTGGGTAGCAGTCAATTTGCTGAGGCGTTGCAGCCGGAAGCGATTGTTGTGTAGTGATGCCAGCAGTTAGACAGAATGCAAAGACTGACAAAGTCCACGACCCCCGAATGCATTCCGTTCCAAGCTTGTGTTTGGCCATTATAATTATAGATCAAGTGTCAAAAGTATATAATTTTCACTTGCAAATATTTGCTTTGATCGATTACAACTATTACTGGCATGAATATTTCGATATTAAGAATCTGTGTGTGAGGAAACTAGAGATGGATAAATTTCAAGAGTCAACATTAATTTTTCATATTGTTTCTTTAAGACTGTCAGTCCCAATTAATCTACACACATGTTGTCTTAGAGAGTTCTTCTACTCGAAGAGGTCATTTATAAATAATAATAAAAGTCATAAAAAATATCATTACTATGTACGTGTCCTAAAATGCTCTACAAAGGGGCATTACAAGGCAGAAAATGAGAGGTCAAAACTTTCTTCGCAAATCATACCACCCACAGAAATGATAACACAATCTATTAGGTCAGCAATAACGAGAGTTCTAAAACTAAATATTCTTTTTAAATTTTCTTTATCTTTCTTTGTCTGACAAATAAAGATGCACATCTGTTCCATTCCCTGATTCAAGTGGTTTTCTGCGCTCCCAACCATTCTTATGACATACATGGATGTATATGTTAATTTGTAGGGTCACCATTCTTATGACGCACATGGATGTATATGTTAATTGGTAGCGTCACCATTCTTATGACACACATGGATGTATATGTTAATTTGTAGCGTCACCATTCTTATGACACACATGGATGTATATGTTAATTTGTAGCGTCACCATTCTTATGACACACATGGATGTATATGTTAATTTGTAGCGTCACCATTCTTATGACACACATGGATGTATATGTTAATTTGTAGCGTCACCATTCTTATGACACACATGGATGTGTATGTTAATTTCTAACGTCACGGTGTCGTCTTTATGAGAGCGCATCCTGTAAATCAAAGGATTTATTTTTATAAAGAAATAGAAGTATGTATTCAGGATAGTTTTCATACATGTGTGTCTGTTTCAAAAGTTTCAAGAAAATCTGTTAATTTAATTGTTTAAACATGCCATTAAAATTAAAATTTGTTTGAAACATATGGTACTAGAGATATGGTACTAGTAAAGGAAATAATACTAGTAGAAGACTGCAAAAAATAAAAAATATTTCATGAACATACTATACTTTGTATCCATGCCCGAACATGGAAAATAAATATTTCAAGTATTATTAAGCTTTCCTTCAAAATCAATTGTACATAATCGTTGCCGTCGCAAATGTAAATGTAAATATCTTTGTTTCAGTCACGTTTTCTGACCATAGCCTTTCTGTAGTGCAAGGGTACTATTAAAACAGTCATGTGACTGCTTCAATTCAAGGACATCGTTCCGTAAAAGTACACCAACGTGGGCTATTGGTACATGCGCGCGCGCACGCACACCCATTTAAACTTTACGAAGCGGTAATGTTCTGCAACTGTCCTTATTCACGGACTTTAGATTACACAATTCGACTGGCCTTAAGTTATTCACGGACTTTAGATTACACAATTCGACTGGCCTTAAGTTAATCACGGACTTTACACAATTCGACTGGCCTTAAGTTATTCACGGACTTTAGATTATACAATTAGACTGGCCTTAAGTTAATCACGGACTTTAGATTACACAATTCGACTGGCCTTAAGTTATTCACGGACTTTAGATTACAGAATTCGATTGGCCTTAAGTTAATCACGGACTTTAGATTACACAATGCGACGAAGCAAAAGTAATGCAGTTTTTCAGTTATCATCGTTTCTTTCATTTTCTCCTTTAGATGATGACATACATGATAATCCCTTTCCCCCCCCCCCCCGCCCACCTCTCACATGCATTTAGACAAAGTATAGTACACTGAGAACTAAATGATTTCAAATGACTGCTAAGGACAATGTGAATTTAGTGTCACACAGTAAATGGCTGCTGAGGACAATCTGAATTTAGATATAGTGTCTTATTAAATGGCTGCGGAAGACAATGTGCACTTAGATATAGTGTCTTATTAAATGGCTGCGGAAGACAATGTGCACTTAGATATAGTGTCTTAATAAATGGCTGCTGAAGACAATATCATGTAGATAGAGAGTCGTAGTAAGCAGTGCCGGATTTACCATTGTGCTTAGGTGAGCATAAGCACAAGGCCCCGTAGCCAGAGGAAGTCCACCTTCTTTTGAAAAACATTTGTTACGATGAATGTCTCTCGAGTCGCTATTCGTGTGTCGGTCAACTAAGCCTAGTTTATTATTAATTATTTACATTTAATGTTGATAACAGCTCGTGCAAACGATATTAATTTCAAGAGAAGACGTCACTAATGACGTACGCAAAACGGGGTTAAGAAAAAAACTAGCCGTTACATTCAAATTTCAATGAAAGCTCAGCAGTGTGAAGGCGACATTTTTCCGCCATATTGTTTGTTTACTAATTTATTGTACGGCCCTGCAGTTTGTTCCATGTTTTATCCAACTCTGCTTTTAACAAATCTAAACAACAAATATAACTTCATATACGTGATATTACTGCTCCAGTCTTTTATTCTAAGTGTGAGTAGACGATAGGATAGTGGAGCAAGTGAAAGAAAACGCCCAAAAGAACAAAACGATATAGTCAAACATTTTAAACTAATCATATCATTTGGCTTTGCATGCCCAGGACAAACAGGTTTAACGGCAGATACAAAAGAATCAGATGCATTACTTGGCACCCAGGAACATTTTTCAGTTACTACAATTATCAGTGGCACTCAAGAACCTTCATCTGTAACTCCAACTATCTGTGGCACTCAGGAACATTTGTCAGTAACTCCGAGTTCCTGTAGACCCACAGACATAGAAGCTTCACACACACACACCCCGCAAATGTACAGAAATGCGTGTTGGCTCTTCCTCTGTTTTCATTGTCAAGAATGATGTAGGCTTATGGTCCACATTGAGCGTGTTGGCTCTTCTACTGCTTTCATTGTCAAGAATAATGTAGGTTTATGGTCCACATTCATATATTCATTTAGGTCATTTAACATAGATTTTTGTTATGCTTTACTTTCTTGTTTCATCCCTATATACCAGACCGTTCTCACTTGTAACTTCAATGTCCATTTTTACCCCTATATACCTTCCTGTAGATAGATAGACAGACGGACGGACGGAAGAATGGATGGATGGATGGATGGATGGATGGATGGATGGATGGATGGTTGGATGGATGGAGAAAAAAGATTGGTAACAGGAATATCTGAGAGAGTATTTTCCTATCCATTCTGGAAAATGTAAATTTTAAGTTAGTGAGACACTGCGACCTGTGGTAAAAAATATATATCTAGTTCTTTATGATATTTCTGCATTGATGAAGGTAAATTATCATTTAAACTTCTACAGTGAAGGGACATTTAAGCCAACCTTAGAAATAAATAAAAATAATTAATACACATAATTTTTAAGTAATTATCCAAAGTAAAATTGAAATGTCAGTAAATGAAAAGTGTTTGCGAAATTCGATGAGATTATTGTTCACAAACTCTCAAGTCCTGGACAAAGAAAAGGCAATGACGACGCTAAATGCCTTTCATCGCATTTCATTTTGCAAGTATGATACTTGACACAACCAAAATGTTATCTGCACTGTTTTAATGGACTTGTTTACCCGATCCGTCCGACAGACATCAAACAAGTCTTGGTGTTTTGGTCTAGTCCCCTTTTTATGATATCTCTTGCATCAACAGGATGTTAATAGCTTATTTATTTTTAGCACCAACAAAACAAAATTTTCTACAAGTGTTTACGTACATTTTAAGATGTACATTACAATTTTACTTGCATTTTAAAAGTACATATTACAACAGGTTTATTTACGTTTTAAAGGTATAAAATGGCAGTTTTACTTTACAGGTATGCACTAAATTTTAACTTTCGCAGGAACAAATATTAGTGGTTTTCAGACGAATCAGACGAGAGAGCTGATTAGTTCAGTAATCGTGTTTGTACTATTGTATAATAAAATATTTACGAGTAAATAAAATATATTATCATTTTTATCATTGATTTGAATGCTTGAGGTGTAAATTGTTTTTAATTTCTGAATTATATTTTCTTTTGCAGCTAGAATTTTTTAAAACTTAGATCTACTCCATTTTTTCCTGTGAGTTTATTGAACGTTGTATGATTTTATTATTATGTGTAGCGGTACATATTTTGTATACATTACGTCTTCAGTGACAACTTAAATCATTGTGTTTAGCAGTACATATTTTGTATACATTACGTCTTCAGTGACAACTTAAATCATTGCGTTTAGCAGTACATATTTTGTATACATTACGTCTTAGTGACAACTTAAATCATTGTGTTTAGCAGTACATATTTTGTATACATTATGTCTTCAGTGACAGCTTAAATCCTTTTTATCTGTTCAAAATTTACTTACTGTTTGTAACTAATTATTGTAAATATGACTAACCGTGCAATTATATCTTGATATCTATCTATCTATCTATCTATCTATCTATCTATCTATCTATCTATCTATCTATCTATCTATCTAACTATCTAACTAACTATCTATCTGTCTATCTGTCTCGTCAACCTATCCTCTCCTAATGATAAATTGAACATTTTGTTTACATTATAATATTACTACTTTATTGTTTATGTAGATTTAATATCTGTAATTTGTAAATTGTAATAATTTTTTAATCTTTTCTACTAACATCTCTAACACGATCAATGGTCTTCTTCGTCTGCTCTTATTATGTATCACCCGTTCGTTCAGCGAAAACTGTCTGCACCAAGGGGTGACCGGATGTGACTGGGGATGAATCTGTAGCTGTCTGACTTTATTAATACAAAAACAGAATGCAAAAGGCTTTTAGCAAAAGTGGCACGTACGGGCATCAATACATTTAACTAACGTAAAAATGTGGAACATAAGGACAGAGAATAGATCAGCAATACGTTTAACTAACGTAAAAATGTGGAACATAAGGACAGAGAATAGATCAGCAATACGTTTAACTAACGTAAAAATGTGGAACATAAGGACAGAGAATAGATCAGCAATACGTTTAACTAACGTAAAAATGTGGAACATAAGGACAGAGAATAGATCAGCAATACGTTTAACTAACGTAAAAATGTGGAACATAAGGACAGAGAATAGATCAGCAATACGTTTAACTAACGTAAAAATGTGGAACATAAGGACAGAGAATAGATCAGCAATACGTTTAACTAACGTAAAATTGTGGAACATAAGGACAGAGAATAGATCAGCAATACGTTTAACTAACGTAAAAATGTGGAACATAAGGACAGAGAATAGATCAGCAATACGTTTAACTAACGTAAAAATGTGGAACATAAGGACAGAGAATAGATCAGCAATACGTTTAACTAACGTAAAAATGTGGAACATAAGGACAGAGAATAGATCAGCAATACGTTTAACTAACGTAAAAATGTGGAACATAAGGACAGAGAATAGATCAGCAATACGTTTAACTAACGTAAAATTGTGGAACACAAAGACAGGGAATAGCCTAAAACTACCTTTAACTTTCATACAAAAAATGGGACATAAAGAGAGGGAATAGCCCAGAACTACCTTTAACTAACGTACAAAGGTGGAACAAGTACAACGGTGAAACAAAAGTGCAGAGAATAACCGTATATTTGTGGATTAATTACAACACGGGACAAAGACAAGAAGAAAGCAGTTTGATATTATTATACGAATTGACCTTTTTGTTGAAATCGGGGACAAATCTTAATCTTATCGACCAGTGCATTCAGGTCATCGTCTAAGAGAAAGAAATTAAACAAAAACGTGGAGACACTGAAGAAATAAATAGTTCTGTAACTATTAGCTTGTTTTGTTTTTAAATTAGAACACGCATTGATACTAAGCTAATTCCAGATTATACGATCTTCCAGAAACACTTTCTCAATTTTTGACCTAAGATCGTCGCTCTAATGGACACACCCTGAATAAGCAATGTTAATCTACATTGTCCAAGATTCCAAAAACCTCTATGGTTCGACACTATTTGACAGTATTTAAGTGCTCTTCAAGAACCCCACGTTCGTGCTGGCAATGCTAACAGAATTACATTGGCAATACTAACAGAATTACATTGATAATACTAACAGAATTACATTGGCAATACTAACAGAATTACATTGGCAATACTAACAGAATTACATTGGCAATACTAACAGAATTACATTGGCAATACTAACAGAATTACATTGGCAATACTAACAGAATTACATTAGCAATGCTAGCAAGATCACATTGGCAATGCTAATAGGATTTCATTGAATACAATCAGGATTTCATTGGCAATACTAACAGCCTTTTTTTTATTTTACTGCATTGTCAATAGTAACACGATTGCCTTTCCAATACAACTAGGATGACACGATTGCCTTTGCAATACTACTAGGATGACACGATTACCTTTGCAATACTACTAGGATGACACGATTGCCTTTGCAATACTACTAGGATGACACGATTACCTTTGCAATACTACTAGGATGACACGATTACCTAAGCAATACTACTAGGATGACACGATTGCCTTTGCAATACTACTAGGATGACACGATTACCTTTGCAATACTACTAGGATGACACGATTACCTTTGCAATACTACTAGGATGACACGATTACCTTTGCAATACTACCAGGATGACAGGATTGCCTTTGCAATACTACTAGGATGACACGATTACATTTGCAATACTACCAGGATGACAGGATTGCCTTTGCAATACTAATAGAAGTTTTCGTTTAATTTAACAGGATTTTTCACCTTTGATTACACTTGTAATTCCTGAAAGATTTTATAATAAATTGGCAATACAGACAAGATTTTTCACGTCATTTTACATCGATATATGTTTGTACATCTTTGAAGGCATTTGTTTGTTAATGAGGTGTGCCCGGCATTTGGTAGACTGTAAGATAATTTTTTTAAATTTTCTTGCATTGCTTCATTACGAATATCTTGGAGATGTGAATGCTTGCCTTGAATGGATTCATTCGTTATTTATTTTCCTGTTTATAATTTTTCCACAGTGGAAAAAGTTATAAATAGCATGCACAGAAATCTTGTTACCTATTGAAGCATCGCAGTCGTCTCCCAAGTTCAGTAACTCCAGAACTGAATAATCATCGTGACATAAAGACGTAAAGACGTAAAGACGTACACACTCAGAAGTTACACACAAACGAAACCTTACAGTGAATGGGATACTGTTCAGCAATTCATTAATCACATCACTGAGTGGGTGATGAACACAAACGAAACGCTTACAGTGAATGGGATACTGTTCAGCAGCTCATTAATCACATCACCTAAGTGGGAGGTGACACTAAAACATCTTCCATTTTCGTTTTCTCTGTGGGCGGCTGAAGTGCACGCGAGGTGCGGCTGTTCGCGCTAAGCCTGGAGCGCTAGAGGCCCCTCGATCCAGTGCCCTCTTTTGGGCGATATAAATGACTCGGGCATGATAGTACACTTTTGAGATTCCTCTGTTCACTCGTTTAGTCATGTTGTTCTTTGTCCTCGTGGCCTTTGTTGTGGGTAAGTTTGCTAGTCACTTGTATAGGTATAGGCTGCAGGATGAGAGAAATTCAGAATGAATGTGAAATAATGGTCAGCACCGTTGCTGCTGTGGCAAAATGTTTTCTCCATTTCTGTTTGCATGTATGCAATAGCTAATGTTACATTTAGAGCTTGATGTTGTTGGTGTCCGTGTGGTTGTTCTTATTCGTCTTCTTCTCCTTTTTAATTTGTTTCTATTTTATGATTCTCTTATTTGTTTAACTAGAAGTATACAGTTATGTTTTACTGCTATTACATTTTCATTGCTTGCCTGTATAAATGTCTCTATACATGCATTGTTCGTGTATTGCTCGGGAGAAAAACAGTAATTACGAAACGATGACACAAAGGTGTATGACGATGTGAATGAAGATATTGATTGGGCATGTGTTCATTCCAAGCTTTCATCTGAACTAAGAGGTCTGCCTACACAATTTCCGAAATTTCCCAGGCTGTATACTTTTAAATGGGGGGTGAGGGTGGGGTGGTCAGAACTCGGCAAAAGAGAGATAAAGGACCATGTAGGGAAACAACAGAGATATGGGCCTTGTGGCTACCAGTAGAGAAAAAGTGAGTTAGACATGAGAGAGACAAACGATCAACCAGGAGGAGAATCAACAGAGATCGCCTTATGGTCGCCTAATGGCCGCCAGTAGAGAAATAGTGAGTTAGACACGAGAGAGACAAAGGACCAACCATGAGGAGAATCAACAGGAGACCCAGGGTCTTAGGTCGCCAGCAGAGACATAGTGAGTCAGACACGAGGAGAACTATAAGGAACAAGTCATGTAGGGAGAACACAGGAGATCCTGGGCCTAGTGTTGTGAGCTGGGTTGGATAGTTTGGGTTAGGTTGTGAATAGACTTAGAGTTAGGATAGTGTACCAATAAAAGATATGCACAACGTAGGAGAAGAACATTTTATTTACTATAGGTAGAGGATGAGGCGATATTTTCAATTTTAGTGTAAATGATGGACTTGCGCACATTTAAAAAAAAGCAGTCATTGTAATGTGTATCGTGTCGTGGACGTGAGCATTTTTGCTGTGTACTTCAGGTCGGCTGTTTATCATGTATGTGTTCAGAGACGGGGTTTTATGAAAATAAATGATCACAATTACAAACAGCCTGTGTGCCTCGTTTTGGTGAATTTGTACAAATGGCGCTGTGTGCAGAAGACAAGAAGATAGCACTGAGCAACGACACTCATCGGACAAGACCCGCTCATCTTATCACCCGTCACCCCCTTCCCTCACCCTTATATATATACAAAATCTTAATATTTGTGTAGATTCACAAATAAAATCCAGTTATCTTTATCTCTTAGTGCTCGTGTACCTAAGACCATCAGAAATCCACTGCGCAGTCACAGCAAAAGATAACATTAGATTCTACAGAAACACCAGTCAGAATTCTGACACCATAGCCTTTACAAAGAGTTGATCTCTATAGGGGCGTTATTCTTAACGATGGTACAGTTATTTAAAATACATGTGGATTTAACCCTTACTGAATTACTGACAAATAACTTCAAAGATCGGCAGTCCAAAAGGCATGTAAAATTCATTAGCTAGTTCAACCTCTGCAATAAATTGGAATGTACTCTTGCTTAATTCATTCAACCAGCGAGGTCATACAATATTTTCACTAAATAAAATTTCTTTCAGCACATTACACTGAACTAGCAGTGACGTCATATAATGTCCACACTAAATGAGAAATAACATCGGCATAATCCATTGAACTTGATGATTTCATAATAGTCTAAAGAACTACTGATAAATTCAGGAAGTTGCCTTTATTTATTTATTTTATTTTTATATTGGTCTAACGTAGCTCTATACGTATTTGATTTTTTTTTTAATTCCTGGAAGTGTAACTGCTAACAGATCTGGATTTACATTCTAAATCTCTTCCAAACCCTAGCCTAGATTATTAAACTGGTGTATAACAAAGGGATATTATGAATAACAGTGTACCTTTCATTTTACAATAGGTTCGTTCACTCTAGGATAACTCTAATCTCAATCGAGTATAAGATATGTAGATATTTGTAGCAATAATTAGGGTTAGAAACAGGAATAAGTTCAAGAGTTAAACTGAAGTTGTAAATACACTGAAACAAACAGTATATCGTTCTTTGGAATTCATTCTTGCCTACTTGATTTTGTAAGTGTTGAGCTAATATCAAGTCAGAGAGTACATGTGCTATGAAAAACAACATCAAAAATTTAAAGCGAGAAATGTTCTTTCTTTCTTTCTTTCTTTCTTTCTGATCTTTCTTTCTTTCTTTCTTTCTTTTTTCTTTTTTCTTTCTTTCTTTCTTTCTTTCTTTCTTTCTTTCTTTCTTTCTTTCTTTCTTTCTTTCTTTCAACCTTTCTTTCTTTCTTTCTTTCTTTTTCTTTCTTTCTTTCTTTCTTTCTTTCTTTCTTTCTTTCTTTCTTTCTTTCTTTCTTTCAACCTTTCGCACTTTCTTTCTTTCTTTGTGTTTTGTTGATTTTGGGGTTGGATGGTAAACATGAGATTTAGAACTGGTGTAATATCCAGAAACTTCCCTCCCACTTCCTTCTCTCAGTGGCATGGTCAACAGTTAGAAATGCAAAGCCAGCATCTCCAGACGACATTTTTGCTCTTAATTTAGGCTGAAGACATGGTTTTGACCTGTTCTTAGAATTTCTAGAAGCAAAAGGAATGTAAACATATGTAGCTGACCAAAGTTGGCGCATGCTCGCTACTTGTTTACTTCATGTTGGTGACGAAACAATGCAAGGAAATCAGACTTTGAGAAACGAGAAATTTTAGGAGAAGTTTCTAGTAATTCTTTCTGAAATCACACAGATGTGATTAGTTGATGGTCGCCATTTCTTAGAGGATATCTGAACACTTTAAGCTGTTAATTACCCTGAGCAGATAATTTTACCACAAAATGGGGTAGATGAAATAGTACATTATTTTATTCTTGTTATAAATTTTAACTATTTTCTTAAATGTAAGAGAACATTCTTTCATGAAACTTAGGTAATATTTATTAACCATTTGACTTTCTCATACACAATTTTAATGAACGATCTTTGATTGAAGTATGTTTCTTGCTTTATTTGCTACTGCTATTTTTATATATTACTGGTGATGATTTTCTAGCATTTTCTAGGTATGAATTTGTCTACTTTTAACAGAATTTATATTATCATCTGTGTTTGCAGTATAACTAATCAGCTATATGATTGTAATTCTACAGAGCAGGAATGATAACTGTTGGTTACCGATTAGTAAAACGTGAGTTATTTTCTCTGAACATGTCAATGTACAGGTATTGGTCTTGGCTAAAGTTAAATTTGAATGTCCTATGCTAGATAATTTTATGACATTAGTCACTGTGTCATGTATGAATATGATAGCATGCACGCCTGCAGCATTTAATTTGATGCTGGAAAACATTACATACAGTACTTATTGAGCTGGAGATTTTAACATTCTGACACTAGATTTCACAGAATTTGACTCCTGCTTGGCTCAGTTCTGGTCAAATGCTACCTGTTACATTCCCGTGCTGCTTTTGGCCACCACCTCATCCTAGACTGACCTAGAGGTAGCTGTCAGTCACATTTCTTCCGACAGGAAAGACATCCTCTATACGACAACAGTAGGTCATGAAGTATTTATCACGGCTGTCACGGGGGGGGGGGGGAGAGGGGAAAGGGGGGAGTAATCATGAACATGTACTTTTACCCTTGATTATCTCCACTTTCCCATGCGCGACGCAACAGACGTTCACAAGTGTCGTCTGCGAGCAAAATGACGTATTAATTACGTGCACTGTCAGCAAGTTTGTTTCCATTTACTGTCAGGGGGTCTGCTTATTTTGTTTGCATACCCTGTCAGCAAGTCTGCTAATTTCATGTTTTCAACATCTTTATAAAAATACATTTGATTAATTATTTGTGTTAGGTGTTTGATAATTATGTTTACAATATGTAGAAAGTGTGTTTAGTTTTTATTAACATTTCTTATTACAAATTTAATTAATTACAAAATTAATTAATTTATATTTTTAGGAGTATTGCATCTCAGAGTAATGCACCTGCACAGTGTCAGTAAAGTAGGGATACACGCGAGAATTTTATCTGTGAGAGACTGACAACTTGATTGTGCATAAAAAGACTAACAGGAGCTATTTTTAGAGTGTGTGTCATCTGGACTACAGAGAGGTGTGAGACCTCCTATTGTTTGCCTACACTGAGTTTGGACAATCTTTCTAAAAGATTTGAATATTCTCCACGTACAGCATAGGGTTGGATGTGTGTTTTGTTGCACCCAATTTATTCATGGCAACCTGTAAAGCATTGCAACGTGGGACAAGTATTGCAAGTGTGTATGCACTTCACTCTCAGTGAGCCGTGATTCGTGTCAAGCGTGTTATTACCAGATGTCAGTAACTGTGACTTTTTGGTTTGCCAGCGTGTTGGTAAGTGTGACCATTTCGTTTAGTGCTGATGTGTGTTCCTGCATCGACATTTCAGTGTTTATTTCTAACACTTGTAGGTAGGAAAACATTTTAGAAGTGCATTACTTAGGTAGGGTAGTTATAATATAAATGTTATCATCATTAACATTTTGAGTTCTCATCATTGAATTATTTTGCATAAACATTGACTTCAACAACTAATTATTTATTGGATAATTTTTGTGGTTATCATTGCGGTTCTAAATTAATTGACATTGGGTTTTTCACCCACTATTTGTAAGACATTGATTCTTCTTAAGGTTAGATATTTTTCTGCAGTCATCACCACTGATTGTGCTCAGTGTTGTATTGGGGCTTCGCCCAAAGTATTGTGCCACTCGAATTTTGGCAGTATTGAAAATGGTCATCACCTTTTCTCCAGTCGCTGATTTCGCTATTGTTTTTATTTTAGTTTCTTCATAATTTTTTCATCTTCGTTGCTCTTGTTCCCCTTGCCCCATCAATGCCGCGTGTGGATTTTTCAGAATGAATGACTAACATGATATGAAAGTTAAGCCCGTTTTTCTTTTAAAATAAATTCTTTGTTAACTCTTTTCAAGAGTTGGGCTTCCTTTCTCTGTTTCGAAAGTGTGTGTTGGTGCAGTTGTTTGTTTGTTCATTCCGTACATCCCTCACATGACATTCGCATGCGTGCTCTCACACATACACACCGGCTTTCACATTTTACCTGCATCTCAGAATAAAGTTACCCATCCTCCACAAGATTATTCATGGTGTCTTAGTGCGAAAGTTGGTTATCGTCACCTTGCCACTCGATGTGATCCCGGCAAATTGCAGCCGCTGATCTGACCCCCCCCCCCCTACCCACCCAGGAGGAGTGAGGGGCCAGCAACAAACCAGCAATGACACTCCCATGACCGCGACAATGGCAAAGATAATATGCTGCCCCAGCAGTGATAATGCACTGCAAGTAATATTTTGTAAATTGTAAACCGATTCACTCCCATCAACTTGTGTTCATATAATAGTTGAACTCACATATACTATAAACATAGACCTCGTATCTATTGCATGGTCCATAGCATTGCTTTGTCTTTGCTATAATAATATTCAGAAATCAGTGGTTTTCACTTTACTCTTAGACTACATAAATGTCACCGATTCAGTCATCAGACTTTTCTGCTTATCTTATCAACTGTCTAGGTGTGAGAGTATGACTGGGGGGCGAGCCAATACCTGTTTATCAATCTGACTGATGAGTGGCCAATCACGTAACTTTGTAATTGTATTCATGGCTTAGTTGCCGGTACATATAAATGTTGAAAAGGGTGTGTGTGTGATTTGATTTCTCAATGATTTGTTGGTACTTAGGGGCGCACGCGGCCTACCACGACACTAATTGTGCTTCTGGCCGTACAGTCATCACGCATCTGTTCGAATGGCGGTGGGATGACATTGCAGAGGAGTGCGAGCGGTTTCTAGGACCGTACGGGTACTGTGGCGTTCAGGTTTGTTTCTCTTTCTACTCTCTGAATTTGTCGGTCTTTCTTGTCCCTGGATGTGCTACATAAGTTGTGAAGTATATTCTTTCTTTCTTTCTTTCTTTCTTTCTTTCTTTCTTTCTTTCTTTCTTTCTTTCTTTCTTTCTTTCTTTCTTTCGCGCTTTGTTTCCTCTCCACGCTCCAGTTTCGAACTATCAATTGCTTTTTAAACTATCATGTTTCTGTTTCTCTCTTGGACCCACATTTCCTTGCTCGTTCTTTAATAAGTTTACCATTCCTTACTCTCGTCTCAGCTTTATCTGTCATCCATTGCAATATGTGTCTTTGTTTTACATCTTTATTGCTCTTCTCCACCCCACCCCACCCTCTACCCTCAATCTCAAATTTCTCCTTTTAATTATTACACTTGCAAAAATGTATTTGTGTATTCATCTTCTTGTCTTCAGCGGCACACAGTTTCATTGTAAATTATTTGTGTATTCATCTTTCTGTCATCATCAGGCACACAATTTCATTGTAAATTATTTGTGCAAATCACTTAGAGATATTAAAAATTATATATATTTCTCACTTTTTCAAAAAGATTTCTAAAGCGTTTTCCACTTTGCTTTTGTTTTTCAAGAGATATTTTTTAATGTACTTGCTGCTTTTCAATAATATTTTTGACATATTTTCATCTTGCTTTTCAAGAGATATGTTACTCTATTTGTTAAGCTCCAAAAATATATTTTCTGCAACGTTTTAATTAGTGTTCTCTTTCAAGGTAACAGTAATAACGAATATTTACTATAAGATGCCATGACTCATATGATGTTGATTAATTGACTATAAGATGGTATGGCTAATATTATGTTCAATAGTTGACTATAAATAACATTACTAATACTAATATGATAGTGAGTAGTTGGCTATAAGATGATATGACTAATAAATAGCATGCGGAGTTTACTCTACAATGATATAACTGAAATAATGATAATGAGATTATACTAGTGGACTACAAGTGATGTTACTTTTACGATGACATGACCTGAAATGAAATTGATTTTTTAATATACGATGACATAACTGGGTTAATGTTAACAGCCTATAAAATGTCGTGACTTAACTAATGGTGAGTACTTGATTACATGACTAATGATGATGCTGACTAGAACATCAGTTATGCTAAAAGTTTATTAAACCGTGATAAAAGATAAATGATAAATTTGTCATTGGTACATTGCGAAGGATACACTGGTAACTCTCTCTCCTCAGGTTTCCCCACCCAGCGAAAATGCAGTGATCACAAATCCTTTCCGACCCTGGTGGGAGAGGTACCAACCAGTCAGTTACCATTTGGTCACGCGCAGCGGAGACGAGAACGCTTTTCGTAACATGGTGGAACGTTGTAACAGAGTTAACGTCAGGTTAGGAAAACACACACACACACACACACACACACACACACACACACACACACACACACACACAAAAACACACACACACATACACACGCATACACACGCACACACACACACACACACACACACACACGCGCGCACTTTCTATAAATGTCCATGTTATGTATATATATTGTTTGTGTAAGACAGAGAGAGAGAGAGAGAGAGAGAGAGAGAGAGAGAAACAGAATAAGAAAGTAGTCTATTATACTTTAATTCACTGTCACAGAATCTTCCCTGATGCCGTCATCAATCACATGACTGGAGCTGGTGGCAGTGGTTCTGGTACTGGAGGGTCTCACTGGGATGGGGGTGCGCTTAGTTACCCAGGAGTTCCCTTTGGAAGCGGCGACTTCAACCGTGACAACTGCCCTACTGCTGATGGAAACATTCACAACTACGGCAACCCAACTGAGGTAAGAGAAGGGATTGAATACAACAAAAAACAAGAAATATAATTACGTGTGTTGTATACATCGCATAACATAATGCTCCTACTGTCATAATTTCACGTACCGGACGGAGGCTGATGAATAGACACTTCAGAGAAAGATCAATGATTTGGCGTATCGATCAGAAATAACAATGAAACGTTACGTGGGGAAAAAACCCGAGGAGGGTTGTTTATGATCAGGCGTGCCTGCTGAGGAATGATGACAAAGCGCCCTGATAGGATTGGGAGGTTGATAACGAGGTGTGCCTGCTGAGGAATGATGACAAAGCGCCCTGATAGGATTGGGAGGTTGATAACAAGGTGTATCAAATGAGGGATGATGGTCAAACGATCAAGTGATCAGACGTGACTGTAGCAAGATGAAGATCGAGAGGCCTTCCGAAAGATTCTTGTTTAGATCAAATAACTAGGGGTGGCGAGTAAATTTGTCTATCCCTATTTCTAGACTTAATTGTTATATAAATTGTGAATTTGTCGAATTGACCCGAACTTGGGCACTCTTATGATATTATTTTTGTGTGTGTCAGAGCTGGAGTAAACAACTCGATTTGAGAATACACTAGAAATTGCTCTTGCAATCCAAATCAGTTTCAACTAGATGAGTAGTGTTTATTATCCAATGGTTAAGATGTACGAGAACTAGACCAGCATATGGGTTGAGATCAAAAGTTTATCTGATGTAAAGAAATCTATTGTAGAATCTTTTGAATTTGGAGTGTAAAGAAGTCTGGTCATGAACGGCAGCCATTAGCTTAATGGTGAGTAAACTGATTGAGAGAGAATGGGCTTAGAAATATTTCGTGAATTTTGTTACTGATATGTTATACTTGTGTTTTACATAAAGATGTATTATGTCAGTAGACTATTATTTTTACAAATTGTGAACTAAGGTGCTCATGTGTAGTATGCTAAACACTTGACACTGTTTCTAGTTAACCTTTTCATAAACTATTTTACTGTATTTATTATGCTATGGGCATGTATCAAGCTAATAAGTACTGTTGCAGGAAACTGTAAGCTGAGACTTGGATGTAAGAAATAATGGAGTCAAAAATGAATAAACTGGAAACTTAGCATTTGTTCCCTGATTATATTTTACAAGAAAAAGCAGCCTTTCCTTGTTTTATCTAAATCTCCTGGTTTACTGATTATAAACTTCTATGACTGTAGTAGACGCAAGAAGTATATACTGCAGTGTGTAAGTAATACACTGCACTCCTTTGATGTATGGAGACAAAGTTTGCTGACTACATCAGCAATTTCTAGTACAAGAAAGTTACTGGAAATTGCTACTATTGTTGTTCTGCCTGAAGGAGCTAATACAGTGATGGAGCGTCCAGGTTAGCCTTGAGGGAATGGTGGCTAGTCCATGCTCTACAACGTGAGGAAGGAATCACATGGGCTTGGCAATAATAACTAAAACAATAAACTTTAGACTTTGTTAAAAAAAAAAAAGTGCATGAAAGACTATTGAGACAGTGCCTAAACCAGGTTATGTACAAACTAGTATTGCTTATCTCTAATAACTCCATTTCTGTTCTCTGATAAGAACTATCTTGTGATTTGTATTGTCACTAATCTATTGAATTGTGTGTTAGGATGTAAGACTGTATAGATATTAAAATTATTCGAATGTGGTTTCATAGACATATAGACATAGAGACATATTGACCTTCTTACACATATTGATAACCTTATTTTGAAGAAGAAAGTGGGTGGATGGGGGCTCGCTAAATATAAAATTAAAAGATGGATTTATCTTCTCCTTTAGTAAGAATGTTTGCAACTACGAAATATTGTGTGATGGTAAGTGTTTTTCTTTAATGTTGTGGAAACTAGAAAACGTTTACAGCACCCGCATATCCGCCGAGAGAGACGAGAGGTGTGTGATGGAAAATTATTAATACATAAATTAAGATTCTCATCACCTGTAATTAATTATAGATGATTAATTAATAATAATAATAACCGTTAACTAGGTGGCGGTTGCGTCACAAACCGATTTTGTGTGCGCATGCGTGTGTGCGTTGTGTGTATGTCTGTATACTGAATTTCTCATTACAGTTTTCATACAATTTCATGTTTTCTATCATACCGTCCCTTTCCTGTATAGTTAATTTTGTCATTACGTGATAATGTATTGATGTTACTGTGAGATGTACGTTATCAAGGAATTAAAGAGTGCATTTATAATCATGAGGAGGAAGGGGCTTACTTCCATCCTTTTAATGGTGTGCTACAAATGACAAAGTTTATGGAAATGCTAATAACGTTTTAAAAATGTAATTCCATTGTATGTTATTTATTTAATTAACCTCTAAAACTGTCATTTCAGTTGAAATGTTAATTCCATTGTATGTTATTAGTTTAATTAGCCTCTAAAACTGTCATTTCAGTTGAAATGTTAACTGACAGCACCATTCACTAAATTGTGGAGCAAAGCGTCCACGTGCATACACGCAGGCCCTCTCACAAACACACGCACTTTCTGTCACATGCGTACGCAAACACACACACACACACACATTCTCTTTCCTCTCTTACAATTACAAATATGCATACACATAACAAACGCATTGGTTTAATAAAAATGACAAATAATCACGTACGTAGAACATATATATTTTTATTGTCTGTACAAGGGTGTCTATAGATTGGAATAAATATTTTTTGTCTGTACAAGGGTGTCTATAGATTGGAATAAATATTTTTGTCTGTACAAGGGTGTCTATAGATTGGAATAAATATTTTTTGTCTGTACAAGGGTGTCTATAGATTGGAATAAATATTTTTGTCTGTACAAGGGTGTCTATAGATTGGAATAAATATTTTTTGTCTGTACAAGGGTGTCTATAGATTGGAATAAATATTTTTTGTCTGTACAAGGGTGTCTATAGATTGGAATAAATATTTTTTGTCTGTACAAGGGTGTCTATAGATTGGAATAAATATTTTTTATTTGAACAAGGGTGTCTATAGATTGGAATAAATATTTTTTATTTGAATAAGGGTGTCGATAGATTGGAATAAATATTTTTTATTTGAACAAGGGTGTCGATAGATTGGAATAAATATTTTTTATTTGAACAAGGGTGTCGATAGATTGGAATAAATATTTTTTACTTGTCTGAATAAGGGTGTCGATAAATTGGAATAAATGCAACAAAAGAAACAAATTCGAGGAAATGCAACAGAAATAAATTCAGAACCTTCTACTTGTTAGGAGGCGTTCGGTGTTTTTACCGGAATCCTATGTCGATCCTGACAGGTGCGTAATTGTAAGCTGGTGAACCTGGCTGACCTGGCACTGAGCCATGACTACGTACGGGGCAAGATCGCGGACTACATGAATCATATGATCGACATTGGGGTGGCCGGATTCCGTGTGGATGCTGCCAAGCACATGTGGCCGGGAGACCTTCAAGCTATCTTCGGTCGTTTTAAGGTGAGTGTTGTATACTGCTGTCACTTTTAAGGTGAGTGTTGTATACTGCTGTCACTTTTAAGGTGAGTGTTGTATACTGCTGTCACTTTTAAGGTGAGTGTTGTATACTGCTGTCACTTTTAAGGTGAGTGTTGTATACTGCTGTTACTTTTAAGGTGAGTGTTGTATACTGCTGTCACTTTTAAGGTGAGTGTTGTATACTGCTGTCACTTTTAAGGTGAGTGTTGTATACTGCTGTCACTTTTAAGGTGAGTGTTGTATACTGCTGTCACTTTCAAAAGAACTGCGAATGAATTCGGAACGCATGGATAACGTATATACCAATATATTGCTCTGATATTACAGGAAAATATAGAATGTAAATACAATTATAGCAATATAGCTACAAGTGAAAATGTTGTGAAACAAAAATATTCACTTCCGATTTAAAATTAGTAACTCAGTTAAATACAGTAAAATATAATGCTACTAACATATAATACTCCATAGTAATAAATTGAGTGTAATACTAGTAAAATAATATAGTAATTATAAGAAAACTTTATTAGAAAACATGCTAACAAGGTGATTTAATATTGTGTGTTTGTGAAGGTGAGTTGTGGAGATAACATGGAAACTCAAAAAACATAACAAACCTATAGACTTAGCCTTGCTTGATCGTTGAGACACAATGACATAAGACCATTACTTCGGAATGCACAGTTGATAAAGTGCAATTTGTACAGGTGAAATTTACTGTTTAAAAAAGTATTCGAATAGTGTTCATTTGATGAACATAACGAAACTAAAACACTGACGGCCAACATTTTTCCTCCCAGAACTTGCGTTCAGACATCTATGGAGGTAGCAAGACACCTCTGATTCTACAGGAAGTCATTGATCAGGGAGGGGAGCCCATAAAAGCCGACGAATATCTCTCCACTGGCCGTGTCACAAATTTCAAGTATGGGCTGGAACTTGGCAAAGTCTTCCGTCGTCAGAACCCCATGAAGTATCTCGTCAACTTTGGCGAGGGATGGGGCATGTGGAACGGAAACGACGTCGTCAACTTTATTGACAACCACGACAACCAACGTGGTCATGGTGGAGCTGGGGGTGTTTTGACTCACAAGGTGAGTGAGCACTTTAGTAAATGATATGTATTAAGATCATCCATATAGCGCTATGCTTGAGTCAGATGGTTGCTTGATGATTATTTAATAATTGATATGTATTAAGACTATCTATATAGCGTTATGTTGGAGACACATGTTTGTTTAATGATAATTGATGTCCTTTCCTTCAGACCATCTGTACAGCTTTGTGCATTTTTAACCAAATGGTTGCTTGATTATAATAAATGGCGAGCATTAAGGCCAGATGTTTGTCTACGTCAAATGGTTGCTTGATTATAATAAATGGCGAGCATTAAGGCCAGATGTTTGTCTACGTCAAATGGCTGCTTGATGATTATATTAATTGATGTGTATAAGATCATCTATATAACATTATGTTTTAGACTTAAATGGTTGCATGGTCCTAATAATCCGGGTACATTTAGTCCATTTATATAACGTTGATTCATAGTCAAATGCTAGCTTGATTGTAAGGTTTACTGGTATAACCTTCTCTTGATGGGTCTCAAGCTCAATTATAATAACAGGTCAGCATGCCATTGTGCTGTCGATTACCCATGTTATTTAATTGTAATAATTCATTTATATAAAGTCCATTTACATAACTTTCCCTTGTTCACTTCTATTGCTATTTGTAAATAATAAAGTTCATTCAAATAAAAAATCTGTAGAAGCATTAGTTTATTTAATAATAAATTATCTGCTTACAGTCCTTTTGCATAGCGTTCTGATACTTACAGCAATATATTTACTTAATTATTGCAATTAATTAAAGCACAGTGGTGTTGCGCTAGGTTGACAGTAAGTTTCCAGTACAGTCCATTTGTATAGCGTTCCGATGTTGCCGTACATTGTACTTAATTAGTGCAGTAAAGTAATTAAAATACTTGAGTGTTGCGCATTGTTGACAGTAAGTTTCTAATACAGTCTGTTTTGTCAGTTCGGTAATTTAGCGTGATGTTAGAAGACTGTGTTTTTATATTTCTTAATCGAAAGTCACATTTGACCCAAAGACTTTTCAAGCAATGGGCAATGAATTTAAGCAGTGCGTTAAAAAAATTGTCGGATAAAATTAAAATTAATTAATTGCAACTGATTCTGAATTTATAGTGCAAGAGTTTTTTCCCAAATATAATACTTTTGACAAAAACTTAACTATTAATTATTTTAAAGACAAACTAGAGTTTTAATTTAATCTACTTTAGATTTGATTATTAACCTCCATTTGAATATTAATTTTTCACTGAGACGTTGGGGATCCAAACCTGTATGTAAATTCAGCTAGATCAAACCTTTTCCTTTGAATTCTTTATTTATGTTTTGTCTGTGTTTATCGTATTGTCTCCAGGAACCACGACCGTACAAAGTAGCCACGGCCTTCATGTTGGCCCACCCTTATGGCCTACCACGCGTCATGAGCAGTTTCAGCTTCAGCAACACCGATCAAGGCCCACCCAACAATGGCGGTAACACGAATCACGTCAATGTTAATGCAGACTTGTCGTGCGGGGGTGGCTGGGTGTGCGAACACCGATGGCGCCAAATTTACAACATGGTTTCCTTCAGGTGACTATGAACGTTTCAGACAAGGAAACGCTCCAAAAGGAAAAAAAAATACACATTTCTATTATGTTTGCTTCCGTAAAATCTTTTTTTCCCACTTTTACACTGTTTAGAACTGAATGGTGCAGAAAATAGGAGAGGGATAGAAGGACGCTCAGTTTCACTGAATTTGAATTGGTTTGTGACTGGCAGAATTTGAATTGGTTTGTGACTGGAAGAATTTGAACTGGTTTGTGACTGGCAGAATCTGAATTGGTTTGTTACTGGAAAAATTTGAATTGGTTTGTGACAGGCAGAATCTGAATTGGTTTGTAACTGGAAGAATTTGAATTGCCTGTGACATAATTTGCACTGGTTAGTGACTGACAGAAATTTGAATTTGGTTTATGACTCTTTGAGGATAACATTTCACTAAAGCGTAGTTTTACTAGTGCAGGATTTTAAAGATCAATACTGATCAGATTAGTACATACTCTAAATATTTTTTTCTTTTCAATTAAATTCATACAGCGAGAAAGAAGTGTATTTAATCGAATAAACAGAATTGATCGCATTATTGATATGATTTGATTGTTGTATTAAGTCCATTTATAAAACATATATTTAGAAGTTACCGCGCTGCTTCAGTTGTCCTGATTTTTAATGTCTACTGCGCTTTTAATATATTTACAGCAGCGTTTTCATTATACGTATATTTCTTAGAAACACTATTTACTTTCCTCATCAGACTTTCGAAACGATTAACCTGCTTTCTACTAGAAGCCATTGCAAGATGCTTCTAGTGTGTAGTCACTTAGGTTCGTCTATGTGCAGTTAAAAATAAAATTCCCTTTTCCAGAATGACACGAAATTCTTTATTTAACTAATCAGAAGTTCGGCATTATAAATGCTACTTCTTTCTCTAAACGGTATTATAATATTATAAATCAACTGTTGAACATCCGAGCAACACAGCAACATTGGTTGTTTCCAAATAACACGAAACCAGTGGAATGTTTCAAATAAAAATTTTCTTTGCAGAAATATTGCTGGTTCGGAACCTCTTACAAACTGGTGGTCGGGCGCAGACTATCAGATCGCCTTTTCACGTGGTGCCAAGGCTTTCATTGCCCTTAACATGGAAAGCTTTGAGATCAACACAAACCTTAACACCGGCTTGCCACAAGGACAATACTGTGACATCATTTCCGGTTTCCTGGAAAACGGCCGTTGTACTGGAGAGACAATTACTGTCGGTGGTGATGGTCACGCCCACATTCGCGTGTGTGGTGGTTGTGAAGATCCCGTTGTGGCTATCCATATTGGTCAGTATAACATAAGTGGTCACATTAAAAAAACAACAACCAAATATCCCAACTTTCGCTATCTCTATGCCATGTCAATAGCTTGAGCTACACATCTTAATAGCAAACAATGACAAATCCAATGCGTGTGCACGTGTAGAGCCTAGCGCATCTAAAAATAGCATTGCTTGAAATCTAATCATTCATTCTAAATTTGACCTAGCTTTGTATGCACGTGTAGAGCCTATCGCATCTTAAAATGGTATCGCCTTGAAATCTAATCAATCAGCCTATTTTTGATCTAGTTTTTATTTGCGTTCGGAACCTAGCGCATATAAAAATAGTTTTGTTTGAAATTTAATTATTCAGCCTGCGTTTGATCCAGTTTGTTTCTGTGCACTGCTGTATATATTTCTGGTTAACATTGAAAGATGTATGTTTGTATGCATTAGTACTGATGTATGTTTAACATTCACTGATGTTTATTGCGTATGCAGTTAGGCTATTAATGTCCGGTTGATACTTATTTGCATATATCATTGTTTAGATTTCCAGTTACTATGTGCTAATACTTATTTGCATGTATTATTCAACCGATTTTTGTGAGCAATTATAAAAGATATCAGTATTTGAACTGAAATTAAAATAAAATAAAACATTGCTAGTTTCGACACATTTGCACCATTTCTATAAATATTTTACTTCTCATTGTATTATATAATGTTATGTTCTATTTACAGATAATTTCTATAAATATTTTACTTCTCATTGTATTATATAATGTTATGTTCTATTTACAGATAATTTCTATAAATATTTTACTTCTCATTGTATTATATAATGTTATGTTCTATTTACAGATAATTTTAAAACAAAACCATGTGGGTTCTTAAACCAACAACTGAAATTATTTGGGGAAAGATGAAAGAACTACATATTTAAATGTTATTTTCATTTACCAAACAATTGAAATAAATGTTTTTGTGATTGTTACTGAATCAGTAAACATCATGCACCTGACTTTAAATTGAGAACTAACTAATTTTAATTTATTGTGTTTCATTACAGGTGCAAAGATTGGATCCAATCCGCAAAGAGTTGGTTAATCGAATCAAAATAAATAAGTTATTAATCAGTGTATCTGTGTATCCTCCAGAGAAAATATATAAAAGATGTTTCATGTTACAAAAGACTTTCGATTCACTAGTGGAATGAGGTTGTAGTTATTGGTGAGCATGTGTGTCTGCCATCATAGAATTAATTGTACTGTCTGAGGGCAGAATCCCTGATAAGATTTTATGATTTGACGATCTTTAAGAATACAGTATATGATTTAATGATCTTCTAGTAGACAGTGAAAGAAAGAAAGAAAGAAAGAAAGAAAGAAAGAAAGAAAGAAAGAAAGAAAGAAAGAAAGAAAGAAAGGTTGAAAGAAAGAAAGAAAGAAAGAAAGAAAGAAAGAAAGAAAGAAAGAAAGAAAGAAAGGTTGAAAGAAAGAAAGAAAGAAAGAAAGAAAGAAAGAAAGAAAGAAAGAAAGAAAGAAAGAAAGAAAGAAAGAAAGAGCATACGTTAAAACCGATAAGTGGGAAAACAGTTATGTATGTTACTGTTTGCTAAAAAGAGCTTACGGTGGAAAAATAACTGTTTATGAGTGAGGGTGTAATGAAATGAGCGTATAGGAACATTTTCTGTCTGTGTCCAACACAGGGTGATTGTAGTTTTCATTGACACTTTACATATCAGTATGAGATAAATCATTGACTCACTTTACATGTCAGTATGAGATAAATCATTGACTCCCTTTACATGTCAGTATGAGATAAATCATTGACACTTTACATGTCAGTATGAGATAACTTCTTTTCTTCACACCCCGTTCGACAGCGTAGCTTACGTGAAGAGCTGGTAATCGAATTTTCACTTCCAAGTCAACTTATATCAAATATTGCCTTAAAGTCACAAAGTTTACCACATAACTAGTAGTTACCATAAGTCCTTAAATCTGTGAGTCCACAGCTTTTTACGCAACTTACGTAAGAGAAAAATATGTGGTTTGTGGTTCCTATCTTAATATTAATGTGTGTATGTGTCTGTTATTGTTAATAAATGTAAATAGTCAATAAGCAAAAACATACGCATTACTTGAGTACATGTAACGCTGATATCTAGACAAGAAAGACAGGCCCAGAAACACAAGCAACGTGACTTAGAGGGGACTTGGTCTGTTGCTAGCATCAGGACAGAAACACTTTTAACTCCCTGCAAGTAGACGTTAAGTTGTCACGACTTCTCGTCAATTGATACTACCATTCCTTGACATATTGTCTATCTAAACAATATTAGAGTCATTAGATTGATACCCAATCCTTGACAGATTGTCTATCTAAACAATATTAGAGTCATTAGATTGATACCCAATCCTTGACAGATTGTCTATCTAAACAATATTAGTCATTAGATTCATGTTAGCTACATATAGACATCTTCAAAAGAAAGAGGCGCATTCGTTTCTGTGACTTGGCATTCCGACATTTTAAAATGACAGTAAAACAAAAAATTCATAAGCCGTCGATCCATTTTTTTAAAAACTGATTTGAATTAAACTGGATCGGTGCATGCATTAGTGCAAAAGTACTTATCCGTTCTTTCAGCAAATTACACAAGAGGGAAGGGGGAGGCCTCAAAGTTGGAAAACTCAAGGCCGTATTCTAACCGTTGTATAATATCAGACCATGAATGTGTGTATTAAGGATGTGTTTTCAACTGTTTCAAAATATGACAATTCAGACATACTGGGTTTTCCTAGACAAGGTGTTCTTTAATTCTTTAACAACAGGGCACTAATGTCGTCCAGGGAACTTAATAAATTTTTTGCAGGAAAGAAAACGATTAAGGTATTAATTTAAGAGTTATTAATTCACTCTAATTATAAGCCGAATTATAGATCCGAAAACTAAACAAACTATAATCCCTTTTTTGATATCTGTTGTGAATGAATCGGTGCAACATTTAAATTAGAAATCAAATAATCCTCTACATGTGTGTGTGTGTGTGTGTGTGTGTGTGAGCGCGCATGTGCGACTATCTATCTATTACAAATATATTTAAGTATGTATATATGTGTAGATAGAGAGATAGAGTGACGCCCACGCCACACTAGTTATCGGTTATGATCATTATTATTTAATCATCCATAACTAATTACAAGTGATGAGAATCTTAATTTATGTTATTAATAATTCTTCAGAAGATATCACATGTCTCTCTCACTTGGCGGATATGCGAGAACTGTAAACGTTTTCTCTCTTCCACAACATTAGAGACAAACATTTACCGTCCAATAACATTTCCATAGGTGGAAAACGTTTTACCAAAGGAGAAAACAATCCATCTTTTAATCTATATTTAGTGAGCCCCCACCCACGCACTTTCTTCTCCAACATACGTTTATCAATGTGTAAGAAAATCAATAAATTTAACAATAAATTTATTAAATCAACAATCAAATTTACAACATAACCAATATAATCAAAGACTTCTGATATTTACATCACTTCACAACAATGTTTGATTAACATGGGACAATCATACAGTTTATCCAATCATATAAATTAGCAGTCAATTAACATAAATATATAATTAAGTTCACAGATATCATCACGGAAATGAGAGTAGAATTTCAGAAAAATAAAGAAAGTCAAATTCATATAACCTTTTCATAGATGGCAGCTGTTGCCAGCACGTGTTCACAATCACGTGGTTTGCAACAAGTCACTGTCTTTCTTATTTGGGTGACGGCCTCACATATCCCTTCTAGGTACATTACACAACTGTTTCAGAATCTTTGATGAGATTACAAAGCAAACCATAAATTTCGTCCTGAATTTCACATGCACTATCAAGCACATCAGGAGGAATGTCTCGAATTTCCGTGTGTATTCTCAACACACCATGAGAAACATTCAAAATAATCTTTGTGAATTCTCGAGGCCAAACTCTAGCCACCATCTCCACTGTATTGGCTTTTGAACAGAATTTACAGGAATCAACTCACAGCAACATGCTATACTGATAATTTGACGACAACATAGTCTAGTAGAGCACAGTAGCCACGATAGCATGACGTGATAAAAGTAAAACAAAAAGGCCTGCTCCTCTAAAAAAATTAAATGAAGGCAGCACTACATTTCAGGCATATTGCATCA
Organism: Sinotaia quadrata; assembly: GCA_028829895.1. Classification (NCBI taxonomy): domain Eukaryota; kingdom Metazoa; phylum Mollusca; class Gastropoda; order Architaenioglossa; family Viviparidae; genus Sinotaia; species Sinotaia quadrata. The sequence continues at coordinate 107,896,883 of CM054178.1, forward strand.
CTAAACTCCTTTTTCTCACATAAACATTCTCAACTTACAAAATCCTGCAACAATTTCGTTAGCCCGACACACACACACACAAACACACACACACACACACACACACACACAAACACACAAACACACATACACACACACAAACACACACACACACAAACACACAAACACACACACAAACACACACACACACACACACACACACACAGGATAAGAAATATTGCATCGATCAAATTCGTGTGTATAATGTACAACATAACCAAATTAAAGAATGTTACGTTTCCAGTATTTATTTATAGACCCTGCCTAGGATAATTAAGGACTTTAAAGATAATAGATGAATTAATTCCTTCTCTCTTATCCTATACAGACTGGTTGCTCAACTTATCATTTGACTAATTTAAAAATGTGTCTTGTAGTGCAGACGACAGATTTACAAACTGATAAATTGCGTACGTTAGCTGGGTTGGAGTCGTTAAATTCCTCTAAATTAATATGTATTCGTTATGTCATTCAGTTCAATCGCCCCCATCCAATCCAAGAAATTAATCATTAGGTCTATTATGCATAAAAATTAACTACGAAGAGGTTTAACAATTAAAAATAAGATTTAATAAAGTTTAACAATTTAACAATAATCAAATACAAGCGCGAAAGTCTATTTCTTAATTCTCGCACGTACGTGCTTAAAGTTAATTCGAGAAAAGGTGCCCAATTGTATCTTTATGAACTTTGTATCGACTGAGGAATACTCAGCTTAAGTCTCTGTATCACCTGGTCCTCCTTTTATTCCAGTCCATACCGGTCTGCCTCACAGTAGTCACTCTAGTGGAAATGCACGTGGCATACAGTGGAAATTGTCCTTTAATTTCGTCGCTAGTGAACTTGTGCTTAGACTAGCATACGTCTATTCATTGACGCTGCTTTACAATGGGGTGGACTCTAGAATACTTGAATTCTCTCCTCAGAATTCAAACCAGCTTGTACAGGTCTTCAGGATGAAGACAAAGACAATTTGTCCAAGTTCAAGGATGCATACAAGGAAACCGACCTATGAGAAACAAATGTGTCCCATAATCGTCTGCTAGTGTTTTCGCTACTTAAGCACGTTTAGTTCAAATGCTTTGAATTAGAAATTCGACTACACGTCGTTTACAATTTAGATTTAGGAAATATAATCTTCTCACGCATGTTTCATTTAACAGTGCATGACGTATGAATCATAAAAATATCTACAATGTTAAATTAATGTTCATACAAAGGGATAATTCAAATCAGCAAAGCGCTTCACAATTTACAATTAAAATTACACGCAATAAATTGAATTACATGAGAAATTCATATCGAGCGTAGGCATTTCTGGCTCTAGTGAATTTAAAAGCAATATAAATTAAGGTTACAATGGAAAGAGTTACAATAAATTTATATTCCATAACTTATAGGTTTTCAGTCATTTCAACGAACCGTGCTCAAGTTATATAGCAATACATAATAATATATAACACAAGTGCATACGTAGCTAAAATATACAGAATGCAATCAAATAAAGGTGATACCTTATGAGAAGTCGAAGTGTCTATCTCATCTACCTTGCCGGTTCTGTCCGTTCCTGCACGACTCGCGTAGCTAATTGTGTCCGAGTGATGGGCGGAAGTATTGTACCAATATTTATAAGAAAGCATAGAGCATATCACGTGACGGATCGCGTGGCATGTAGTTGGTTCTAGAACCTAGACAATGGGCCTAAAGTTACATAACGTCTTGACCTCTTTGTTGGAAGTTTTCTCGATGTGAATATCGCGAGAGAGCTCCAAACAAAGGAATTTCAAATCTCGATATTTGAAAAATTAAACAAGTGGGTCAAACAGTCAAGACATTTTTATCAGACTGTGACAATGAACATAGAAACAATGGTTCGATTACTAAAGCATTCTCTATTTCAATCAAAGATCAATAGTAAACATGTGTGAAAATATTCTAAGTCCGTTGTTTCTTTATCAGTCAGTTAACTTACCATAAGCTAACGATAGCTAACGATCACCTTTATGACTGGACTCGAGTTATGTTCAAATTCAAAGTATAGAATAGGGAACTTCTTCAACAAAGAAACTTTTGGTCCATCCCCATTGGATGAGTTTCTTATGAACAATATGAGACTATTAGTCAGTAAAACTAATCATCCAGATGGAACTGGTTTGGATTGCATCGGCAATTTCTATCGTATTCTCAACTCGTGTTGTTTACTCCAACTCTGACACTTATAAAAGTACCATCATAAGGAATGCCTATGATTAGCTTACTTTGACAATTTAACAATTTATATAACGGATAGGCAAATTTACTCTGCTAAAGACCGACAGATAGATAGATAGATAGATAGACAGACATGCAGGTATAGAGAGACAAAAAAGATAGTTCTATTACATAGTTAAACTTTCTTTTTGTAATATCAGTACTTTCAAAATATTAAAGTACATTGCTTTTGTATGACGGAGTATCTTATCTTTCTTTGGCGTGGAAACATTTTCAAAAAAAAATGTGAAACATCCATATGTTCTGAGATAAAATAAAACTGAGGGAAGGCCTATATAGGTACATTGAGTGAGGTTTGCTATATCACTGATTAATGACATTAACATAACCTGTTACTACATCATGCAATAAGCTTGCCAGAAAACCATGTTACAAAATACCGACAAGTAATTTGAAAACTGAGTGAAGGCCTATATAGGTACATTGAGTGAGGTTTGCTATATCACTGATTAATGACATTAACATAACCTGTTACTACATCATGCAGTAAGCTTGCCAGAAAACCATGTTACAAAACACCGACAAGTAATTTGCTTAAAAACTGAGCCGCAATGATAGAAGTAGTCACGTCGGATGTTTAAATACTCATTAAAATCCACTGTACATTAGCTCAGATCTCATTTGCTAAACGAATATTGAAAGAATGGAATTAGAATTCGTTATCATGGATGTCAGAAGTGACCATGTTCCATTAACGTAGGCCATCGTGGCTCCACATGCCAGGTTTCTGTTTGGGGAGATATAAACAGAATGGATGTCTTATGAGAAAATCCAGCGTTAATCAGCTTTTGTTCTAGAAATGTTATACATACTTCTTGTAGCTGTCCTTGCTGCAGGTATGCCATTTTGATGTAAATGTTATCCATACTTCTTGTAGCTGTTTTTGATGCAGCTATGCCATTTCGATGTAAATGTTGTACAAAGTAACTGTAGTGAATTTTTTCTTCCTCAACTTAAAAAATAAAAAGGGGATTTTTTTAAATGGCAAAATAGAAGTATTTTTTAAAAATTATAGTCAGAAAAGCCAACTTAATTTATCTTATCTTCAATTATACATAGAACAGGAAAACCTTTAAATTTAATCTTGTACTAAATAACAAAAAAACAAATAAAACATTTATTTTCTTTCCTGCATTCTTTATTTACTTTAACAAATGCTTTGACAATCTATAAGATTCAGGCTGTGTGTGCTTATAAGACAGTTTTTATCTCTATTGATGCCTGCCTTTCTCCAGGTACATGTAACAAGCCAGAACAGAAATCAGAGAAAGTTACTAAAAGATGTCTTGACAAGAAAGATCGGTGAAAAAATTTTGTCAAACTGACCTTAATAATTGACTCCTTATCAGAGTCCAGAGGTTCATGGTTTTAGCAATATAAATCGCACAATGCTCAGCGCTAAAAAGAAAAATCCAAAAAGTCCACACAAAAAATCAGCGTAATCCAAAACACTTTATTATCTTAAAAACAACTACCAAGAAATACTCATCCCCAAAAATCCAAAAAATCAGCGTAATCCAAAACACTTTATTATCTTATACAGTTAAAAAAACAGCTACCAAGAAATCAGCGTAATTCATAACTCTGAACACGTTATACAATTCAAAAACTACAAAACTCAGCGCTTCGGTTACATTCGCCTGCATAAGTACAATACCCTTCATCGGTACAATCGCCTTTATCAGTACAAACGCCCGCATAAGTACAATACCCTTCATCGGTACAATCGCCTGCATAAGTACAATACCCTTCATCGGTACAATCGCCTGCATAAGTACACTACCCTTCATCGGTACAATCGCCTTTATCAGTACAAACGCCCGCATAAGTACAATACCCTTCATCGGTACAATCGCCTTTATCAGTACAAACGCCCGCATAAATACAATACCCTTCATCCGTACAATCGCCTTCATAAGTACAATACTCTTCATCGGTACAATTGCCTGCGTAAGTACAATACCCTTCATCGGTACAATCGCCTTTATCAGTACAAACGCCCGCATAAATACAATACCCTTCATCCGTACAATCGCCTTCATAAGTACAATACTCTTCATCGGTACAATTGCCTGCGTAAGTACAATACCCTTCATCGGTACAATCGCCTTTATCAGTACAAACGCCCGCATAAATACAATACTCTTCATCGGTACAATCGCCTTTATCAGTACAAACGCCCGCATAAATACAATACCCTTCATCCGTACAATCGCCTTCATAAGTACAATACTCTTCATCGGTACACTTGCCTGCGTAAGTACAATACCCTTCATCGGTACAATCGCCTTTATCAGTACAATAGCCTTCATCGGTAAAATCTCCTTCCTAAGTTACATTGCTTACATTATAAAAACAATGTTCGATGAAAAATAAAATTAATGTGCAAGCCAATTTAGAAGTACGAAAAACGTAGCTCTAAATAGATGATGGCTAACATTAAAACAAAAACAAACGGTTACATGTCTTTAAAGCAGAAGTTTTCTGATGTTTACATTAACAAAACTGTACTCAGATAACGACGCACACGCTTACTCACGTGTATACAGGTGCGCACGCAGCCTACCATGACACAAACTGTGCGCCAGGTCGAACAGCCATCACGCATTTGTTTGAATGGCGGTGGGACGACATTGCCCAGGAGTGTGAGCGGTTCCTAGGACCGTACGGCTATTGTGGAGTTCAGGTTTGTCTCCCCTTTTAATTTCCATGTAGTTAATGTTTTCTTGACCGATCCATCTCTTTCTTTTACTTCTGTTATTGCTACAATTTACTCACAAAATCAAACGGGTTTTGATTCTTTAAAATTTATATCGGATTTTTGTTGTTGTTGAACTGAATTATATTTCTTTCTTTTTTATATAAAACAATGTCTCTTTTTTCTTTCTTATTCCTTAATTAACTCAAGCAGATATGAGCAATTCGGGGGCTGTTCCATTTATTTTCTTTCATTTAATGCTTTTATTGTTTTCCTCATAGCAAAACTCTTTCGGATAATTAACTGTAAATTTTACTTAGCAGTACAGCCTTATACTTAAATGATTTATTGTAAATAGCATCTTGAGAGGTTTCTTAATTAATCTACATGATATTATTGTAGCTTGTAAGAAATAAAACCGCGAGTGCAATTAGAAACTCACATTAAGGTCTGCTCTTGTTTCCAAAACTATCCATTATATTTTTTAAGTACATCAGGTTAATCACAAGTTCTTGAAGATACATATATCATTATTTCACACTTTAAGTACATCAGGTACATATATCATTATTTCACCTGCAGTAAATTAATACGCGCAGTATGAGCAGGACTCACTGTAGAGAAATAAATTTTGTTCATGACAAGACTAAAAACACTGACTGTTCATGTCAAGCACAACAAGACTGAAAACACTGATAGTGTTCATGTCAAGAAAGGAAGAGTCTTTATTTTTACGTCCTTATGTAACAGATCTCCCCAGCCAGTGAAAATGTCGTAATCACCAATCCTTTCCGACCTTGGTGGGAGAGGTACCAACCAGTCAGTTACCATTTGGTCACGCGCAGCGGAGATGAGAACGCTTTTCGTGACATGGTGGAACGTTGTAACAGAGTTAACGTCAGGTTAGGAACATTACATAATTTGGTAATTCTTTTTTTAAAAAAATAAATAAAAGTGTTTGATGAAATGTTGGAACTGAGTCAGTATAAAGAGAAAGGGACCATTTCGGTAGAACGCGCGCTCTTTTGAGATGGTGGAACGCTACTACAAAGGAAGGGTCTGTGTGAGATTTTTTTTTTTTTTTTTTTTTTTGGGGGGGAAGCTCGGTGAAAGGCTATAACATAGAGATCGTGGGATTCCTTTAGAACGCCTTTAGGATCAATAAAAGAACGAGCTTTCTGGCATGTATTTTTATCTGGCTTATTATTATTGTACACAATTATTAACGAATCATTAACTCCAACAATTTCTAAGAAACGCTCATGTGTACCGCTTCTAAAAATAAACAATATGCTCCATTTCAAATTTAATAAATTAACACTGTTTACAAGCGATAAAAATTTCTTTAAGGTGATTTCTAAATTCCCATGCTTGCTCATGAAACTAAAGGGACACTTAAAAAGACTCGCTTACTGTAATATCTATTAAGAATGGGAGTACACTATAAATGGTGGTACGTGTAATGCACTTATCTCTCCATTTTTATTTTTACAGAATAGGAAAACGACAAGCAAACCATACCTGAGATAGGATGTGCTTAAAAATGAAAACTTAGTATAATTTCTGAAATTATAACTTTTTAAACAATGACTACATTAGAAGTGGCACAAGATTTCAGCTGTATTTTCTCATTTACTAATAATTATGTAAATGATAATTTTAGAAAGATCCAGGCGATGTCGTTATTTAAGTTTTAAATGAGCCACTGCGATGCACGTGGTAACAAAACAATCTAATATCTATTGAATAGTAGTTTTGATATCTGGTATAGAGCATGCTGTAGAGTGTAGACCTATTGTTCATTCAGTTTGGATTTAACCTATCAGAGTCTTTGCTGACGTCGTCATTAACCACATGACCGGGGCTAGTGGAAATGGTGTTGGGACAGGAGGGTCTTCGTGGAATGGCGACACACTGTCGTATCCTGCGGTTCCGTATTCCAGCGCCGACTTCAACCACGAGACGTGTCCAAATGCTGATGGAAATATTCACAACTATGACAGTCCTGATGAGGCAAGAGCACACTTTGTTCCTGTGTGTGCCATGTGTGTTGTATCTGTGTGCCGTATGTGTTGTATCTGTGTGAGAGAGAAAGAGAGGGAGTGGATGAAAAGAAAGAGATAAAGAAGATTATATTAGATAGGCCTAATGTCTAAGTGAATTCATCTTGAATGTACATAAAATCTCAAATTCAACTCAGTGAGTTTTTCAGAATTTTAGCTTGCTAATTTGCTTTATGAGCTAATCTTCCGTTGAGTATCACACTTTATCAGCATGCAGCCCATTTTCTCATTTTATGTAGACTACTTACTTCGGATATGAGGTATTGTATGTATTAACTCGCAATCAGATTCATAGAGAATCGTATTTGTACGGTGCACAAAAAACGGAAGTACACCAAGCCAGTGAGTGTACAAACCGAGACTACTCGATAAATCTACACAGTTTTGATGAAATCATTGCAGAAAGTGTATTTGGTGTGATCAGGTACGCAACTGCATGTTAGTGAACCTGGCTGATTTGTCTCTGAGCACGGACAATGTTCGTGGAAAAGTCGCAGACTACTTGAATTACTTGATCGACATTGGCGTGGCTGGTTTCCGAGTGGATTCTGCCAAGCACATGTGGCCTGGAGATCTTCAAGCTATCTTCGGTCGTTTGAAGGTCAGAAGTCGTATTGGAAAACATTTTATAAAGACAAGCAAGAATATTTAAAAAAATTGAAAGTACTGTTTACTAATTAGAGATAAAATCTATAAATAAACAACCATTAGTAGTAGAAAATTATTAAATATGAATGCAGAGCAAATACAGTTCAGAACAAGGCAAACAGACCAAAAATTAACAATAAAAGTAAAAATTAAATAGTAACAGTAGCAGAAGCAATAGTAGTACTCTGGCTGGTTTTGTTGACAGCTGGCGTAATAATATAATAGATGTAATACTACTAGCAGCAGTAGTGATGTGGTAAGTTTATCTATTAAAAGCAGTAATTGTAATGGTAGTAATAATAACAGTGGAAACAGTGGTAGTAGTGTTTGATGCAACTATAGAGTATTAGTGTTTGATGCAACTTTAGAGTATTAGTGTTACATGCAACATTAGAGTATTAGTGTTTGATGCAACTTTAGAGTATTAGTGTTACATGCAACTTTAGAGTATTAGTGTTACATGCAACTTTAGACTATTAATGTTATATGCAATTTTAGAGTATTAGTATTAATGCAATATTGAAGTATTAGTGAGATATCCAATATTACTGTATTAATGACACATGCAATATTAGAGTATTAGTGTTACATACAATGTTAGGGTATTAGTGCTACATACAATGTTAGGGTATTCGTGTTATATGCAGTATTAGAGTATTAGTGTTACATGCAATATTAGAGTATTAGTGTAACATGCAATATTAGAGTATTAGTGTAACATGCAATATTAGAGTATTAGTCTGACATCCAATATTAGTGTATTAGTGTTACATGCAATATTAGAGTATTCGTGTTAGATGCAATATTAGAGTATTACTGTGAATTGCAATGTTAGAGTATTAGTCTTACATGCAATATTACAGTATTCGCGTTACATGCAATATTATGTTGTAATGTTACATGCAATATTACTGTATATGTGTTACATGCATTATTATGGTATTCGGGTTTATGCAATATTAGAGCATTCGTTTTACATGCCATATTAAAGTATTCGTTTTACATGCCATATTAAAGTATTCGTTTTGCATGCCATATTAGAGTATTCGTTTTGCATGCCATATTAAAGTATTCGTTTTGCATGCAATATTAGAGTATTCGTTTTGCATGCCATATTAGAGTATTCGTTTTGCATGCCATATTAGAGTATTCGTCTTACACGCACTATTACAGTATCAATGGTATATATATATTGCTGTTCATCAACAAAATTGTTAACAAAGTCCACAAAAACAGTTTGAAAAAAAACATTTGGTGTTCTAGAAGACGAAGTAAATTAAATAAATCACGTCTGTATATATTTCTTTGCTTTCAAAATTAAAGCCTTTTAAATTTCTTTCAGATTTAAAATCAAACATAGCTTTAAACAAGAACGTATTGAGTAAAGCAGACAAATTCTTAATGACCTTAAAAGGGGGGGGGGGGAGCAAAATGTGAACATGGCATTCATTCTAGTCGAGTGAATAATTCTTTAACTTGAGTGGGATTTACTGAGAGATACAACGGGCATAGTGATCCTGAGAAAAGCACAATACATTCACGTACATTCATTTCTCTGCAGAACCTGCGCTCAGATGTGTTTGGCGCCGGAAAAACTCCCCTCGTGCTGCAAGAGGTCATCCTCCAAGGGGGAGAAACCATTACAGGCGACGAATACATCGCAACTGGTCGCATCACAAATTTTAAGTTCGGACTGGAACTCGGCAAAGTGTTCCGAAACGAGAATCCCATGAGGAATCTCATTAACTTTGGTGAGGGTTGGGGCATGTGGAACGGAAGCAACGTCGTCAACTTCATTGACAACCAGGACAACCAGCGCGGCCACGGTGGTGCTGGAGCTGTTTTGACTCACAAGGTGACTGAGTGTAAAGTGTTTAGTCGGTAATATAAGAGCTGTTTTGACTCACAAGGTGACTGAGTGTCAAGTGTTTAGTCGGTAATATAAGAGCTGTTTTGACTCACAAGGTGACTGAGTGTCAAGTGTTTAGTCGGTAATATAAGAGTCGATTGTTAACTTCTTCAGCCAGTCTTACTAAATTCGATTCCTAAACCAGCTGAACCGATTGTTTAAGAGTTGATTTTAATCTGTTGAGCCATCCATATAAAAGTCGACACTGATCCGATTGCGTCGGTTACTAAAACGTCGATTTTTAAATTCTGACTCAGTCGTAACAAATTTTGACTTTTTCTTATTAAGCTAATCGTAGTGGATTCAATCGTTTTCTCTTTAATTTAATTTTATCCTGCCAAGTCCATCCAGTTTTATCGTCTAAAAAGTTAATTGATCAGTGCAGGTCTTAGCGGATGCTGCTGTTTGTAGAGCTTCTTCGATCTTACCTTTCAGTGATTTCAATTTAAATGTATTTACTTCTCTTATACTTAAACGAACAGAACATTAAATGTCATTTGTTTTATTTTCTATTTAAATAATGGACATTGATATTTAATTCTTTATTGGAATGAAATGTAACTATTTCTCTTCTCTTCTACAAAAACCTCTTTCCCTTGTTATATAAACTATGGTATCAATATAAGCAAGAATGTTGCTATACGTTAAAATGACAAACCTTTGTAAAGTGAACATTCAAAACGTTTATTTAAAGTAAACAAAACAAAACTCAATATGTTATGTGTGATGCAGTTGAGGTTTGGGGTTGGGGGGTGGTTGTTGTCGTTTTTTTTTTTTGGGGTGGTGGTGGTTGGAGGGGGTTATTTTGCTTACTCATTAAGCATTTGAAATGCTAATGTGGCACTGGCTTTTTACAACGGTAATCTAATCTATACAGCTGAATATGAGCGTCTGTATGCTTTGATTCATGGCCACAGGAAGAGAACTAGAAGGCAGAAATTTTGGCGTACTAAAAATAATAAATTATTTGTTATTCATTTAACATAAAACGCATTCTATACCTGGGCAACGCCATATTTTTCAGGTATTACTGTATATAGCTTCATTTACTTTTATCATTGCAGTCAATAGTATCCATAATAGTAATGACAAACCCAGGGCTGAAGTATCAACACTCAGTATCGTAGTTCATCATTCTTGAAATCAGCTAAGACGTCTACCATTCTCGTAGATGTGACAGTTGAATTAATTATTAATAACGTAAACGTATAGTGATACGAGTCAAGACATTAGAGGTCTACTTAACCTCTATTCCTAACATTGGAAAGATTTCATGACTAGATGTATCAGTTGAATTAATAACTTATGGTGATACGAGACAAGGCATTAGAGGTCTACTTAACCTCTATTCCTAACATTGGAAAGATTTCATGACTAGAAATGAGTTATTCCAATAGTGAAATCGGAAGACGTGAAATGTGACTTTACTGCAATTTATATTCTTAGGGTATTTTCCTAAGCACTTTTCTGCAAAGTTTCTGGGAAGCAACTACTGAGAAGTCTAGTGAGAGAGAAAAGAAAAAAGTAAACCATTACATCCAAAATCAACTGGGAGAATTGAAACCTGTATTTAGAAAAGAAAACTGTTGTATTAACATTGATGACATTAAACTTGCAGTTTAGACTGACCTTAATACAAAAGACCGTTCTGTAGCTGGAATAATCATTCATTCTGTCTTGGACTCTACATGTATTTCGATAGGCGAAGCGGTTAGCCGTCTTTAGGCTCTGCCTGCCGAGGTATCTGATCAGTTTGTTAACTCGAAGAACATTGAAAATAAGAGTAAGAAATGAAGAGATTGACAGTTTCTTAGCTTCCGTTGAATTAACGCATATTCATAGTGACATTCAGTTCAATCACACTTGTACTTCTCGTAACATTATTATCTTAAACTAAGTCTGTCATCTTTCAATTGATAATTAATTAAAGTAATCGAAACTTAAACTAAAGACTAGCATCTGAATATTGCATATCATTGTCATTAATCAGTGGGTGTCTGAAGCCTATTGTAACAAAGTGAACATGTCTGTTGGTAAATAGACTGACCTTAATACAAGAGACCTTTCTGTAGCTGGAGTAATCATTCATTTTGTCTTGGACTCTACATGTATTTCGAACACGTTATTGTCTTCAGGAACCACGACCCTACAAAGTAGCAACAGCTTTCATGCTAGCTCATCCTTACGGCTTGTCTCGAGTCATGAGCAGCTACAGCTTCACCAACTCAGACCAAGGCCCGCCTAACAACGGTGGCATAATCAACCATGTCCCCATCAATACAGACCTCTCCTGTGGGGGTGGCTGGGTATGTGAACATCGCTGGCACCAAATTTACAACATGATTTCCTTCAGGTGAGCTTTGGGCAGCCGTTAGATGAACCAAGTGACTGGGTAGGTTTTGATAGTAGGAACAAAAGCATGATACTCACGTTGACTCTTTGTTTGCAAATTTATGTAGACAAGTAGACAGAGCTAGGGTAGTTCTGAATTTAGTTACATTTTCGACCGTTTGATAGTATATAGCAACATATTGCACTTATAAATCCTTGAATACAATCATGTCGTCTTTCTGACCCTAAACTAGTTTTATCCTTTCTTTATATCTCAGTGTTAGTCCATGTGTGCTTTTAAAAAACTAATTCTCATTTTGAACTACAATCTTTGTAGTAGTTACTTCAGTATCATGATGCAATTTGTCCAACAAAGGTGTCTGTCTGAAATTTAGACTTTTAGTTGACTGGACCAACCGAGCTTGACCTCACCCCGTTATAATCTCACACGAGGTTGTTTTGTTTTTTTTTAGAATCCTACTTTCTTGCGGAATTAGCCCCTCTTCCCCACCCCACCCCACCCCCGCACACACACCATACACACATATAAGCTGCGCGCACAGAGATATTTATATCCTCTACTTATTTTAAACTACTTGACAGTCCTTCATGGATCAGATGCCAGTGGCGCTTCGATCTTATAAATATAGTCTGCTCCCTCCATATAACTTACCTAAGCACAAATTTATTCAGCTATAGAGAAGTTTTGAAAAATTATATTTTCGCAGAATATAGCTTAGAACAAGGCATTACTTTTACAGATCCCGTTAGTGCGCTTTATATACTTGTCTGAATTATTCGGGCAGTACCTGTCTTGGACAATCGTTTTTCACACTAAATATACTAGTTACAGGTGAGAAAAATGGTAGACCATACTTTAATAACTTAGAAATATAAATGCTTGGAATTAATAATGAAACTTTCCTCTCTTTATCTTCTTGTCAGAGTAATGTTTGTTTAATTTGCATTTATACATTTTGCATGGGGGTATTGTTTCCATATTTCAGGGCTCTAAATGGGGTTGTAGAGACGGAGTTTCCATATTTCAGGACTAAATACGGTTGTAGAGGCATAGTTTTCATATTTCAGGACTCATAGTTAAGGCTCACAGTTGTTTCTAGACGAAGGGCTATTACAATAATGGAGACAGTTTTCTCTCCTTATTTTACAAGTTTTCGAGGAGAAGAATGCAAAGAAAATCTTGTAAAATTAAGATCCCTTGCAATAATCTGACTGCAGCTTTGGGAAAATTAGTTAAGCTATTGGAGTGTGTAGAAAAAATGTTATTTAAATACTTTTGCTATATAACACAAGAAGTATGGATTTGCTCATTGTGATAAGGGATATATTAGTAAACAGATAAGGACAATGTTTTAACATATCTCTCTATGTGTTAGGAATATTGCTGGGACAGAGCCAGTTGAAAACTGGTGGTCGGGCTCAGACTATCAGATTGCCTTTTCCCGTGGTGCCAAAGCTTTCATAGCACTTAATCTAGAAAGTATTGAAATCAACCAAAACATTCAGACAGGCTTACCACAAGGACAATACTGTGACATCATATCTGGTTATTTGGAGAATGACCGGTGTACTGGTGAAATGGTTACAGTTGGTGGTGATGGCCATGCACACATCCGAGTCTGCTCTAGCTGCGAGGACCCCATTGTGGCTATTCACATAGGTCAGTGTTCACTCAGGATGTGTGTTGCTTATTGCTTTGTCTTGAGTATTCCAGATCCAGGGTTAATGATCATGTATGAGGTTAACAGCAACTTGTATAACACAATATTTTAAATCTAGCATCTAATTAGATTAGTTGCTGTTGCATTTATTTTGCTAAATTTAATTGCACTTTTGCAAAAAAAAACAAAAAAAACCACAACAAATAAATAAATAAAAATAAATAAATAAAATGAATATTTTTTTTTGGATGGAGTAAGAATTTAAATAAAATGTATTATCAATTATATGTATTACCAGAAGAAAATACTGCTGTATTCATGGCATTTTTATGTTTATTTTAACCTATGACATTAATTTTTTAAATTCTATTTTGCAGGAGCAAAGATTGGTTCAACCCCACAAAGAACTGGTTAAAGAATAAAAAAGTACTGCAGAACAATAGTGTAATTTGACGTGAAGAGTAATATTTTTTAACTGTGTGACTTGGAAGTGTGTGCATATGAATCAGTTCTGTATGTCTGATAATAAAGAAACTATGAAAAAATATTTTCTTGTGCTCCTCTGTGAATACTGCAAGTGTTATAAAAATTAAATAATAAAAATAAACAATGTTCATCCATCTGTCTTTCAGACAGCAAGAAATTACAAATAAAGAAACTGTCCAGAAAAACAACCACAGATATATATGTACTGTTTACTGCACAGATATAAATGAACTATGTGTGATCATACGTGACTCGATAACCAGACGGATTTATTATACTTAATATTCATTAAAATCAGTCTGCTAAAAATGGAAATCTTAGTATTATTGAATATCAAATGAATATTTTATTTTAGAAGATAACAGTAAAATGACTAAAAAGTAATAATTTACATAATGTGTCTGAATTTTAGTGATATTTATAGTGGAAAATGCTTCATATTTATATGAAAATTAGTATATCCATTGAAAAAAGATGGTAAATAAAACTGAAATTATACCCAAAGGAACAAAAATATTGTTCCTATAGAACTTGGATAAACTATACATGTATTTCCAGAGTATAAACAATGGCAAAAGAATTTGCAGGTGTTTAATTTAATTTTTGTTAATGAATTTTTAACTATTGAAATAGTAGTTTTTGCCTTTTTTAATCCTAGAAAGGTATGACAGAAGGAAAATTGTAAATATTGCATTTCATAATGTACTCTTAGAATATGCACAACTTCACACTTGTCTAATATCCCTGTTCACAAGAGGCACATTCAGAATATTAATGCCTCATCTAGACTAGGCTATGGATTGTACAATATATAGGATTAGATGAACAGTACTGACATTTTACTCTAGAGAAAATGTATGTCAAATGCATCCTATTCTACAGATTAGGAAAAAAAAGCCTTAATGCTTGGAATGCAACTCTTCTTTACACAGACATGATGAACTATTATGAATGTGTGTATATACTCTGTGTTCAAAGGTGTATATAAAACAGATGAAGTAATTACAGTACATACACCCATTTAGAAGTCAAATTTTGTGCAAAGTTTTGTTAGCAATGTCATTCAACTTATATTTCTACCATAGTGAATACTTCCATGCATAACAATTAAGTAATTTCATTTGACAACAAGAAAAATATAACAAGGAATAGATTAATTAATTAATATTTATGGCCAATAAAAAAGAATGAATTAGTATATTTAAATCACATACAAACAACAAATATCAAGATTTACAGCAATGCATCATGCTAGTGCCTGTCAAAAAGACTGTAAACACAATCACAAATAGTTTTATATCTATATAATTATAAGTGTAGTGTGTATCTTATAATCATTCAAGAATGTATCAAGTGAGTGAATAAATGCCTATAGTGAAAATTCAATTCATATTAAATTAACAGAATGGAATGAAGGAAATTGGTTGTCAGGTCATCAGTGGTGCCCCAACAGTTGACAAGACTAAGGGATAGATAGATATAGACAGACAGACAGACAGACAGACAAACAGATAGATAGAAATAGGTCACTTTTATCAAAAAGATCAGAAAGTTTGAAAGGTATTTAAAACTGCAAATTAAAATAAATGCTCACTGTTGGATTTTAATTTCAGGATACCAATTACATTGAATTCTACATAATGATCAGTATATTTAAATACCAGAAAGAAAACAACTAAATGACAGCATGACACATTCTCTACATAGGCTTGTTGCTGGTGGTGAGATATCAACAATGAGCAAACATTCTACAAAGTACAATGGAAAATTGCTGCCAAAGTACATAAAAGAAACTGGAATGTACAAGATCTATACAATCAGTTATATATGTATAGGGAACTTAAGCCTTCTTCCAAATTTACTTCTCTAATTCCAAAGAAAGGTTTGGGACACTGGATTGCATACAGGAAAGGTTAAAATACTGAAATAATAGCAAATGACTAATGTTAATAGTTATGCATCATCATATACATCATGGATTATGAAAATGGATTATAATAATTATTTTCTTTTAACAGTTTTTTTTTTTTTAAATTACAATTATAAAGACTGTTTCAGAAAGATGTATAACAACTCGTTAACCACTCTGTTAATAGAAGTGATTTTTTTAATATTAATGTACTGCTGCAATTAGTGCAATCATATGATAGTTTGATACAGTGCACTTATTATCTAGTCCTAGTACACTACAGTAACAACTTATTTCTCTCTAAATTTGCAAATGTTATGTCAACTATCAAATAGTAATCATGTTTTTGAGATACACTGTATTTAATTATTTAAAATAAGTAAGTCACCAAAATAATAACACAGACGTGGCTACCACAAGTAATGACATTTGTGTGTATATATATATATATATATATATATATATATATCACTAATAAATATCAAAATATAAAATCCAACACTTGAATGAATAAAACTCAAACAATATAAAGTGCCTCAGTGGTTGGCAGACATATACATTTTAAAAACAGAGTATCTCTGTACACAACCAGAAGTAGCACATATAGAGGTGGGTTAGAGCTTTTTAGCTTGTTTGTTTTGAGAGGTTAGATTATGGTTAGGGTCAGGATCAGCTGCACACAAAACCCAGAAAATAAATGCATACACTAAAACTGTTTTTATTCAGTTATCTTTTCATGTACTCATTTACTGTATGTAGATGTTGGGACTATCGATTGTGAACGGAGTGTATGCCTTTTAAAAATTAAGGATATTTTTGTTTCTAAAGATAGCTATTGTAAAGGACAATGGACAGAAAACATGTTTGAAAGTAAAAATATTTTATAAAAAGAAATAATTAAAAGAAATAATTTCATTGAGAAAACTGGAATTATAGCTTACAGTCCAAAAAGCAGGATGTTGAAAAAAACAAAATATACAGTCAGTATGGTTTCTATGCTACAATATGTTTAAAATAATTATATATAAGTTTATACAGGGTAATAACACCAGAATGATAAACATTACATTTCTATTCACAACAGAGAAATTTTAAAAGATCAATGAAAAAATCTCATTTTAAAAAGTTTTTCAATGCAGCTCTGCAAAACATATACTCTGAACAACAAAATTTAGTGTTTGTACTAGTAAAATGTACGCAGTCAAAAGATCACTAAAACAACCATTAAATATGTTCACTTGCACAGCAATTATAAAGTGTGTACTAACTGATAAAAATTAGCAAATTTTGGTGTTTCATCCTAATAGTTGGAAAAAAAATCTACACAATTACTTACTAAACAATATACAAAGAATATAATCAAAATAACATCATTAAAGTGTTTATTCAGAAAAGAGATTTATTTGACAATGAAGTACAAATTTTAAATACATGAAAATCAACCATATGTAGCACATCAACACCGGTTTATTAAAGATAGAAAGCTTAAATGTCTGTAAGTTAGATATAAGAAGATGTGCATGCATGATATAATTTCTTTTTCATTGTAAACAAATATTTATTCTCCTTGTAAATATAACTATGTACAACTCTTTTCACATTTGATTGCACTATATATTTAAAAATCCCAAGAATTTCCTGTACTGAAGCAGGGAACTTAAAGTCCAAGTATGTATAAGAATTGTCTGTAATTTTATTCATTCAAAAACACTGTTCTAAAGGTATTTTTTAAGAGCTTCTATTTCAGCAACTAGTTAAAGTTAAACCATAATCCTTCTAGATCTCCTCCCTCCATATCTCTTCTTTACATAGCATACTCAGAAAATACAAATTAATAAATCATCAACAAATTCATTCATTAGCCAAAAGTTACTCCTGCTTCTTTTTCTGACCAAGCTGTTTCAAACAACAGAACATCCACAGAGGCACATGAGCCCTTACTGATTATTAATGTCAAAGAAAAGATTTATGCATGACATAAAATAACTTGTCCTGAGTGACCTTTCACAGCCTGAACTTTTCTTAAGTGCTTGCCCATGGTCCAGCCTAAGTAATAAAAAAATTAGCAGATTCATTAGCAGACTTTCTACCCAAACATAATTTCAAACATGTTTCTATTTTGCACACTCAGTTGATTCATACCACCTGTTGCATTCTATGGACTGTGAATCGCTTGTAAGATGCAGGTTCAAACTTAAGATAATGACTTCTGGCAACAAGTTGTAGTCCATCTGAGCTCACTGGGGTATCAGCAAAGGTGAAAAAAAGATATGTCAACCAAGACAGCAAGTCATTCAATAAACATCACTCAAGACTAATTTTAGTGTACATAAAGGGAGTCTATGTGATTATAGTCAGTATAAAGCACCATGATTTAAAATTTAAACAAAAAGATAATTTCCAGCATGCAACTTCTTCCAATACCAGTAATTTATTTTGTTTCCATTGCAATATTTGACCTTACAATACATAAGAAAGTTTACACTTGTCACAGTTAAAATATGAAACAGGGTATAAAAATTATGACAGTACAAATTGATTTATGAAATATGTACAAATTACCTCATAAAAAACTTTAAACAGTCAAAATTAACACTTATAATACTAAAAAAATTACTTCTGTCATAAAACATATGTGCCTAACAAAGAGAACTCAAATTAACTTGAATGTAGAACTGAGGTAGACATCAATATATGCATACTTTAAAATATATCAGCTGATCAGTATATATTTGTATTTATATGGACCATTGGGATCTAATAGTAATACTCTATCAAGATCAGCAAGTAAAAAAGATAAAGGGAGATCTATGTGATTATAGTCAGTATAAAGCACCATGATTTAATGTCATCCATTTTTTATTCCAACTATATTAAAGAGTATAACATACAACCATATTAAAGAGTATTACATACAATACTTGAGAATCATAAACTGGACAGACATTATTCCATTTGACATTAATTTACTAATAATCAACTATATCTGTCAACTCTTCCATTGTGCAAACCTCCCAGCAAATTTACTGATTCTCTGGCTTTTAATATTACACTTGCTTCTCCTGGATAAAACAGGAATATCTCCTACTTTTACCCCAGCTACATAGTTTGGCTTGCAGTAATATATCAAAATGTACAATGACTACATTTATGTAATCACATGACTATAAATCATTTATAAATGCAGGTAAACAGAAATAAAATGGAAAGTGTTGGAATAAATGGAACATGGTCTTAATTTTTTGTCTGGGAAAGGCAAAGTGTGGACGTTTGCAAGATATGCAATCGCTGTAGTATCTATGCAGCTATTTCAGTAAGTTAATGATAAATTTGCTATTCTTAAAATAAAAAGTTATTTAAATAGTATTCTGTGAAACTGGCAAGTCACATCCCAACGGACACCGGGGACAGCCATGACAACAACAACAACAACAACAACGCCACCAGTGAGGAGGTCGGGAAGTTGAACAACCCGGGCACATGTACACACTGGTTATAGATCTGGTGTGTTACTAGCCTGGGCTCTGTAAGACAACCCCCCCTCACCATAACAATAGAAATGGCTACAACATCAACGCCACCGCCAGGAACAACAACAACATCAACTCCAACCCAAGGATTACCGAGTTTGGAGTCCGCCTTTGCCGGCCAGACATGTTTTCGCAATGAGCGCACCACAGCAGAAAGGAACTTCCCCTCCCTCTCCCCCCCCCCCTACCCAAACGCAAAAGTGGCGGAAGCCGGAAGCGCCCCCTACATTACCTAGCTACTGGCAAGTCAATAAATCTTCTTGTTGATTACTGGAAAATGATTTATGTGTCTATCATCAATTTCATTATTATATGTCCATGCATTGAGAATAAAAACAGTTAAAGTATATATAAACATAGTCAATTAAGAATATGACACTATGAATTTCCCAAATCAATACACTCTACTTCCTTCTCAAAATGTGGAACTGTACTATATCAAGATGCAAAGATATATTTATTTTTTGGTTGACTAGATATGAATAATCAATCTTTATATGATAGAATAAAATTGTTACAAAATGATTATTGTAAATGTTTTAATTTGATTAATTTATGTAATAAATTTATAAAAAATAGATTTGGTACTAACTAGTATTTGGAACTAGTGTTAAATACAAAATAATTAAAGGCTAATTATAAATGCAAGCTTAAATTTGGTTAAATTTGAGTATGTGTATATATAAACATAATTTGTATTCAGTTATTCTCTCTCTCTCTAAGTTTTGCTTTCACAAACAGCAATTCTGCCTCAAAAGGGGATGCACAGTATATGTAAACCATTATTTGTTTTAACTTGTATTCACTGACTGGCTCATATGAATGTATAATATGTGTGGGTAAGTCTATACTTCAAGAATGAATAACAATAGTTGTATAAAAGTTATATATGTAAAAAAAAATGCCTTGAAAACAAAATCAAAAAAAAAAAAGGAATAAAAAGGGAATGATTTTACAAATAATGCAATTTAAAAGCTTAACTTTAAATAATCTATTTAAAGTACAGCAATTACAAGTTATTCATTTCAAATAATATAATTCAATGAATTATAAAAATTATATTTTACATTGTAAAATGTGTATAAAAGTAATATTGTGTGTGCATAAGTTTCTAAATTTTAATTAATAACTGATACAAAATTCTGCTACCTATAAGTTATAAATAATAATTAAATAAGAAGAAAAAAAGGTGCTCATATGGATAGTTGGAGCTAATATTATCTTCATCACAGCAGAATATGACTATGAAAATAATTTAAACAGTGCAGCAATCATGGTATAGTTAAAGAGCTCTTTTTCAGAAATAATTTTATAAACTAATACATTATTTTTACATAAATTCTAAACAAAACATAGATCTGACTTACATACACAAGTAGTCCTAATCAATACATAAATACACAACAAGCAGTCCTAATCAATACATAAATACACAACAAGTAGTCCTAATCAATACATAAATACACAACAAGTAGTCCTAATCTATACATAAATACACACAGGTAGTCTTAATCAATACATTAAACCAGACTAGTTACTTATGGCTGCAACATTACTTAAATGAGTGTTTGAAGCTCCTTCAGTGTCTTCAACAGCTTCAATGCCGGAGGGAGGTGGTCGCTTGATCTGTCATCACAAAGAAACAGAACTGTCAAATAAGTTAATATATGCCATATAATCTAAAAAGATTCATATGCATGTGTGCATGTTGTGTGTGTATAAATATTCTATTTATAATAGGCATTGTGTGTGTATAAATATTCTATTTATAATAGGCATTCCAAACATATTTTTCAAAATCATTACTAATACTTTAAATTACATAGACAGATAGAACCTTTTCTACTGATTTCAATGATAGTAAAATCAAGTTTGTAACTCAATTAGAACCAAAGTTACAAATTTTTCAATATTTAATTTTTCGCAAACTTTTACGTTCAAAAATGAAATTGTACAAATAAATCACTTTGAAGGTCGACAAAATGAAGAAATGATGAACAATATAGTTCAGACTCTCCACATAAGTAGTATCCAACACACAAATGTGGCTGAATTTTTTAAGGGGTTTTGCAATGTTATTTTCAAATATACTGTCAGTCAAAATTAGCAATTTATTAATTTTGGGGTTGGAAAAAGCTCTAACGCAGTTAACCCAAAATGGACGAAATTGCTATAAAGGTTTAAACTGTAATAAATCTGCTTGTAATTGAGCTACAGAGATGCTTTTGGTACCATTGGATTCAGTTTGGAAAGATCTATATTATATTAAGAATGCATTCACCACAATAAAGAAATCTTCATATTTTGTACACACACACTCAGATATTTGCCAATCATTTATCTAATTTAATGCTTTTTTCAGTTCAATGATTTCAGTGCATTCTAGCTTGATACCACAAGGAATCTTTCCACAACAGCGTTTCATGTTGTGGTGGTTAAACTTAAATAAGCGATGCAATCTGCTGGTAGACCATTATTCCACAATCTGCCTTCACTGGACACCGACAGAATTTCATAGTTGCAGTAAAACACAGCCATTTATTACCTCTACATCATCTTTTCTCCGCCAGTCTTTCCACTTACATGCTTAAAAGAATATTTGTACCTTATAAATCTTTCTCCCTATTGAATGGTACAACACTTAAGGTGGCACACCTAACTAAAAAAAAAATTTTTTTTAAATCGGCGAAAACAATCAATAACTCAAAAAGCATGAAAAATTGAAAAAATTCAATAACAAAAAATTTATTGGTATTTTCTGATAGAAAAATGGCTGAATTTAATGAAATTGCTTTTATTTTTGGACAAATCACAATAGTTTTGAAGATATTTTCAATTAAATATGGGGATATACCATGGGAGATGTTTATGGTTAAAAAGTTAACTGAAAATCAGTCATTAATTTCGGTTTTTGCAGGATATCTAAAAAAACTATTAAAGATATCTGCATGGAATTTTGAACATTTTTAAGGACAACATAAGCTGGCTTCTGAGCCTCTAACTTTTTATATTTGACTTTAGTGTAGATATGGAATTATAATTAATTAAATATTTTGTAAAAAATTATTATTTAAATAAAATATGTGCTCCATCAGCTGAATGATTGCTACACACTAGCCAGAAGCCAGATATTAATTGACTACCAAATATTTTGGCTATATATTTTAAGGTTTTCTTACAATCTTGTCAAAAAGAATTAACAAATTTTAAGTTTTGGAAAATATGTTTATATTAAATAAATAATTTTGAAACAAAACCTAGTAAATTCATCAGAAAAGTGAGTAGGCCTATATATTTTGAATCATCAACCATTTTTCATCAGTTTCTGAAAACGTGAATAAAAATTGCCTTCATTTATTTGATACAATTTTTGTTGTTGATATTTAGTGGATTTCAGCTAGATGTGCCTCCTTAAGCTTTGGATAAGGAATATAAATTCTAAAGTAATTTTCAGAGTTCACCCACCACCACCAAAGTTAAATTCTGTACCATAAGCCTTGTAATAGTACGTACATCATCAGCTCACTCTTATATTTATTGTGGAAAAATAAGCTTGCAAATACAGCAAATATATAACTCACTCGTGTCTATAGAATTTAAAAAAAGAAAAGAAAATCTGGTAAAAATAATAACTAAAATATTAAAAAAAACATCTAGTGATCTACTCATTGTCTACACTGTGCCCTGCTAATGCAGTAATGGATGAAAAAAGTGGTCATGTGACCACAAAATAAAAAGAATTAAAAACAAATAACATGCAGTCCTAATAAAAGAAATACATTATATTGCAAATAAATCTTCTCCCCTATTGAATGATACAAAACTTAAGCTATGGATAAGGCAGGCATAAATTCACAAAGTTATTTTTCGTGTTCACCCTCAACGCTTTAAGAGATGAATGCTACTGTAGGCCTATAGACACTGAAAATTCTTATTTATCAGTTAATATAGTCCTTTAAACAAAAAAATATATGCTATAAACTGAAAATAATTGATTTAACTTATCAACTGCATCCTCAACAGAGTGATGCACAAGAATGCAAAGTGGAAACTGGTTCAATGTCGCCAAGTTGAATATGGCGGTACTCAATACAATCCGCCATTGTTGTTGACAGTCTTCGGTGATTTCAGTCACTGACCATAGTTCTTTCAATGCAATTCAGTATGTGTGCAGTATTTTTTGTCTCAAACAAACTTTACAGGCTTAAGAAAGAATTTTCCTATTTTCTGATAGCTTTTAAGGCTGCTATGTTATCAGAATCACCAAGAACGTAATTTAAGAAAATTTAAGTTCAACCTTATTTCACTTTATCTTGAAATTCCTGCGCATTATTTAGTATGGAAATGAACCTTGTTCTCTCCGCTACATGAAAACAGTTATTATTTTTAGATTACTATAGCACACGCGAACCCATGGACCGAGAAAGAGTGCATGTGTTAAGCGTTAATGCTGGACAAGTTACGGCGGCATGGTCAAAAAGTCTTTCAGTTGGCAGCTTCTGAATAACTGCTTATTACTTTTTCACAATATTTATTAAAACAAAAAACACAGAAAGACAGAGCAGAGAACAAACTTTCTGTTTCATGTACTTTTATTTTACAAAGTTTCAATGTACAGAGAAAACATGTGTTGAAAATGTAGAAAAATTGACTAAACAACATCCCAATCAGCCATTCAGTGATGTTTGGAATACCTATTTATAAAGTTATGATCAATTTAAGTATTTCATAATAATAGATTATACTTTTTGAAACCATTAAGTATGATAATAAATTACATTAATAAATACATTACATACTGATGATGTTATGATTTAATGACATCAATATTATGTGCAAACAGTCTTTCCTGAAATCAATATTTAAAAATGAAAGCAAAACATATGACACGGACATTTTCCACTGAAAAATCTTAATATAAATAGACCAATCATCTATCTCCATCAGGTAAAATATGTTTGAATGTGAACACTCTCAGAAAATTTCAGAAGGATGTATGCTAATACAATTTTTAATAAAAAAATAAATACATAAATATTTTTCCATGCAGAAAACTACAATACCAGAGCAAACTTAGTTTTAATTTTAAGTTTGTATTTTCTGTAGGCCTAACTAATTATTTAATATACTCTATTAATATATGTATACAAGTTATAGTAACAGTCTCTACATTTATAAATAATGGAAACTTTGGCCACAAACACTGGATATCATTAAAATAGATAGTTCAGTCAGTGCTCCTTTTCATAAGTTACTCTCAAGTAGATGTCAAAAGGTAAAGCGTCTAAACCAGTCAAGTGAAATAAATGTGAGGTGTTATGTTTAAAGCACTAAAGTTTGCTTTATCCAATATTTTTTTTTACCATTCAAAGTTGGGAAATTTATATAGTACATGTAATAACAAGGAAAAGAAAAGTGTGATGTAATAAATGTAATCTCTTTATTTGTAGGAAATCTTGCATTAAAAAATTAATCACATAATGCCATCAATACCAAAATCAAATAAAGCCATTAATATCAAAATCTATACACAAAATATACAAATTTTAGATTCTTAGCTTTGTTAACCAAATTTTAATTTTTTTAAAATTTTTACTTACAGTAGCCAATGAAAGAAAACATTTGGCACCAGCATGATTTTTCAGTAGTTAATGAAATAAAACATTTGGAACCAGTATGAGTTTTCAGTAGTTAAAGACATAAAACATGGCACCAGCAGGAATTTCCAGCATAATGAATTTACTTTCATGAAAATTTGTTTTGTATTTTGGTCATTTAACTAGGTACAAGCATTTGCAAATTGTGTGAAACATATCAGATTACTGTTTGCATTATTTTAGGATGAACTAAGTAATTTTTTATTCAAACTAAAAAATGGTTTGTATAAACTAATGTGAATTTTTAAAGTGGTGGGTGAAAATACTTCACTAAACAAAATTTTAAAAAGCTTAATATTACTATTTTAAAAATATTTTAAAACTATTTGCAAATTATCCTATTCAAATTGTCAGATTTCAGGTTTTACTCACAAATTTGATCTTAATAGTTATTATTTGGAGGGCTAGTATATTTCACTTTGCAAATATTAAATAGTCTCATGGTGTTCTTAAAATGGTGAAATGAGTACGAAAAAGCTAAAAACTGGATGTAACAAAACAAAACAACAATGTAGTTAACAATCTTCATTTTATTCATTGTCAACAGATGAACCTCGATGTCAGTCCATTGGCTGTTTTTGATCTTGTAAATCATAACCATTGGATAATAAAAACTACTCATCCAGTTGGAACCGGTTTGCATTACATCAGCAATTTCTAGCATATTCTCAATTTGAGTGTTTACTCCAACTCTGACACATAAAAATACCATCATAAGGCCCAAGGTCGAGTCACTTTGATAATTTAACAATTTATATAATAATTAAGTTTAGAAATAGGGATAGGCAAATTTACTCCACCACAACCTCAAATAATTCACTATGAATGTATCAAAATCACCACTATTTACCCAAAAAGTATGATACTGCTTTTGTTTGACTTCTAAAATGTACTCTATTTTTTTATTATTGAGCATAATACAGTATTAGATAACAATTTCCTATCAAGAATAAGTATTTCTTGCTCTTTAAGGTATTTCTGTTTTAGTAATAAATATAATATAGTAAGACTAATAGATTTACACATAGGTTGTTTCTTTTAAGTTTTGAGAGTACATAAAATAAATCATTAAATGTAATTCTATAAGTAATAATGGAGAAATCTGTCTTTGAAAAAATTGCCAAAATTCAAAATTGAGTATTTTCCTTTCAAAGATGACTTCTGTTTGTAAATAAATAAGTATAAAACTTTAGATGAGTTTCATTCCTCATAATGACTCAGTAAATCTTCATATAACATTGGAAGAAAATCTTTAATTTCATTACAAATCAAATATATTATAGTACTAATACAGTCAAAAATAAATTGTTACAATTATTAAAATACAGAACTTTTATTATAACAATAAACTTAAAAATGCAATTTACATATACACACACAGGTATACAATGCAACTCAAAGATGATAAATAAAACCAGCCTACCCCATCCATAGTTACATCTCCAGCCGCCATGTAAGCTGTTGGTGATGTTAGAGGTTTACGCTCGTATTTCCTCCTGTGCATGCTGTCTACCTCTGTCAGATACCATGTTCCAGGAAATAAGATGTCCACTTGCCCCACAGGTTTATATGGAGCTGCAAAAATGTTTTTTTTATATAATGCTCAGTTTACACCAATTCTACTAATGCACTAACACATTTTTAACACATTTTATATTTTATAAGAAGTGCCACGGATTCATCTGAACCATACCCAGTTCCATTATATGTGACTCCTGCACTGCTCATTACTTAATAACTTCCAAGGCCAAATTTGCCTCCCTCATAAAGCTTTCATAATGTGGCAAATATCCTGTGCAGAAACATCCGTTTACACACAATTTTATTTAGCCCTATATCTCAGAAATATGTTATGGCTTAAATCAAGTAATAACAGTATAATCAAGTGCCTATGGGAAAGAATTAACATAGGCACAATTTCATACACAGTAGAATTCAATTTCACAATGTTGCATTATCCTGTCTGATTACTTTAGCAGCTTACCACAAAATATGGGTAATGTTAATAAAAAGAAAAGAGTGAGGAGGATAGTGGTTAAAAAAAAATGCATTTCATCACACAAGCCTACACTACAAAAGTTTCTTCAGGAGTTCCTCAGTAACTACCTCAGTAAAATTTCAAACTGCATCAATCCATCCTGAAGTCTAACACATCAAGAACACAGTTTTCCTTTAATGTCGGAAACCAAGCTGCCACTTTGAATCATTCCATTAGTTTTAAGTAGCAGTAACTAATATTCATATATCATCTGTTATTTGCTCAGCCAAAGAAACTGAAAGACTAACTTATGCAAGTGTACAAATATGACTGCCTTTTCTCTCTTTTAGTGGGTCCCTAAAATTTAATTCTACAACCATGCTCTACATGCTTCATGGTTTCATATTTTCAATTGCAAATCAATCCAAATATCAGTCTGAATTATTCAATGCTAACAGTCTATCCTGGCAAATTTAATGTTCCTCCTAAAAGCATCCTCTAAGAAATACAGCACATGAAATTGATAGTTATTTACACATAGTTCAATGTCTGGAATCTTCTAATGTTCAACTTCCAACACTCAGAATCCAACATTCTATTCAAAACTTAGTTAAAAATAATAAAACAATTATTTCCCTCAATACCAAATCATACACATGAGTAATTCCACCACTATCAGTATATCAATAAAACAATACAGACTTATGACTATGAAATATACAAGATGTTGTCAATTTAAGATATGAATCATACTTCCAAAGACTGTCTAACAATAATACAGTCAAAGAATTCAATGAATTTCACGAAACATAATACTTTCTTCTCCAAAACCCCAACAATGGATATCATGTGAATGCAACCAAAAAACTAGCCATTTCTAAAAGAGAATGTTTATAATTCAGTGACTGGTCAGTAAATCTCAGTCATGCAGTTAGGCTCAAATAAGCCCAAACCTACCCAAATGGTGAGTCTGTTCCCGCAACTTCATGCATTTGTCAAAGTCCTGAGGAGATACTTTTTGTCGGCAGTCTAGTCGTTTACTCAAGTTGCTGAGGCTAGACACCAATCTCTCCAGGGATGAACCTGGAGAACAGTCTTCAGTGATGCGTATGGAAAACATGGCTGCAGCCAGTCCTGAGCCATAAGAAAATAAAACTGTTCTTTTGCCCACAAGCTGTTCAACTGTGTGGCTGTTAAAAAAATAAATAAAGGGCCAAGATTAACAAATAATTACATTAACACTCTAAAACTGCAAAATACTGAATGAAATGTGGATGATCTTAAGCATTATAGAATGTTCAAACATTTCTATGCAATACAGGTGCTACTAGCATTAAAGTAAAAGAGAAAGAGAGTCACAAATGCCTGCAAAGATTCACATCATAGATATCTCTTACTTCCGCTGATAATTAAATTAATTATATAGTCCAAAGAATGCAGTTTAATTCTTTGTATGCAAAATAAAATTAACTTTAAAACTCTATTCCATGTGTTAAAACTGCTTTGCAAATACATGTATAATGAGAAAAAGATTTTATTTATTTTTTAAAAAATAATTCCAGCCTGTACAAACATTAAAAAGAAAAATATAAGCAAAAACTACAAATTAATCCAAAGTTTATAAAAATGAAATATATTTCTTAACCTGCCTAATTTTGTCATCAAAGTAAACAACAAAAATGAAAGCAAGTACTCTGGACTAAAGTTTATTTAAATCATTTGGAATGCAGCTCATTATGGTTCAAATATTCTTTTGTTTAGATGTCAATTGTTCCAAAGTTCCTATAATCAAGTAGTCCAGTAATTTTTTTTTTCAAAACAAACTTCAAGAAGAAATTTGTAGTTCAGAAATAAAGAGAAAACTGGTACAAGAAAGCAAAGTGAAATTTTAGAAGTTATATTTAATACTTTTTAAAAATAGATTTTTGTACGTCCATAACTTCTATTAATTTTATTTTCAGACCTTAACAAAGCAATTCAACTATGATAAAAATAAATGCTGCTTTATTTCTACATCTGAATAATAATTATTGTATATGAGTTTTGTTCCAAATTGGTGAGCTGTAGAATTTTACATTTTTTTATAAAAACAACATCAATTTAAATTTTATTTGTGCACTGTCTAGTATAAAAATAAGACTCTTTCCAATAATAAATATCTTGTGTTATATAATTAATTATATGAGCCCTCAATGATCTAATGATATATAGAAGTACAATCAAGTCAAGAACTAAAGTGATTAGCTTCCCTTTACCCCTGACATTCACTCACTCATGTGAATCAGTAGATTACTTGCTAGGGTAACACACTAAAAACAAAATAATAATGAAAAAAATAAATAAGTGGGACCATGGACGGAATATTGAATGTAGGCACCTTGTAAAGAATAAAGAGGTGGAGGGAGCAAATATCATTGTCTTATAACATGCATTTATATGCAATTAATCTAAAAGGCTGTATCTTATCAGACAGTTCAAGCAAGTAAACCTGTGAAATGTCACTTACACAACCAAGTGGAAGCGTTCTGAGCCTAACAACACCAGATGATGAAAGATGATGCAGACAAAAAATAAAACTTGAAATAAAACTCAGGAAATTATAAGAGAATTCTGACCCAGAGATTTTATAATATGTGAAGCTGCATGGCACAGCCTGGCTAAAGATGCTAAAATTAATTTTGTGCTACAGTCATTTGTAGTCACAAATCCCCTTTGATAGTCCGGGGTGGGGTGGGGTGGGGATGTATTTAAAAAAATGTATAGTAAAAAATTATCTGACATAAATTAAAATGTGTTGTTTAAAATTCTGAACTTTAATAAATAACAAAAAACCCACTTTTGAATTTTTTTTACTTTAGCCAGGTTTTGCCATGCAGCATTACATATATTTCAAAGCTACATTTCTATAAAAGACACTATTAGAGGAAATTGCTCTTATGAGCTTTAGTTGACAAACTGTGCTGTGAATGATTAAAAATATAAGAAAAAAACACTGATCGAAAAAATGTAAATGGCCTATAGACCGTCCTCAAAATTTGCAACTTCTTCCATTAACATTTAGCATGCTGGATTCATTATTTCAGTGCCATAATGAGCAACATGTGATAAAGATACAACTTTTTAAATAAATAAATATATGACACTTTCACCAGATTTTAGCTAAAAAATATACAAAATTAAAATTATTATATTAAAATTTTGCTTGTGCTGTGCCCAATTCTAAAAACCAATACAGGGCCAAAGACATTGCTGGTCAATTAGTTTGGTCAACCCAGATAAACAATGAGTTAGTTTTTAGCTAAGTGGATGAGTGCAATAAATGGGTGTCCAAATATTTTGCCAACAACATGCAAAAGCTTAACAGAACTTGCTTTAAATGCTGATTCTGTTAGATGAATACTGGTAATCATAAGCAATAATGGAAGATAGTAGTGCTTCAGTTCTTGACTTCAATTGCAGTTTGTGAGCTGTCAAAAGCTGAGCTGCTGGAGTTAACATTCAGATAAAGTAAAAACTATGTTCCTTGTGTCATAGACATTTGGTTGCATGCTAGAAATGTGTAAACTTTCTTTTTCACCAGTTTCCATTTAACATTAACCAACAGTTTAATTATTATTCAACTCATCAAAAGCAAAACTCATCAAACCACATAAGCACTAGAACAGCCAAGTAAATCATTGCCTTTAACCAATACTTTGTTGTACTTGTTTTCAGACTGAATAATTATTCAAATATAAATACAAAAATCTCTGAATAAAATACATATTAAATAATTGAATAATTAAGTGAATTATTTTAGTACAACCTTAAATAAAAAGTATATAAGGAGACTACAAGCAAAATAGTTAAGAAACAAAATGATAACACATGATGCTTTTGTACAAGTTGTAAGGAAATACATTTTTTTTTTAATTACCAAGCTATAAAAGATGCCAATCCTCCATAAAGAGAAGGTGTATACATGTTTCCAACTTGAACTGCTAATCTTGTTGATGGCATTGTCTTTATTTCATATAAATTCTTGCTGGCTGTCATAAAGGTTGACTCCACATTGCGATCAAAGTATGTATCTTCAAGTTTCACATCTCTGGAAAATAAAGGGGGTACTTTTCTAAATAAAATAAGTTTTTTCCTGAATATTTAGCATATATCAATAAAACAAAACATAAGGAGCATTAATAATGTCACAGATATACAAATCATTAGCCAAAGAGGCCATGCTAATTCCCCACGGGAGATTTAACACACAAATTATATGCCCCTTCTGAATAGTCTCCATTAGTATGTCAAGCAGAAGACTGATATTTAGCTGGTGGAGTATTCAGGAAAACATGTATTTTACTATGGAAATTTTCTTTTTCCATCATAGAATCAGATGTACATAAATAATCATCAGTAAGAAATGGAAATTGTCCACTGCAGTTTTTAAAACTTTCTTTTCTGTACAAATAAGAGTGACATGTCTTCAAGTTTAAGGATAATATCAAGGAAAGTGAACAATTATTTCCAGCCCATCACTGCCAAGATATCCTTAAGGGCTACAATTTAGCATGAAGCCTAACTGAAAGAAACTGCTGTTCCTGTTTATATGCATTTCTTATAATTTATTTAAGTCAAGATGATAACATCTGACTTCAAATATTTATTATATGCAGGGAGATAGGCAGAAACGTTTACACATCTGTCTGCAAATCTCTCTCACATGTGGAAAGGATGCACAGAAAAGTAAGAAAACATTTTAAATCTGTAAGCATGTAAAAGGTATGAATCTTTGAGATTTAGTCTTAAAGTGTGATTCTCTGACAAAACAGTTTTGGATTTGAGTCCAGAGGACAGTATCTTAAAGTCAGTGTTTGTGTCTATAACTAAAGAGTTTTGTAGCAGAAAACGTCTAGAAAAGAATCCTGGAGAAGAGAGATCTTTCATTTCTCTAGGAGAGAGATTATATCCTAAAATAATGTTCAGCTCTTTCCTGATGATAGCTTGGTGGGTACCAGTTCACTTGTCAAGTTACTGGGGAGCTGCACAAGGAAATATAAAGGCCTATATGGATAATCTGAATCTATCCATCAAATGTTATTGCCTTTCATATTTTTATAAGCAGCCTCCACCAAGTCTACAAGGTTCTGATAGTCATGAACATTTAGCTTGATATTCTTCCCACCCCCTATCTGTTAGTGATCACCTATGCTATGCCATATGACAACCAAAGTGTTAATGACCAATGACAATATTAATATGGCAGCTCTTCTCTAAACTAATATATATTAATATTAGTCACTATGATTGTAGAGGCTATGATTTCTGCTGATCTAATTATAAAGTCATATTTCAGGGAATTGTCTGATATTGCTGGACAGACTAAACAAAACTTGTGATGTCAAATTGATGCAGGAAGCTGTGTCTAATAATTAATGGAAAAATAAGCACTGATCTTATAATCAAGTCTGATATGCTCTACCCTCTCTGGGAGGATCAGAAGTTCTCATCTGTAAAAGATCCATGAAGAAGCATTAGAGTGCATAAATAAAGCAGTTCTGTCCACTGGTAAAGATTTTGTAGTGAAATATCATGCAGGTCAAAACAGAGTTTGACCTAATCATAGCAATAGATTCACAATGATGAAAGCTATGGTTAAGTACTTAGGGTAATGTGTGTCTGGTAACAATAGTCTTTTGTTATCATGTGGTCTACTGATGCAGATAATTTATTCCTATTTTCTACTGAGATGGAGATCTAACAGGGACAATCAATCTTTGTTAGATCACAGCATGTGGGACCTAATATAATTTTTATTTTTCCTGACAGATCTTCTGTCTCTTCACATTTCACTATGCAATGAGCCCAAATCAGAACCAGACTTAAATGAGAGCAAACGAAGTGAGTAAAGTGGGATTATCAAAATTGGGCAATTCAATAGGTGTCAGAGGCTGGGGTCTCTAGATGAAGAGGGGATAACAGCAAGACAAGTCTGGGTGAATCCCCTCCTTCTATCTAAAGAGTAGACAATAAAACTTAGTGAGTGATATGACAAATCGACAGTTATGAGAGCCTCTGTACCAGCAACACTTGATGATCCCAAACAGCAGTTGAAGCTTTGCTTCCTGGTGTGCTATTTTCACAAATGTGCAGGAAGGTAATATGCTAAAACAGCACCTAATTTTCCTTACCAACTGAAGATGTTACTGTTTAGTTGATGTTGGGAAGGTGATTTGTGGTCTTAAAGTCATACTCATTCACCAGTTACCTCCCTTGGAAAATTTCTGTTACTTTTGTAGTGAGAAAACACCCATTTCTCTAGATTCAGCTATATCCTCTATAGTTTCGGACAACAGTGAACCCAAAGGTCTGGTTTTGGAGGTCAAATACATAGGTCAATCACTGGCATGCAAACCTTTCATTGTGAGAGCCATTAATATGAGATCAAGACTTCTGTTTTCATCATCTTAACTAAATACATGTACAATGGTGTCAAAGATACATGTCCCTCAATGATTCAACTCTCTCAGCCAAATGGAGGCTGCACATCTAAATATTGAGAAGAATGTGAAGTACGAAGGACTTAGTATGTCATCTGTTCACATTTTATCTGCTATCATTAGACATTTCAGTTTGCAAAATGGTTGTTGTTTGACTGTCAGTGAAAAGAAATATTTACTGTTTTCTGGCACTAGGCATTGGAATAAATAACATAATTGATTAACATTTACAAAACAAGATTTTTTTCACTCTTCTTTTTAGTGCAAACTACAAGAGTGTGCAAGAATCAAAATACTCTTTCAAATGCCTGCATTCAATACAAACATAATCAGCTTTGATGCTCTCAAAGTCAATAAAGTAAACACTTTTGGATATCAGCAAACATAAAATAAGAAAAATATGCTCTGCTTTGACTTAGAGACTGACAAATTTGAAAATGAAAATACATGGGGAGACTGAAAAACTTTAAATGACAGGAATGAAAGAAATTCCCAGTAACGTATCTGAAATGCTTAAAGAAACTGACACCCTTAAGAAAAGAAAATGCGAATTACAATGCTTGACTTGCAAATCATCCTCTAAGTATTTAAAACAAAAAATTACTAATGAGACCTCTGTGGGCAACAAACACTTAATCTAGTGCTGTTATCATTTATCTTCCCTGGGAAATCACTGGGTTCTTTAGGTTGTTGGTTTGTATCTGTGACTATATCAACACTCCATACCTATACATATTTAGTTTTATGATGGGAAAAAATAACACAAGTCCATAAAAATATTAAAATATACCTATGTGTAAATAATTGTTTGTTTAATTTTATGAAATGCTAATTAATGCTAGATTAATCAACTGCCTTTTAAACTGTATGCACATACAAGTTTGATTTTTATGGAACTGTAAATTTTAATACACCTATGATAACACCAATACATCATGAGAGTGATTATTTCAATCAGGATTATCAGAAACTGTTTTAAAAACTTCAAAATTTAGGTAAAGGAAATGAGCCAAGCAACCTTGTTTAGTGATGCACATAACAAATGCTACAAGTATTTTTCTTTCTCTCACATTTTATATAAACTAATAAAATAAAATACAATATATTAAATAAATATCGACAAAATTATGAGTACCTGTATATGAACACATCGCATTTAACTGTAAAACTGTTTACCCTATTTCAAATAATTATCCATTTTCTAAAATTTACAATTAATTTAAAGTGAAAATACTGTAGAGGTTATATTTACCTGAAAGCTTCAAGGCCAGCATACCTAGATGAATAATTGGGGTTGGGGTCACTAAGAAAGTCATTAAGCATGATCCTGGCAAAAGATTTCATGACCAGTTTACAAAATGGTTGGTGAAAAATGAAGGCATCAGCTGTATCAAGCAGACTTGAGCCCTCTGCAATAATTACATAAAATTAATTTGATAAAATGCTGAAGAATTGAGGCAATAAAGCTATGCAAAATTATCAGTAATGATTCAGTACTGGGATTTTCATTCACAAAAATGCTTGCAAGTAGCAATATGGAAGTTGGATAAAACTAGAGCATAGAAGAAAACTGGGATTTTGTTTGCCGGATCCAGTTTATATTTAATATATCTAAATTGTATATTTTTTTACTTAACACAATGGAAAACTACGGTAACAGTAAAACATTGCAATTACTAAGGTTGATAGAATAACATGTTATCTCAATTATGCTAAGTGGTTAAGGAAAAAAATCACTGATCACCAATACATCACCCTTCCATTTACCATGTAACAATCCATTTATTTTATATTCAAATCACATATTGCAAGTATTGTGCATTTGTGTAAATTTCCTCTTCAATCGTTTTGGTCATGATGAAAACAATGTATGGAACAATCACTATTATATGTATACTAGCACATATCCACGAGACTTCATGCTAGACCAGTAAATATGCTGCAGTGATGAGAGATAAATGATAATAATAATAATAATAGTAATAATAAAAACAATAATTCGTATCTGCATTTATTAATATTATAAGCCAAGCTAAGAAATCAGCATCCTATAAAAAATATTCATGCTCAACAGACTAATTCTTAATTAATAACTATAAGTGAAGAGAGGTGCCTTACGGAGAATTCCAGCAACTTTGGCTTTTTTGCAGTAGACCTGATAGCAACGATCCAGCGCATGCAAGTAACACTGGATGGATAGTTTTCCATCTACAACAGGGTATTCTGAGGCCATATCTGGTTTGTAGAAATCATAAACATGCTGCATATGGCAGCTGCGCACACCTTAAACAACAAAGCAAATTACAGGATTGTTAAGACTGAACTAATTTACAATACGCACACACATATTAATTTTAAATATTAAATTTAAATATAAAAACAATTATACTTTTTTTCCAATATACGGTAAAACAATAGATACACATGCTGAAAGCACTGTATGTATTCTTCAACTGTGGATAAATATTATAATACCATGGTTATAATTACATAAGTCTGCTTATGGAGCACAAGAGGCCATTTACTGAGACTAATTACAGGGCCTCAAAATCTATAATTTTTTAATAGAGCATTCAAAACCTTATGTAATAGCAAAGAAGCAGTCTGATGTCCATGCATACATAATGTACTATATAGAAAATCAATTCTATATTGTTCTTTTTGTTAATACCACATCTAAGTGTAAAGTAATAATAGTATTTGTTTTGCTATATGTTATAAAATTAAAATGTTTTATTATGATATATCATGAGTAAGTGCTTTCTCACAAAAATGCATATTATTTCTCAAATTATAAAGTATAACTATAAGAGAGGGGTATTTCATTTTTACTTGTTGCATACAAATTATAATTACAGTTATTACAGCTATACAAAATTCAAAATTCATTCAAAAGACACTAGAATAAGTTTATAAAGTTTCAAGATTTGAGGTTTTGAGGTTCCAGGTTTCAATTAAGCATGATCAAATACTCTGTATACAAGAACATTATAGTAATTAAGTAATTTTTAAATTACTTTGTAATAATTAATTCATAGATTAGATTACATTTTTTTAAAAAATACCTCTCTCAATAATAAGAGGTGCATTTGGACCAATCAGCATAGCAATGGCACCAGCTCCTCCTGTGCACCTAGCATTGCCAGTAGCATATACAGCAATATCAGCTGCTATAACTAGTGCATAACGTTCTGAAAAAGTAAAGCTAAATTAACATATGTATTTTTAAAATATTAAAACAATTAATTGAAACAATAATCGAAAATATTTCATTTAGTTAGTTATTGTTTGAAAAATTAATAACTAAGCTAAAAGTAATAAAAACTAATATATATGTCTATATTCTACAATGAATGCAACATGCCTGAACACTAAGCCATCCATCAATGATTTTTGAAGTAATTTAGCAATTAGCATGAAGGGGTTGCCCCATCATATCCAACAGTTAGTAAAACACTGCTTTTTCAGAAAAAAAACCCAAACATAATTTAAAGCAGTTTGTGAATGTGTGCAAGAGGTGAGTTTTTAAAAATTAAATAAATAACAATAATCACTATATTAACAGCAAGACAACTCAATGATAAAAAAAGATTTCATATTAAAAGAGAAATTTTTTGTCATTACCATCCCATGCACTGGACTCAATCCAGTTCACTGCATTCATTAAAGCAGCTGTTCCCCCAAAGCAAGCACTAGTGGTATCGATCCCTTCTATGTCAGTATTTCCACTGTCTTCAAATAACTGCATGAGTACTGTCTTTACACTCTTGGACTTGTCAATAATGGTCTCAGTACCAACTTCTAAACGACCAATTTGTGAGTATTGTATGCCATTTTCCTCCATTAACCGTTGCACAACAGTAAGACACAAGCTGTTGACATCTTCTCGATCTGAACAAAAGCCCATACGAGCTTGGCCTAGCCCTATGGTGTACTGCTCAAAGAAAAATATAAAGGAAAACTTTGTGTAAACTGTAAAATCTTTTAGTGAAATATAACTGTTCTAATTTATTAGATATTACAACATGAAGAAAAAATAAAAAAATAAAACCAGTTAGGCAAGAAAAGTGTAAATCTGAAAACTTCGTAATTAGAATGCAGAAATTCAATCAACTGCTATTTTACTTCACAGGATGAAAATTAAATTAATACCTTTTTTGAAGACAGAAAAAGAAAAATGCAACGTATATAAAGTAACACTAAATTTAAAAGCATTATCAATAATGCATTTTAATACG
The DNA here is from genome assembly GCA_028829895.1 of Sinotaia quadrata. Taxonomy (NCBI): domain Eukaryota; kingdom Metazoa; phylum Mollusca; class Gastropoda; order Architaenioglossa; family Viviparidae; genus Sinotaia; species Sinotaia quadrata. Next base: position 107,934,801 of record CM054178.1, read on the forward strand.
ATCTGAAAATGACCATTCTTGCTCAGTTCAAAGAATGTAATTACTTTGCCAGCAGATACTTCATCAAATCTTTCGAGTTCTGCCTGGTCAACATACTGTGATGGAAAATAGACTTCCATGGCAATAATGCCAACATCTTGGGGCCATCTCAGCTGATGATCTACGGCTGTTGATGAACCAGGCATCATGCAGGTGTTTAATCTGTAAGTTTGAGAAATGTGTTAATTAAAATACTTTAGAACAATAACAGTACATATAACACAGAAATATGCCAGAAACAACATTTAATAAAGTAAGTGCAATGTATTTTATTCAAAAATCAGATTTTATATATAATTATATAAATATCTAAATGCCAACAGTACTGAAATGTGTTTGAAACAGTACTAATAAGTAATATGCTTGCATTGATATATATATATATTATGACAAAGATTGATAGAATGAGATGGTATGGAATGTATTTTGTAAAAATATTACGTAGTCACTTGTGCAGACAATACACTTGTTTTGCTTAGACCTTACAGCAAAAATTATGTTTGACACTTAAATAGATCCAACTTATTAATTTTATGGAATATTTCATCAGAATTATTTATTGCTAATCCAATAAGTTGAAGTTCATGTGAACAAAGTATAAAACCATTAACGTATTGTGTACAGTGCAAGAATTATAAATATATATATGATATAATCTTTATTAATTAAGTCCAACTCTTAGTCCAACTAAGTATAGCCTATATTTTAGTGAATATTATTATAAACGTACTCTGCTCTACTCGTATAAATAGGGGTTAATAAAAGTGCATTTAACTATACACTGTAAATAAATTAAACCACTGTTTACTATTATAAAACAGCTGGAATATTAGAGCAGAAGCTGTTAAACTTAGAGGCTCGTGAAAAAATTCTATTTAAATCGTCAAAACATTAAGTCTAAACCATTATTATACATTGGATAATACATTATTTTACTAATATTACATATAATGTTAATGTGTCTGGTAGCACCAGCAGTAGCAGACGACATTATTATTTATATCATCACACTATATTATATATAACGGTTATGATGATTATCAGAACCATGGCATTTAAACACATACTTACTATTATTTTTCACACTATATATTAAAAAGAGAAGACTCTAATGTTTCTCGAATGCAAACGCAATTCTTGATCGGCTATTTTGTATTTTGATTTGGCACAAGCAACCCAAGGACTGAAGGAGTCACACTATTAGAAATTCACCGACGTCGAACGGAAATGTTTCGTGCTTCGCCACGAAGTTTTCTTAGCCAATGAAATATGGGCTTGCAAATGACATGTTGCTCACCCGATGTCGTACGATCAAAAGTCCAATGAGAATACCACTATTCTCAAAGACTACCATGCTTATCTAATGCTATATCAGGGACGTTTGCCATAATTTACTTTCAGATTACTTTTTTAAAATACCACTTTGGACTTTAGACAAACTGAACTTTTCAGGGTAGGAGATAGTTGTCCAGCGCAAACGTGACTGACACGTGATTTAGTTAATATTTGTATTGGTAAATTTGGTGACTTTATAATTGTACTAATTCAGTAATTGTAGCAGAGTAAATTTGCCTATCCCTATTTCTAAACTTAATTGGTATATAAATTGTTAAATGTCAAAGTGAAACGACCTTGGGCACTGCTTATGCTCATATTTTTTGTTTTTGTTTTGATTATCGGTATTGATACACGGATTAAATTATTGATGTGTGGAGAATATGTTGTTTACATTGCGCATTTTAAGTAAATGGATGTCAGTAAGTTCTCTAGGGACAGGTACTGGAATTTCATCACAATGAGCTACTGGACGACGTGCTGATTCAAGATCAGGATACTTAAGGCTGCTTTTTTCTGTTAATGCCAGTCATATCAATAGTGCAGAAGTAGCAGTCAGTGACATGGTTTGTGCGTTCCCTCAAAACCATAGGAATTCCAAACTTCAGACAACTCTTCTTACCCTTGGTCCAACGACGCAGATTCTCGGTGCATGTCTTGCATACCATGTGTGGTGCCCAAACTTTATCCTGATCACCAAGTTTTATACCAAAATAAGCATGGTATGCACGCTTTATAAACCTGTTGCTGTATTCCTGTTAGAACAATGGTGTATTCGCCAGAGATGTAGCAAAATACATCGGGTTTATGCTTGCAATGTCTTCTGGCTGATTCCATTTCATTACCTAAAGAAGAAAAATATCATTTATATCAATTATTCAAAAATTAGCTTATGTAACCTCTTCATAATTATGTAAAACAAATTATAATTTGTTTATTTAAAGAAAGAAGAATTTTACATCATATAAATAGAAAACACCCTTACATGTAAAAACAACAACAAAATAATTTGGCAATAGATCAAAACGTTGATAAAAAAAAAAATAGATCAAAAAGTTGACCTGATTGAACAAAACTGATGTCATTTTTGGATCCAGCACAATAAAACTGTCATAAATCCGTCAGAAAAATGTTAGCCAGCAAATTTGATGTTGCCCAGTGATGTACCAATTGCTTCTTATTTAACTTTCATTGTGTTGAATAAATTTGTTATTTGTTAATTACACTTCTACTTCTATATTTCGACAAGGAAGGAGATATGCATACTTAGGGGTTGGGGGCTTAAGTTTTAATTGTGTTAAAAAGTCAGACAATAGCATATTTTAGGAAGTGTCCCCCCTCCCCGAGCTGAGTTAGAGTGTGTGGGCCAGAATTCCTATACTATCTAGAAGTGTTCGTACTTGCAAGGAGTGATAGAAGTTCTGAACCGGTAATGCTCAGATACAGGTAGAAATAAATTAATTAACGGTTAATGTCTCTGATCGAATATTATTCAGCAAAAATTACGAAGGCTTGTACGGGTGGAATTAAATAGATTAGGGGGTGGGTAGTTAATCTGTTAAGCCGTCCATCACTAGGAGTTTAGTCTGATTTTTATCAGTCTGTTGAAGTAAACAAGTCCTGATAAATGTATTGGGCAGCTGGTGTGTAAATATATGAAGTCCTGATTAAGATGTGTTTATTTTATTAAAATCAAAATATAAGTAGCTAGAGTGCTGTTGAGTGAAGCCTTCATATTGCCGTTTGTACTTCCTGTGATAGTGCATTTTAGGAATTTATAATTTGATCTCTACATTGAATTAATGACTTGTTAGCTATAATTTATAATCAACAATAATACATCAGGAGGTGTCTAGTGTTTGATTCTATAAACTGTAGTAGAACACTTGAAAGGTTTTATCAACCCCCATAAGAATCAAATGTCTTACTACTGTAAGTATAGGCGAATGATAATTGAAACTATTACATTGATTATGTGTACATGATTTCCATTTTATAATTTTTCCTTATTAAAATTATTACTAAGTCTCTTATTTGTCTGAGAATGCGTAGATTGTTTATTGTAACTGCTGGTCAAGTTCCAAATTGTTTCTTTCCATATCATCGTCTGTATCATGAGACTAAGCGGGGGGTCTCGAAAGGAGTTAAAATGAGACATAAGATAGAGCTGTTAGACAGCTGAATAAGACTAAGAGATGTGTTAATCTCTTTTCTGTACAGAAACCGATGGCAGGTCACACTGAAATGTACCTCTTGGAAATCATGGACGTTAATATCATAATTATATTGGCGAGACTAGGGAAACCCTGATTGACTGATGAAATTCTGGTGAGAATACCGAAGGTCTCAAACTTTACAGAAAATCGCTCGCAGCTCTGCAACTGTCCGAAACGGATTTTTTAAAAAATAAAAAAAATTCAACAGTACAGTCGAACCAGCACTAGGGAGAACCAAAGCCTCCACCTGCACCCCATCCAGCCATCCGCCCTCCTCAGAGTCAAGTGAGAGAGGAAGTCCTCAAGGGCATTCATCTAAGACCGAGAACATCTAGGAATGAAATGCTTAATAATACGGCTCTTGTGAGGAAGTCAACAACAAAACCCTCCAGATTTATCCAGGCCTAAAAACGTCATAAGATGAAAGGCCACGTACAAGCTCTGGAGAGGAAGGAACCTAACGTAGCACACATGCACAGCCTCTCCATTCATCATCATCCTTTATTTCTCTTCTATCCCGATTCTTCACTCTCATCCTCACCTTAAACAAAAGAATCTTAAATAGCAGCTAGTGCACATTGCGCCAGGTCTCAAAATAAGTGAATACTAGAATCAGACATCGACCTAAACAAAAGAAATGTACATTTTCAAGGTCGTTCTGAACTTAAGATTCGCAACCAGAGATAGTTTTTTATAGTCGTCGTCCTATTGCCAAAACTGTTATGAGATTGTTATATAATCTTTTAAGCAGAAATACATACATATAATCTGAAATCTCTATCTTTTGATGTAACCGATAAGTTGCACATGTTTAGGGTATGAAGTATGATCAATATATAGACAGATCATCAGTGAGGAGAGATCTTCAGTATTTGTTGTTGTTTTTTTCAGTCAGTAAATGCGTGTGCATTTAACTTGTGAAAGCCATCTCTCATAAACTATCAACATCCAGTACAGAAGTATCTCGTTTACCAGAGCTGGTAGACACGCAACAAATAATTCTTGAGATCCCTCTCCAGAGTTATCTAACTAACTTCCAAAGTAATTTCCCTTGTGTGAAAAATGGCAGCCCCCATTAATTTGTTAACAAAACCTTCAGTATCGTCAGCACAGGTCATTGAACGAGAAAACGCTTATGTAGAGTTGTAAACTTTGTATTTTTATTTATAGTTTTACTACTTTTTCATTTATGTGCAGCTTTCTCAGTGATTAGCAGTCTGATTATATTTTAAAACTTGCACAATACATAGGATTCAGATTGCACAAATAATTTCTCATAGGAAATTTCGATAATAATTTCTCATAGGGCTATGATATTTAGCAGTACAAAATTGTCATTTTAATAAATTTGTCAAGGAAGTTTTACATGCATGGTTAGTCAATAACTATACCTTTAATGTCAGATTGTAAAGTTTGCAACTGATATAAAAGAAATAATTAACATTAACATTATAACAATGACTTAATTGTTAAAAGTGTATTTTTAAAATATACAGGATATTAATTATTAATTTATTTGAGACACAGTTGCTTTTTAATGATGCTTTTGTATTTATAACTCAGATTTTATTGTAGAAAAACAATTTAAAAAATACTGTCATTGGAAAAAATAGAAATGCTTGTTAAATTGTATGTTATTCATATATAATAATATATACATTTTTTTACTACACAATAATATCTACTTCATGATCCTTTATAAATTGTTCTGTCAGTAACTTTCACACATGAATCAAAATATAAATTATAAAATACATGTATCCAAGTAACTGTCTTGCAATTGTGTCTTATCCTGTTAAAATAACTGTTACTTGTACTGAAATGTTGCAGACTGCCATAATAATTAATGGCATTCACACGGATATACACTGTAGTGTTTTCACAGATTACATTTACCTGATCGTTACTCAGTTTGGAAAAATTGGCACACTGGTATGTTTACATTTTTCTTTTAATATGTAGAACTAGAAATAATAGTACAATATGAACAGGAGCCTGCAGGTAGATGATCTGAAATTTATGTAGTAAATTAAATGCTTTTTAAAAATATCATATTAAGTAAAATTATCTCTGGGGATCGTCACATAATGGCTTATGAAGCCCACCCCACCCCTCCTCTAAAAAATAGACTACATATAAACCTACCTTCTAGAAAGGCTGACCCTTATCCTCAGGCTGGAAAAATACCTGAATGTTCCAGACAACTCACTAAACTAACCAATTAAAGCACAGCTCAGCTGCATAAATGAACATACTAATTACTAGTACACAAATACTAGAAACTCACCAGTAAATCATTAGTCGAATGCAGCTGACCGCCAAGGCAACATGTATTTTAGCTCCCGGTGTTAAGAAAGTATAATCATACTACTATTGTACTAACCTTATCGCCAGTTATCAACACAGAAGGATATCATCCCCTGTATATATTACTGCCAAAGGTATGTGGTTTTACTTGCCTAACTAATATTATATTCATGCATACCTCTTGACATTAACTATATTTTATATTGTTATAGTTTATATATATCTAAATGTTTGATGACCATGTAACTTTTGTAAGTAAGAGTTTTATCAGAGAACACATGAGGATGATTTCTTAGCCCACATGTATTTAACTGGCAGATCAAAACTTTATCAGAAACTTTATCTGAGACCTTTTCTGAGACATTGATTGACAAGTGTTTTGCTGTGAAACAATGCCACCAGAACAGGATGACTTTATGTTACATTGTTAGATGTTGACTCTGAGGAGTATTGCACCACAAAGCAACACCAGAGCAGAATGACCTATGTGCTAAGGACCAGTTCAACAGAACACATGTGCATCTGTTAATGACATTCATTGGGACTCAGACGACATGTTGAGCAGACCTAAAGTTATGTATTTATAAAGTCAACATCTGCACAGCTTCAGTCAAGATACAATTGAATTCACTCAAACTTTAATCAAAGTACTTTTAGAGTTCACTCAGAAACATTTAGTGTTCTCATAAATTCGTTTATAGTTTGTTCATATAAATGAAGCAAATAACTACTACAGTGCCAACACCACATGGTCGTGATTCGAGCTATAAGCATTTATAAACTCTAATTGTAACTATTAACTATTTGCTATATGTAACCAAACTGTCTTATGTAATTTCTTGTTGAATATAATTATTGTTGATACATTGACCACTTGTGTTAGTGACTCACTTACATGTTATATGTTGAAGTCTGTTACCTGTATTTACTTACTATCCTGGCTGTATGTATCAGGGGGGCTCAAGCTATCTTCTAGAACTATCACTCTTTTATTCTGCATTATAATTGTCTATCATTTCATCATTCTAACACTTGTGGCCAGCCAGAAGATGTGTTTTGGGTTTTAGCCTAAGGTTACAGGTGGCCAGGATGGTGGAGAATTAACATCTTGCCCTTCTCCCAGCAAAACATCACAGGGATTGTAAATTTGATTCACTTTGATAATTACTAATACTATAGAAATCTTAGGCTTGTCTTATTATAATTTATTTTTAAAACAATTCATTTTCATTCTAGTTGGGAAAATCTGAATATTGATATTATTCATGTATATTTAAAGCTATACATATTGAAGTTGATGAGGGGGTCTACATCAGTTGCTTGTTTATAAATTAGAATTTACATTCATAATAATATTAGTAAATAGATAATGTTGAAGAATATGCATGACAATTGGAGCATTGTATTTGTAAGCAGAAAGTGATAGAGTTTAAAAAAAAACATGCATAGCACATCGTTTATGTCTTGTATGTATTTTGTGGTCAAAACCTCACAGTAATAACACATATATAATTTTTAAGGTATGATATAGTGTTTTCAGGAGATCTTCATTACTTTATGTTTTAACACACACCACTTGAATATTGTAATACAGGGTTTCTCAATCAGGGTTCTGCAGAACCCTAGAGTTCCATGACATGTTGCTAGGGGTTCCCTGAGAAATTATGATCGAAAAAAATAAGCCTCGCAAATAAAATAATTTTTATACAGGGGTTTCCTAGACCTTAAAATTATTTCACAGGTTCCTCCAGCATAAAAATATTGTGAAAGACTGCTATAATATAATGAAACTTAGGACTAAACCACAAATGCAAGTATATATTGTTCCTGCTTAAAATCTGAAATAGTGCATTTTATAATTATATTTTCATTACTGAATTTGGTTTTCTGTTGAAACATAAAATTGATTTTATTTATCAGCTACTGACCATCAAATCTGACCCTATAGCCAATTTGTGTACAAGTTTGAACTCTGCAGAGTCAGATGAATATTTAAACTTATTTTATCATAAAATATTTTAGCATAGTGTTTATTATCAGCTTAATTATGTTTTGTCATTATAAATATAATTATAATGCTACACTACAGAGTTGTTTTTATCATTTTCATCATCTTCAGTCATTTTAATTATAAATATACAATATAGAATTGTGAATTTTATTAGTTGTATCATGTTTAGTAATTATAAATAAAAATATGCAATATAAAATTTATAATTTTATTTGTTCATCATGACTACATTATAATTATAAATGTACAGTTTATTGTAAATATAAGTAATACTTGTTATGGCATTGAAATATTTTTATTTTAATTTAATTTTATTTTATTTTGAATAAATTTTAAAAAGAATTAAATAACAAAACAAGAATGCATTGAAAAACAAAGATGCAAGCAAATTTTATTTATGATGAATTAGGTTCAGCCATTTTTGTTTTTGTTTCTGTTGATATCTGATGCTGTAAAAAAAAATCTTGTCATTTTATTTTACATTTGTTATACCTCAGATTCAAATTAAACCAGAAACTACTATTGATGAGACAGAGGGGTCTACACCACCATATGCTACAAAAGTTTTGTTCGGTGTTGACCAGGTAAACAGTTCTCCGAAATTTACCATAAGTTTGTTAGTATCTCCCTTTCTTTAGTCTAATTGTTGTATCAGGAGGTAACTGATTTCATTCAAGAAGGTAGTCCTATTAATTCTTTTCTATTTAATATTGTACAAATCTTTTATGCTCAAAATTTGTATCCTGACAAAGCAAAGCTGTGTAGGATAGTTCTTGTCAGAGAACAGAAATGGAGTTATTAGAGATAAGCGATAATAGTTTGTACATAACCTGATTTTGGCTCTGCTCAATAGACTTTTGTGCACTTTTTTTGTAACAAAGCCACAAGTTTATTGTTCAATTATTACTGTCAATTCCATGTGATTCCCTCCTCACATTGTTTAACACTGATTTGCTGCTATTATCTCAAGGCTAACCTGGGAACTCCTTCGCCACACCAACTCCCTCAAAAAAGTATCCTTTGGAAAAAAAAACAAAAAAAAAACATCATCCTAGAAATTATCCACTTAAGTTAATGGAGCTAAATAAATCTAGATGAAATTGGTCTTTGAAATCCTACACTTATCACCCCGACCCATGATAGTTACCAGACAGATTGTTTAGTAATTATATTTAAACTCTATACTTTTCCTCCTGATCTTCCACGTTGAATAAATAACTGTTAATCTTGTCTGAAATTTGACGTACTTTAAAAATCTGTTGTTTATAACCTGGTTGTGAAGTAATCTTAAATACTATCACACCCTTGAATCTTGCTTGTGTTCTGTATCAGTAGTTTGGCACATGATTCAACTGAAGATATGGTTCCATTTTAGTTCTTAGTAAGTAGTATTTTGCAATTATTTTTGTTTTCCCATGTGTGTGTGCAGCCTCTGATGCATGTCATGTCAAAGCACATTGTCTCAGCATTCAAACCTTCTTTGCCAGTAATGTTGGGGCTGTCCTTGCAAGACACCAGTCATGAGACAATTCTTTCTCTCCAGCCAGCTGTTCAGTCTTGTATCGTACGAGCAATGGGTGGTAGTAAGCATCAAGTAGCAATTGATAGCTAATAATTGTGACTGTTGGCTGAGTGTAAATGTATGAGTGTGTTTGTTTGCTCTTAAAAGTATGGAAAGGAGACTGAACAAAAAATTAAAGTTTAAAAAAAACAAGAGATTTTGTTCATTGATTTCATTTGAGTAATAATTTTTTTAATCATTTATAGTCTTATTTATATTTTGTTGAAAATATTTAAAAAAAGAGACAAGTATATAAAATGACATATTATAATTTTATATTATTCATGAAACTTTTAAAATAAGGGCTTAGTGTAAAAATATTAGAAGGCATGTAAGAAGCAATGCACATCTGTATATTTTAGAAAAATGCTCTCTTTCTCTCATATATATTGAGGATTTTAACAATTAATCATTAAAAATTTTAATTGATTAAAATGTTTTCGCTCAAATAAATGTTTGATTAGAATTTTGTCTGGTGTTACTGATTACAATCCAGTAAATAGCCCATTTACAATTAGAAAAAATGGCAGTAACAAAACAATAAGCCTCTTTCAAAAACATTTCAACATTTTATATGGGGAACATAGCTGTACTAAAATAGAAAAATTATACTTGTTGACATTAAAATGAATTTGTAAAAAGTAAATTTAACAAGTACTTTTTGATAGTTTGTGAAATTGTTTGAATCAATTAATTAACGATTGTAGACATTCAGTTATTTAAGTTTTTCTAAAATCAGTACCAGTACACAATATATATATATATATATATATATATATATATATATATATATATATATATATATATACCCTACTATATAAAGTGCAAAGTTGTATGTTGATTCTGAAGTCACTATACACACTAGCAGATTTGGAAGCTGACATGCATACACATATTGGCTCAGCCAAGTTTACCCTTTGTTCTAATTGCAACTCAAGGGGCATCACTCTGAATACATCATTTTTCAACCAGGTTTACACACTACCTCATATATTCTTATATCAGTTTGACATTTCTGAATATGTTTAGTGTAAATCAATTCAAAGCTGGAATGTAGTCCCTGAACCTATTCTTAGCCATGGTTAGTTATCTGTTGCCTTATCAAGGGTTCAACAGTCTGGCAATTGTGAATATTAAAATTATTGGCGGATATGAACAGGGAAAACTGGGGATTGGTAAATAGTTTATCATTCATGAAAATGTGATTTACAAAGAAATATTTTTCATGTTAAGTGCATGAGAAAGCAAATATGACTTTGGATTTAACCTGTTGAGTGTCAGGCGGAAATAGGTCAGCTGACGCCACAGTGTCAGGCTATTTTGATGCTTGCCGATAATTGAATGGGTCAGTATACTAAAAAAGGAAAAGCGACTGTAATTATCAATGGATTTAAAAATTTAAATTACTACCTATTATAGACATACTAAGGAATTTTAAAAGTATTATTTTTAATTTATTTAAAATAAAAAAATAAATAATAAAAAGTTTTCTTATCTTTTTGTTGAACTTATGAATTTCGGCATAATTTTTTTTTTAACAAGTCTACTAAATAATTAAAAGCGAGTATATTCCAAACAAATTTCCAAAATAAGTATTACAGACATACTAAGGAATTTTGAAAGTATTATTTTTAATTTATTTCAAATAATAATAACAAGTTTTCTTATCTTTATGTTGAACTTGTGAACGTTTTTATTGGTTGTTTTTTTTTTTTTTACAAGTCTACCAAAGTGAGTATAATTCTAAAAAGATTTTCAAAATAAGTATTATAGACATACTGAAGAATTTTAAAAGTATTTATTTAAATTTATTTCATATTGCAAAACAAAGAAATAATAAAAAATTTTCTTATCTTTTGGTTGAACTTGTGAACATTTTCACTGGGTTTTTTTTTTTTTTAACAAGTCTACTAAAAAATTAAAAGCAAGTATAATTCGTATATTTCTAAAAAGATTTTCAAAATAAGTATTATGGGGGGCATCTTTAAAGTATTTACTTAAATTTAATTACTGAAGATGTTGTGGTTTTCAAATTAAAAAATAAATAAATAATAAATTAAAGGTTTTCTTACCTTTTTCTTGTGTTGAACTGCATCATATTCCCTTGAATAAAATCCAATCAGAATACTGTCTTGAATTGACAGTTGAATATAATATAAAATAATAATTGTTCTTGTGTAAATATTCACTATTTCAAAAAAAAAATTTTCATGCTTTTGAACAGAACAAAAGTGTCACATAAATGCCATGCATGCTTTGAGGATGACCGTTATTTTTTAATTATCATATGGTCACATCCAAAATTTCAGTAGGGGCTGGTGAAATTTTATCTACAGTTAATTAGAATCAACCATACAACTCAAATTGGCCTCAAAACTTGCCATGCCTGACAAAAAACTCGGTTCAAAATGGCTGCTCACTTGAACAAGAGTGGGGTGGTGGAGAATGTGCCCTTTCAGTGACATGACCTTTCTAATAATAGTTATTCAATGATAAAATTTAGAGCAGATTGGCTGCTGAAGCCAAACATATCTTTCCTTCACTCTGATTGGTTATTTTGAATGATTGGCATAACTGAGACTAAGTGAGTGAGCGAGCGGGTGGGAAGGCTCCTGTCCCGCCGGCACTGTCTAAACGTTTTTTACATGGGAAGGCACCTTTCCCACCGACACTCAATGGATTAATGAAACCCAACAAATCAAAAATAAAAATACATGCAACAATTGATCCTGTTGAATGACAGGTCTTTTTTTAGTATTAAATAACTATTTAAATGTTAAAAAATAAATTAATTTAAATCTGTAGGCACGAGTAAAACAATTTAATACTAGTAAATAATCGTGTTCATGGCAGAAATATGATTGCTTGTCCCTGATAACAAGAAATATAACAAAAATAGTTGCTTTTCATTTTAAACCACCCAGAAACATCTGTTACTTTTCTTGATTTGGTATATTGAATATTTTCTTTATTATAAAGTGCCCAATACAAGCCAGCTATTAACTTGTGTGTTTAGAATTTTATGTCTGAATCATTCTTATACAACTTATGAATATGTTAAATTAGCTCAATTTAGCAATGTTAATCTGTGGCCATCTTCAGTTTTGACTAAAGATCAGTTGATTTTCACTTTTACATTTCTATATCATTCTTATTTGAGGAACTTCAAAATAGATAGACTAGTTTATCTTTCAATTCTTTATCATTCTTCTTATTTATGACAAATTGTGAAATGATAACTCTCTCTATATATATTTATTTATAATGGTTGTCTCCCATTTACTACCATGGGAATTATGAGTTGTGAACAATAAATGGCATTTTATAAAATGCCTAATAACACATAATTATGGTTGGATTTACAAAATAATGGCCAATTTTTTGTAGTAGTGATATTGAAATTTAAGTCAAATTCAAGACTTTGAATAATTTATATGTGTATATATATATATATATATATATATATTATTTTATGAGACAAATAAATAAGCCAAATTGCCATTATCGATTGGCTTGTGTGTATATGTAGATATTATGGGTTAAGTAAAATATGAAAAAGTACATAAGCTATTGTCAGACTCCTAAAAGAATGTGATTATTATTATATTATAGTGTAATAAAAGTATTTAATAGAATTCAGCCAATCATGTTTTTGTAAGTTGGGTCACATGATTTATAATTACTTTTTCTATAGTACCAAAAATTATAATAAATTATAAACTATTGAGTGGCAGCTTACCTTTTTCTCACAAACTGGCATTGGCCCCTCACTATTTTCACAGCTATTACTTTATTTTCTTGATTGACAAATGTGTGATTTGTCTTTATGAGTGTATGCTATTTTAAAGTTCCTTCAATGAAAAATCTTTATTTGAAATTATACGTTAAATTAATTTACTTTAAATTATACGTTAAAGCTAGTCATTTGCTTCCTTAACCTGTTTTATTTAATGAAAAAAATTTAAGTTTATGTCATTAACAGAGATTATCACTCTCTCTCACACACACACACACATGCATGTACACACACACAGTAAAATACCTAGACAAGATGATTTGACTCAAATACTCTTATAAAACATTTCAAAATAATAAACCAAACTATTTACATGTGACTTATATTGTAAAAAATATAAATTAATATATAATGGACTAATGAAGCCATACTGCATTCATTTATTTTATACTATCCATGAATATATAAACACACTTAAACTGAAATAGTCAAGTGTGATGTTACTTGTGGCTGAATGACATGCTTCATAAACCAAGATTTGTTAGATATGCAGTGTTTTACTGAATTGAAACAAGATGAATTATGTGAATATATCTTTCAAATAGATGAGCATATCAGTCTTTTAATACAATGCACTCATAATAAAAAATAAATCAAACAACTTGGAAGTAGGTTATTACTGTTTTACTTCCATAAAAGTCTTCCTTTGACAGTGTGTACCTTTTTCATTGCAGTCTATCAACATTGTCTATAATCAACAAACCTGTGCTATACACAAAACAAAATTATTTAAATACAGCAACAAAATTAACCTTTTTACTGCTGTTGTCAATTAGCAAAGTTATTTCTGTGCTATATAGATTCACAGTGAAATATTAAAATCTCACAAAACATTCATGCAATTGTTCAGTAAAATAAACAAGACAAGATCTTAGAAATAATTATTAAAACTGTTTTCACAAGGCAAGAAATATTGGTGAATATTTCACAAGACTGTTTACAACTGAAGTTAATCCCATTAGCGTGGTCCCCTAGATTTTAGTGCGGACCCCAAGTTAGCTCATTCTAAGCACATGGCAAGTCATTGTTTATTGGAAGGAAACTATTTTGCTCTCTATAATATATCCAGCTTTAAAAGATGCTAATGTTTTGACCCACCATTCATAAAAGTGAAATGATGAATAGTAATCATCCTCTGAGAAACTAATTTAATACAAGATTGCTCTCTGTCAATATTTTCTTTCACACCAAATACACTAATTAGGTATGTCATTTCCTGTATATTTTATTCATTTTCAGTAAATTCTGTCATTATATATTTAATTTCTACTGATTATTTAGCAACATCTTCATGCTGACACACTTGTGCTTTTTCAGTTTTCATTACCAAATTTAATTGCATGCCAGTGGGGAATTTAAAAAATTCTACTCCACACTAAAGGGTTAATATGTAATTACTATTTAATGCAATACTGGTTGTAGATTTACTACAGATGTTTAGATAATATCGTTTCTTTTAACTGTACAAGAGGTAGAATTGTTTTCACTTTAATGTGTATTCATATGTGCTTGTTACTGTTACTGAGAAAAATATATCTGTTTTTAATAAGATGCAATATACTAATATTTTGAAACATCTACTGATCTAGTACAACCTTTTCTGTTTCATGTCACATGCTTTTATAAAAGTTTTTACTTATCAAGGAAGTAATAAGCTCTTACTTCATTGTGTAAATTATAACTTGGATTATGTAGTTTGCAAGCTTAACAGGATGTGTTCAAAACACCAAGAAATTCCCTCTGTGCAAACACTGAAATGGCTTTAGTTTAAGGAATTTATAAGAATCTTTTAACTGACAGTTAAAGCTTAACTGAATTAAATGAACCAATGCATCTGTAGTCTTTTAATGTTCTATCATTAGTTATTATAATTAAAAATAACAAATTGATACCACTTATGGATGCTAACATCAAAAGAAAAGTAATTTAGCCCTTCCAATTACGGATTTATTTTAGATAAAGTTATGTGCAATTCAGCTACAAATGCAAATGATTAGCATATTCTTGATGCAAAGTGTGATTTAATTTCACACAGTAATTTAAAGTAGAATTTTAATATCTTCAAACAGTACAGTATCTAAAATGTGAATTATAAAGCATGATATGAAGCCTTTCTTCAGGCACAAATCTCTTTTTTCTTGCAATTTCTCTTAATACAATATAACTTTATTTCACAGGTAAACAAGGCAGATCTATAGATATTAAAAATTCTTATAATTTATATTCTGGTATAATTAATTAATTCTTATATTCTGGTAAAATTAATTTTTCTGTTAAATCTGTAATGATTTGAGAAAAAAAATTAATGTTGACCAAATAAGCAGTTCTTCAATTATTATCTAATGTAGGTTGCTTTATTTTATAAGAAATGATAGAGCATATAAATTAACAATACATTAATTTTAATGGTGCATTCTTTTTTTAAAAAATACATTTGTTTTAATGTTACATTTGGACTATTTAGCAAAAACAGAAAACTGTCATTAATTGAGAGAGTTATTTAGTTATGAGAGCTCCATGAACGAGAAGTGAATGAAACAGGAGAAAAGATGTTTACAAATGAGGAGATAATTCAGTATTAAGTAAGTGAAGAAAGAACTAAAAGTAGGTGGAGTTAAGACCTGAGACAAAGAATAATACTCTCGACAAATGAGATTTCAAAATAGTATATACAGCAACAACATTGTGACCTCAGTAAAACATACCTTTTTAGTATTTTTTCCATTAAAAAAATACAAGAAATATATAAAATGTACCTGCATGCATAGTTTACATAAATTTACAGTAAAAACTGGTGGATACATCAGGTTTAGTGTTCGGGCATTTAAATTTTAAAAAAATAAAATTGTTGAATCTGTTGGAAGAAAACCTTTGTACAGAAAACAATTGTCATGTTTAAATTACATTTAAATATGAAATATTTTCCAACATGAATATATTTTGCATACAAAGTAACTTTCTACATTTTATTTAAAATTAAAAGTACATGGCAAAACACTTTAGAAATATGTTCTTCCTACCTTTCCACTTTTCCACTAGGAAAAAATGACACAAATTTAATTGATAATGAAAAATCCCCAACCAAATAAGAATGCATCATTAGTGGCTGGTGACAAAATTGGTGCAGGTGAAACTACAACAATCAACCCATCATGAATACATTCATAATTATTTCCCCTGATACTCCAATTCATGACATTATAATTCTGTATTAACATTATTAAATGTGATGGAACATTAAAAAAAAATGTATACATAGGCATCATATTATCACACTCAGTGCTTACGCTATCTGTACATGAATGAAATGAAACTGCAAACAATAATGCCACAGGTTAATCCTTATCCCAAACAGATTATGGACGTGAAAACATATTCTTCTATTAGTAAACAATATAAAGCTGCCTTTGATCATAATAAGTGAGGAATGGATTATTAAAAATGAAAAATGTTTTTATGCAAAAGTAATTTTATTTTTTGGATATGTCTTAAAACTGGCAAGAAACAGCTTTAAGAAAACTCAACAATAATTGGAATAAACTACATCTAGTAAATGTGTGCTAGTGCCATTACTAAATTATTCATTCTCCAATTTTCTCCATCTTACATATTACAATCTAATGACATTAATACATTGACCATTCCCCAAACTGCTCTATAATTGTCACACTGAACAATTGGTAACAGTTGTTTCTTTCGTGAACATGAAAATGATCAGTTTTTTTTATAAGATTGCTTCACTGAGAGCCAACCTCAGATCTTAGAAGCAATAAACTGTATTATAAAGTGATATGGTGATAGCAAGTATAGAAATTAAAATGCAAGAAAGCATGCTTTATGACAAAAATGCAGAAAATTTAAATTGCATTAAATTGTGGTGCCATGTTGAGACATTTAGAAACTAAACGCAGGGAATCTTGCCGTTTGTACGCCAGCAGTAAATAACTTACACGGTGGTAGATAAAATAAAGGAAACATACATATCCATAACATCCAAATACAACATCCTCTACTTTCTATTTCTCATGAATCAAATTCAAACAGCATGCTTTTCTGTACATAATAAAGGTGTGGAATCTGCTTTGGTGCTTGAGTGGGTCTTCTTGATCTTCATTCCCTGCTTACCTTAAGAAAGAAATCCATTACAAATGTATATATAAAAAAAAAAGTGAATTAAATTCAATCAAGTACACAGTGACCAGAAATTTATTCTTATAAAATGTTTGTGAATGGCGGTCATAAACTTTACTCAAATAGTTTTTCTAAGTTTAGTTTTCAATAAACTATGAAGCAGAAAAATGTTGCGTAGTGGCCAATCTTTTTTACATTATTAATTTGATTACAAATAACAACAAAAAATAGGTGTTATTTCAACAATGAACAATATATTAAAGAAACAAATACAAAGCTCATGAATGCAATTTTTCTGTTTAAAAAATACATTTATCTACAGAATATATCCTTCTCTTTTAAATTTTACATTGCTGATAATTTGTTGCTGCAATGTCAAATGATACCAATGCCTTTGGCTCCTGAGACAGTGAAATCTAGTCTATCCAGCAGATTAGATACCAAAGTGTTCCATGCAAGAGCAATTCAGCAGTCCATAAATATAACTCCTCTCTGGAGATAATAGTTTGTCTCCAAAGTCAGACATAGAATGAGAAAATAAACATCAACATCAGCTATTTTTTTCTTCTGCCAGACAAATGATAAATAAAAAGAAACTGAAGAAAACACTGAAAATACTACAAATATTTAAACTGCTCAATCCTTCTCAAATCCACACATGTGCTCTATGAGGAGACAGACAATCCAGTTTGAAACTAAATTAATTAATCCAGTTTGAAACTAAATTAATTACTAACCATATTTTTAATAAAAATTAGTTTTAGAACTTTTTTTTTCAATTGCACTTGTCATATACATTAATTTTTTATCAGTTCAACACAATCATACCTTCTCTTTCAATTTTATTTCATTTCTTTGATATGTCTCGCACATGTTCTCAAGAGTTTTGTGCAGAGAGTTAAAAGATGGGCGGGAGGTGGGTCGCCGGTGCCAGCATTGCTTCATCAGTTCATACACCTGCTGAGGAGTTCGGTCTGGCTGAGCCAAAATCTTCCCTTCCTTGATGAAACGCACCACCTCATCATGTGTAAGCCCATAATATGGCTGCAGGGCAAAGGAAGACCACCCCAAAGGACCAGACATCCGACTTGGTGGAAAACTTATTGTACAAGATGGCCTCCAGTGGCATCCAACGAATAGGGATGGCATCATGTTCGCTTCCACGATAATAGTCTACACTGTGCACACTGCGTGCCAGTCCAAAGTCTGAAATCTTAACCACCAAGTTGGTGCTGACTAGGCAGTTTCGGGTGGCAAGGTCCCTGTGCACGTACCCACGCTGGGCAAGATATGCCATGCCAGCTGACACTTGTTGAGCTATGTAGAGCTGTTCTGCTACCGTCAGTCTAGCTGGAGTCGTTTCCCCTTCTTCATCCTCTCCCTTCTCAACCATGTGGCACAGTTCTCCACCTCCACCAAAACACAGCCCATCCTCTGCATCGGCACTATGAATACGTGATGAATAATGTGAACGCAGGGTAAAGTGCTCAGGACCACAGAGTCTCAAAAATTCGTTTAAGTCCCCTTTGCTCATATACTCAAACAGTAGGCACATAGGCTTTCCCACTGCGCACACTCCTAGTAAGCGAACTATGTTTGGATGCTTAAATTCCACCATGAGAGAAGCTTCACGCTCAAAGTCTGCCTGCAGATCTTCTGAAGCGTCCTCTTTCAACATCTTCACTGCAATCAGCTCTGACTCACCTGATTTCAGGTAATTGTTTTTCCCTCCACTACCATGCACTTTCGCTTTGAATACCCGACCAAAAGCGCCTTGGCCTATATCTCTCAGAAACACTATGTCATTTCTGGGAAATTCGTAGCTTTCCAGCTTTGGATTCAGTTTACCTGGAGTTCGCAGCTGATGATATGCAGCATTGGCAGGTAGCTGCTGGATGGCTGCATCAACATCATCTTTTGCAGCTGGCTTGTATCCTAGATTCCCAGTTCCTGCCCTGCGAAACAGATTGATACAGAGGCCAATGAATAGACCAATGATGATCACACCCAGAGCGCAGAAGACAGTGATAATAATAATAGCGACCATGGGAATCGGTAGCACATCTACTTCCTTGTCCATATCAGTAGTTGTGATACTGTTCTTATCATCTGCAAATACAGTAAAAAGAAGTCTATGAATCATCTTTACAAAGCATTTAGGTTATTTAAAAATACACATTTCTGACTTCAGGTACAAATATTCGGTTTCTAAGAAGATAACAGATATGATAAATGTATATTTTTTTTCATAATTATAAGCATGTAAATATAGTAATAGTGAAATCTATACAAATTACACTGACTTTGAATCATCTCAAATTTATTTTTGTGATTGGATTATGCATATAAGCACCCCCCCCCCCAAACAATAAATTCATAAATCAACAAGAAAGACCCATCACACACACCCTCCAAAAAAGGACAGCCCCCCCTAGGAGTAATAAACTCTTTATAAATAAAACATTGTCTTAATGCTTTGGTTTAGCTATTATAAAGTTATTTAACTGATGTGAGACTTGAGACTTACCACAATGAGGAATATCACAAAACTCCCAACGAGTAAGTTTATCCATCGTGTAACACCAAGGACGTTCTTCTTCTCCCCCAGGATTACGACAGTAATTCTCAGCACCCATCAACTCTGTAAAGATCTGTGGTGGTCGATCATGCTGATGGGGTTGATTGTCTTCCCAAGGCTGGCATGGAATGCCTTTAGCTGTCACATTGACAGTGCCATTGTACCAACGACCTCTATCTACATAGCAGTCATCTGTGACAATCAATAAATTAACCATAAAATTGTAATCAAACAAGTAAATAACTAAACAATCATAAATAAATTAAATAATACCAATAACTCCGCACTCAGTTATGAATTAAAAAGATGTAGAAAAAATAGGGTTGCTACACTTGTGTGCACGAATAAGTAAATGTAATTATTGCAAAGGCAGATTCTGTTGTCCTGCATTCATAGTTAGTATACATAAGTATGAAGACAACAGTGAGAGAGATGATTACTATTATAATACAACTCCTATATGTGACATTCAAAATAAGTGTCTAGCCAGAATATTTTTTAATTGTGAACTCTAAGAAAACATTACCTGCATAAGTCTCAAGAGGTTATTTCTCATGCTACTGATATAGAGTGATAATAAAAACATACAAAACAACATGATATGCATAAAATGTTTGTACAATAAATTTGCATAATGTGGCAGTGGCATATAACAGACTCCATCATGGATCACCTGGCAAGCATATAGGCCGAAAAAAACTTGCACAAAATTGCCGAATAGAGACAGCAAGCTGATGTCTTTAATCACTTGACAATTCCCCCTTTCGTTCGTTTTAGTGTTGTCTTGGCTCTGTAAAAACTGATGTTTGAAATGAAAGTAACAAACTATGTGCTTTTTCAAAAAAAATAAAATAAAATAAAACTACCACCACACTGATTATGTTCTGAAATCAATGTAAAGCAAATAATGAGGTAAAGAAGGGTAAAATCTTGGTTACCTGATAATATACCCTCAAGAAGGTGTTTGGGGAATTAGCTTGTCAAGTGGTCGATCATGTATGGGAAGAAAGTAAGGGGTATAGTGTCATTTTCACTGGGGACAGTTTGGCAGAATGAGAAATGAATGACAATGAATTACCTCGCACTTCTCTAGACGTGGGTGGACTAAACAGTTGTGCCTTGGAGCATTCCGAGCTCCACATGCTGGGCAGAGCATTGCAGTCAGGCAGCCGGAAATGACCACGTGATTTGTAGGAAATATTACGGTTTTTGTCCTCCTCGATCAAAATCCACTGTCGATAACAGTAGAGGTCTTTCACTGCCAGACAATGTTCCCTGTGGCATTAAAAAAGAAAGAACAGATGGTATCAAAGAGGGCTAGCAGCATTACACTGAAGCAGTGATGAGATCAATGTTCCCTGTGGCATTAAAAAAGAAAGAACAGATGGTATCAAAGAGGGCTAGCAGCATTACACTGAAGCAGTGATGAGATCAATGTTCCCTGTGGCATTAAAAAAGAAAGAACAGATGGTATCAAAGAGGGCTAGCAGCATTACACTGAAGCAGTGATGAGATCAATGTTCCCTGCGACACATCCACTGTCATGCTACAACACTGCAAGGAATCTGGTCCTAGAACGTCTGAATGTCTCAAGAGAGCTACTCTCGTTCACGATTTGTCCCGTTGCCTCCGGATCTGAGATGCCTCCGGATCTGAGAAGCAAACTGATACATGACAACTGTGAAAATAAACTGAGAACAAGTACACATTACATTTTTCTCTTAAGTAGGCTTTATTGGCTTATGCGACTCAAGTAATGGTGATAATGAAGGGAGGATAGATAGTCACACTAACAACACAAAAGAAATCTGCTGACTGATCAAAATTTATTGTTTTAGAGTTTCACCAAAAGGCAAGCGACATAGGCCTACATTCAACACTGCTTCAAAACTAGCCTTCAAAGGTAAAGGATAAATTCACGAGTTTTTTGGTAATTTTTAAAGGGAACTTAACTCTCTGACCCAGACTGAGGTCATTCTAATTCTATTCAAACAGTATAGTCAAGTCAGTGCATATGTAATGAGGGACCGCTTGTCGGCTTCCTGTCAGTCAGAATTACCAATGTGGAAATGATGTACCGCGTAGGGATTCACCGCGATGACAGGCCAAAATAGGCCAGCTGTAAGGGCCGCCCATCTCGTGAGAACCAGATAGATGCACTCGTATGACGAGGCAAGTGAGATGGAATATGAGGTTGTAATGAGAACGACTGAAAAAAACAATGAAATTTGTCCTACATAACATTCTGCTGACATTGGATGGAATGCCTACTTAATTACCCCCCCCTCACACACTTAATAATCGACATTGTTATACATATTTAAGCACTAAAAGCAATAAATAGGGATGTAATTAGTAGGCCCACACACCAAAGGGGAATAACTGAAAGACTAGTGAGTCAGTGCACGATGGCACCAGCCTGATAGGAAACACTTCTGGATAGCAGCCTTCCCTGCTCTCTCCTCTGCCTACTACCCTCAAGAAACAAACAAACTAACTCAACTGACAAGGTGTCTTTGTGCTCTTGTAGAAAGGCATGAACAGAGAAATCTAATCAGCCAGCAAAACAAAGACCTACAACTTCCAAACAAGACCAAGTGCATCAGCTCCGGCATTCTTAGCCTGACGTCAGATTTCTTGTGCTGCAGGTCACTGTGATCTTCAGTCAAGACTGGCATATGGAATGCTAGAAGTTTTGCCCTCCCTAAAGAATGAGAGAAACTTGGGAAAACAGTCCAGAAAAGCTTATTTTGCTGTTCAGAGTTCTGTGTGTTAATAGGTCACAGTGTTCTTCAGCAAAAAAAAAAAAAGAAAAAAGGAGCATGTGTGATGCTAGATTTTTGCCGTGTGCAAAATGAAAAAGATTTGGGAACGAACTCGAAAGAACGGATTGTATTAACATTTCCTTACATTTAGTCCCATTCACATTATTTCTTATTATTCTGACACTAGTACCTGTGTCACATGAGCAGAACAGAGTTGGGAGCAAAGGCGGCAAAAACAAATGATTTCAAGAAAACGCCTGTGAAGTACGCCCCTTCTCCCTCGTAACCTGAGTTTTCCAGACTGCCACTCCCTTTGCGTTCTGAAAACAGTTCCTTGTCTTGCATGTGTCGCTATGCCTCACTTATTTTTTTCCCCTCTCTCTCCGTCCCATTCACTCATCCACTTCCCAACAGTCCTCGGTTTTATCTATCCGACTTTAAACAAATCTCACTTAAAACCGTGCAGTGTCCCCGTATCTTCATGCCTTCGTGGATCTGACCTGATTATAAAGAAGAGTGAAATGATTTGTGTGTGTCTGTGTGTGTGTGTGTGTGTGTGAGAGAGAGAGAGAGAGAGAGAGAGAGAGCGAGAGCGAGGGAGGGAGGGAGGGAGGGAGGGAGAGAGACAATAAATAATCCGGTTTACTATGTTCTAACTTTGGACGCAGTTTTTGGCTTTACTGACAATACTTTTCTTTCAGTCTCTACCGATCTACAAGTAAGCTACCCGTACTAAAAGGCGTTATAATTTTTAGCACAAACTGCTAGTTTCCCGTGATAATTATTCTCTCGAACATAAACGGCTTTACATATATGATACCACATATAAAGACAGCCTATTTTATATGTAATATCTTTATAGATTAGAAAAACCAATCTTTCTTCAAACATTTTCTAACATGAACATGCATAATAAATAATAATTTAAATAAACTTGCTCTGTACTGCTAAGCACATGTAATCGTGGAAGTTTTAAAATGAATTTTCTACAATTACTATATCGGAACTTTAAAACGAATTTTCTATATTGAATGTGTATCTTTAATCCCTTAATGGAAACAGACGTTAATATTAGAACGAATTTACGAATAGAGTACTATAAAAAATATAAACTTGTAGACTTGTGGGAAATCTGGCTTTAATTCAGTAAATGCCAGCAAAGTTCAGTATCAGGGTTTCTCTAGCTATGTGTTAAAACTATATCTTTTCTTAATTTGCAGCTTATTTATACACATATTATTATTATTATTATTATTATTATCTGTATTTATAAACGTTAGTTAAATTTTCTGAACGAGAGTGAGTGTGGAAGTTCACTATCACCTTTCTCTCATCCATAAAGTTTGTCTGAATGGGTGAACATGACGTCACAACCCGACAAATTTGGACAATATCTGAAAGGAGACGTTCTATTATTCTCTCCAGTATGGCATTTTGTGCGAGTGGACACCAGCTAACAAAAAAGGCCACTACATTCAACTGCTATATCTACATGGCCAGGGTGAGGACTTTTTGCCTGCTATATCTACATGGCCTGGGTGAGGACTTTTTGCCTGCTATATCTACATGGCCTGGGTGAGGACTTTTTGCCTGCTATATCTACATGGCCTGGGTGAGGACTTTTTGCCTGCTATATCTACATGGCCAGGGTGAGGACTTTTTGCCTGCTATATCTACATGGCCTGGGTGAGGACGCCAAAGCAAGCCTCCTTTTTGCCTGGACCATTAATGACAATGAAATGCCTGTTGCCTATAAACAGCCGCGGCAATGCTTCTTTCGGCCGCCAGAGTGGAAGATAAGTTTGAGAGAAAATCACTCAGAAAGACATTGCTCTTGCTATTCTTATTTTGTGCACTAAAATCCTTCTTTTTCTTTTTTAATGATGACAAAGAGTTTTATATTACTCTAATCCATCTAGACATTTTATCTTATTTTATTTCTATTCCATTTTAATCTATTGTTTTCTTTATTAAAGTGCTCTTTTTCTTCAGAATGCTGTTAAATGTGCTGTGTATTGCAGAATGTTGGTAAAGGTGTCAGTTTTCTGAATTAGTACTTAACTGTTTTCATTTACTGGATTATTATTATCGGGAAAGGTGGGGATAGGAGATCCTCACGTATCGTCCTGACAAGGATAAAAATGTGATGGTCCTTTTACTTTGTTTTTTTTTTTTTTTTAGGGAAAAACAACACCTATTACACGTTGGACAGCCCCTTAAGATAAGTGTAGTCTGTGATTGCCGAAATCGTGGACGCCTCATCTCCCAGCCGTCTGCGAAATCAACAGTGCTGATCGAAAGCTAACCCATATTAAGCAGTCAAACCGATATTTGGAAAGATTACCGGAAGCACCCTACAGCCACACTGTAAAGCTTTGCGTACAAACGCTTAACGAGTCTTGCTGCTGAGCATATACCTATGGAGAGCCAACGCTTAAAATATAAACGTATAATAGCAATGGTGTATAATAACTTAATTACCAATGCTTATACTTTAAGTACATAATAACTTAATTACCAATGCTTATACTTTAAGTACATAATAACTTAATTACTAATGCTTACACTGTAATAGCAATGGCGCATAATAACTAAATTACTAATGCTTACACTGTTTTACACTGTAATAGCACTGATACATAATAATTACTAAAACTTACACTGTAATAGCACTGATACATAATAATTACTAAAACTTACACTGTAATAGCACTGGTACTTAATAATTACTAATATTTTACACTGTAAACGTATAATAACACTGGTGCATAATAACTTAATTACTAATGCTGAAATCGAAACAGACAGCTGCTTGAGCCAGCGACTCCACGCCATTCATTTCGACCTACAAATGACAGGAGAGCGACCGAGACCACCTACATGGCTCCCACCAGAGCGAACACCTTTTCGATTCCCTCTTCCACAAAACCGTTCTCTCCGCCCTACTGTCATGAACTAATGAGTGCGCGAACACAAACACCAGTCAGCACCCAGTCCCTGGAGTCCAACGGAAAGCACCAAATTCTGCTCCCTGAGGACAAATAAGGCGACATCTTTTAAAAAAAATAACGACAGGAAGTGCAGTTTGAGCTCAGGAGAGTAAGCATATTGCAATCTCGGGTGAGCCCCTAAATTTCACGACCACCACCCACTTCCCGTTCCTGGTCTAAAAATGTCTCCAACACTCAGTTTTCGTAAGCCAGGAACGACTTAACGCTGCTGAATGAAGTTTGTAATTTCGAGGAGTGTTTCCCGCCTGACTTATCTTTAAAACTCAACAGATTACAGGGTTGTTTTTTTCTCCTTAGGTATACTGTAATTTAATACTTAGCAGTTTGAAAATTCGTCTGCAGAATGTGTCTGTCTTGCAGTTGCTCTCAAACAGCATACGAAATAGGCAAGGTATGGCGACGTTTGTAAATGCTGCGAACCTGATCCCAAACAACGCTTTTCACAATCTCCACTATAGTACACACATGTAATGATGTATACTAATTCACAACCATTCCGCTCCCACGGGTACCCAACAGACAGGAGTGCACCACGCCCACTGCCCTCCTTTTTTTCTTTCCCTTCCAGGTTTTTTCCCCTTTCCTTTTTGTTTAGGAACGTTACATCTGCAGGGAGTCTGTGCAAACTGCCCATCCCCATAGAGTGAGAAAATCCCTAATTGATACTTCCATCCAGCATTCATCGCCATAGGCAGCAAACGACTGGTTGAAGTTGGAACTGTAGAGGTGGTGTGCTGTAGGAACGCTAAGGCCAAAACGTTGTTGACAAAGAAGTCAATTAGTGGATCGCATTTTTCATTCAGGAATGCACCTATTGCTGGTTAACAGCCATTTCCCTTTCTCTTCCCCCCTCCTCCACGCACACACAAGGTGTCAGTCTCTTTCACCCCCTCCTCTCTCCTCTCCCGTTTTTCTTCTTCTCTCCCCCCATCTTTTACGAGCATGCGCGCTCTCCTGACCTTATAAACTTTAAAATGTGTGCTGTCAATACATATACTAAATGCTATTATTGTGCCGTTAGGTCCTGAAAGTATAAACAGAACTCGTTTGGTGGCGTGCTGCTGTTATCAATCAAATTATTACTTTTTTCCTTCAGTAAAAATGAAATCTGGACTTTTATTAATAACAAGTAGGAAGTGTCATGTACGAAATCGGGACATTATTAATAATTAATACGAAACAGGATTTTAAAAAATAATTATTAATATAAGTCGGCATTTTCTCTATTAAAAACTACCAATCCGGACTCACCTTGAAATACATGCATGCGCGAGGCGCGGACATTTGACTGTAAAATAACGAGTACACGAGGTGCGGGCATTGATGGTAAAATATGAAAGAAAGAAGCCATAAAAGTGAGGAAAGAAATTATTTTAACGAAAGTAGGAAGAAGAACCAAAGGAAGAAGAAAAGAAGGAAGAAGAACAGAGGGATGACAACAAAAACTGATCAAAAGCATGACGTGTTGGTATACGAGTGTGTCTATCGGTTCTGTCCGGCACTTCAAGCTTGCTTGCTTTATTCACCGAAATGTGCTTCCATTTGGTATGTCAACAGTCTAACATACACCCTAGAGCTCAGAGTAGGTTAAGTTTAGCTTAGAGTAAGTCAAATTTAGAGTCGTAAGACAGGTGGTTGATTGGGTGGATAGATAGTGGTGGTGGTGTTTATGAGATTATTTATTGTGGATGAAGCCCACACAGACTCGCTGACCAGTCACACCTGCTGTTCAGGCCATACCTGCACACGGGCAACGACACGATACGTCCTCCTTCCACTTTCTGGCAGTCTGGGAAAGCGAAGTGGCACATCAGGTCCACAGCCGGCTTCTTGCAGTAATTGTCCGGAGTGCCGTTCGATGTTGTGAACAGTCCTGTCTCATTCATTTCTGTCAGAAGGTTGCGCATGATCACTTCGTGCACACTGACAGTGAGCTTGTCGTCGGCGTCGTTTTTGCTGCTACCGTTGTGGAGGTCGTCACGCCCGGCGCTGGATCCGACCTGGGGAAGGGTTGTTAAGTTGTGGTAGACCATTTTGGAACCCAGCTGCATACGGCAGATCGACCCATCGTATGGTTTACACTCACCTTGCCAACTGCAAAGAAAGAAAGAAAATATTTTTAAAAGTATGTTTCAAACTGGAGGCCTGATTTGCAGTTACAATATACGATAATAGATTGTTTAAAGGTGACGGGGGGGGGGGGGGGGGGAGGTAGGGGGCGGTAATGCAACTCAAAGGAATTCATTTAAGCTTCTTGATTGAATAACAGATTGACAGCGCATATAATAATTAATACCGGTACAAATAGCAGTAATAACAGTCATCTGACACCCATATGTGCTTACAAAACACAGGAAGAATACAAATTTTTAAAAAGAAAATTCTTCTTTTGGGAGTGCGTGTGAATGTTCTTGTGTTTTCTAAATTCCAAAGTTATTTTTATTTCTATTTTTAAAAAAAAAACCGCCACGATGTATTATTTCCTCTCTTATGTTTAATCTGCAGTCCATATAATGTGAGTAGAACAACAGGTCAGACAACTATTTGGATTATAAATACGTAAGTAACTATAAGAGAAGGTTTAAAGAATAATAAATCATAATTCCTAAACATTATTTTGCAGAAAATACGCAACCCAAAGCGGAGGATGAAACATTCCTAACTGTTGCTAATTATTATTTTTTTTTTACCATCGAGTATGCCAGTGACTCATAGTCATACATTCATTAAAAAAAAAAAAAAAATCCAGACGTGCACTAAGTCTAGACTTTCACTTTTTTTAAATTTAAAAATATTAACAAAGGAAAAAGCATGTTCAATACTAGAAAGAACACACATGTCCACAGTCCTACTAGTAAGAGTACAACGCGACATGAAGACCGTGTTACTGGTAGAAGTACAACGCGACATGATAAAGACCGTGTTACTGGTAGAAGTACAACGCGACATGATAAAGACCGTGTTACTGGTAGAAGTACAACGCGACATGAAGACCGTGTTACTGGTAGAAGTACAACGCGACATGAAGACCGTGTTACTGGTAGAAGTACAACGCGACATGAAGACCGTGTTACTGGTAGAAGTACAACGCGACATAAAGACCGTGTTACTGGTAGAAGTACAACGCGACATGAAGACCGTGTTACTGGTAGTACAACGCGACATGATAAAGACCGTGTTACTGGTAGTACAGCGCAACATGATAAAGACTGTGTTACTGGTAGAAGTACAACGCGACATGAAGACCGTGTTACTGGTAGAAGTACAACGCGACATGAAGACCGTGTTACTGGTAGAAGTACAACGCGACATGAAGACCGTGTTACTGGTAGAAGTACAACGCGACATGAAGACCGTGTTACTGGTAGAAGTACAACGCGACATGAAGACCGTGTTACTGGTAGAAGTACAACGCGACATGATAAAGACCGTGTTACTGGTAGAAGTACAACGCGACATGAAGACCGTGTTACTGGTAGAAGTACAACGCGACATGATAAAGACCGTGTCCCAGATTCTCACGCACTCTTCATCACACGGTCCCTTTAAATGGCGCGCGTCACATCAACGCACGCGCATGTGCATCGCACAGTAATGTCAACAAATGCACAGCTATGTCGGGGAGCCCTGAAGGAGACATTTTTGCAGGCAAATCTAAACATTACAAGTGGAGCAAGATGCGAAAGATTGAATCGGTGTGAATCATTTTCCAGACAGCAGTCACCACAAGATCTGTTGCAGCTTTCGTTAACATCAATGTCTGCTGTATGAACGCTGAGAGAGTGAAGAGAGACAACTATCACAATCTCGGGACATCTGTTGGTGTGGCACTGCGAAATGGGGACAAGCGTAAACACCCCCCTCTCCCCATACACACCTATCCCGACCTACACACAAACACAAGAAATCATTGTCCTCTTTATCATTATAATAATTATGATCATGATTATGCTGGTGATGACGGCGGAGATAATGACGTGTCTTGTAAAGGTCTATATTAATAACGTGAATGCAAAATATAACTTTAAATTAATGATGATGACAATGGTGATTTTGATGATGCATCATGTAATTTGTTAATGCCAAAACACTAACTTTAATTTCACGATAAACAATAGTTTAGTTTGGCATCTATGCAAGCAACCATGAATCATGCACTTTGTATTATAAGCTGTATTTTGAACTCTGTATTGTATGCTGTTTAAGTGTACTCTGCAATATATACGATGTATTCTGTACTATGTACACTGAGTCCTCTACTCAGTATTCTGCACTATATAGTATATACATTGTATTCTGTGCTGATTATTATGTATTTCACAAAGCTGTATTCTGTGCTTCATACGCTAAATTCTTTACTATATATTCTACTCTGTAGCATATAATCTGTATCATGTACTCCGTATCCTGTATATGTTATTCTATGAACTGTATAGGGTGTACTCTGTATTCTGTACTATTCAATATATACTTAGTTTATACTAGGTGTTCTGTAGAATGTACTTTATATTTTGTTTATTATATATGTAGTATTTTGTACTGTATACTCTGTACTTTACTGTATTTCGCACTCTGTACATAGTACAGTAAACTTTTACTTAAAACAGAGAAGCAGCTTAGGATAAAACGTCATTTTCCCTGCAAAAGTCAGGTCAGCGAAATTTAAAAAAAAAACTAAATACAAGCCTAAGAAGAAGCGATTAAAAAAGAAAATATAGAAAAATAGGTTTTGCTTCAACGAACAGTGAACCGCAAAACTAATTTGGACACCGGAAATGTGAAGACACGAGTAACAGAGCATAGCCAAGCAATCTCTTCTATACACATGCACTTTGCTTCTTCATTTTAACTCTTTCCTTCTCTTTCTTTTTCTCGTGAAGAAACAAATCAATCAAGTGCAACATTATATTTACAAGTTCTTTACAAAATGAATGCTATGTTTAAATGAGAGTAGAGCCGTGAAAAGCATTTCCCCTTAAGGTCTGTCAGTCTTGTCAGACACTTATTGGTTACCCTCAGCTACCCACACACCCGCAATAAATATATTAGTCCTAAGTTTCCTTCTGAAATTATTCCACTATCTACTCACCCCTATCAGTAAAGAAGGTTATATCATTCTGAAATGCCTTTCTCCTTTCTTGTAATCAAATCGATTAATGCAACTGTGAAACGGCTCCGATGTATCAAGTATTTCCCACTTTTTCGTAGCGATGAAATGCAGCTGTGAGATGGCTCCGATAGACCCCATATTTTTCTCTATTCATTGCGATGAAATGCAGCAGTGAGATGGCTCCGATAGACCCCATATTTTTCTCTATTCATTGCGATGAAATGCAGCAGTGAGATGGCTCCTACAGACCCCATATTTTTTCTCTATTCGTAGCGATGAAATGCAGCAGTGAGATGGCTCTGATAGACCCCGAATTCCTCCTAGTTGTGAAACGATTCAGATATGTTTATAGAGAAGTATTTTCTTGTACGAGAAGGCTTTCCGATGAAAACTACAGTAATTCGAAAAGCATGCCGCTCTGCTTGTTTTAATTTGGCCGTTGTGCATGCACTCTTAAATGGAACGTACGTGCCCAATGGAATACGATTAGTCAAATATTCTTCTAACCAAACACCTTCATATGAAATCCGCCCTGTTATGTTACATCTGACAAACTCATTTATTTATTTCATTAATCATGTACAGAAATCTGACTATACCAGCTGAGTTAGTAGGCTCTGTATAGAGTCCTTGGGTTAGGTATCTAAATGAGTTGTATGTATAAAATGTCAACATAAACTGTTAACATACTTTTTAAAAAAAAGTTACTTATTCTGTTCTTTATACAGAAGGCTATGGACAAAGTAATTTGTACTAAGCCAATACATGTGGTACCAAAAGGTCGCAGGCTGAGAGAAAGCGGTGATTTATTCATTAAGTCTTTTTCAGCTACAATATCAAACCATAAGAAAGCAGGTTACATTTACTCCCCTCTTCCATTAAACTATTTAGTCAAAACGTTTTCAAGTTTTATTTAGTAAAAAAAAAGACGGGATTTAAAAAAGTATATATAAATGTATAAAGTGAAAAAAAGGAGAAGAGGAGTTGAACTTCTCTCTCTCTCACACACACACACACACACACACACACACACACACACAATTCTAATGGGGAGGAGGAAGGAAGAAGAAAAGTGTTTCTTTAAAAAAGAAATAACGCAGTACTGAATTAAAACAAATCTAATGACGAAATTCGATATGCGTATAATGTATTAAAGTAAGTGGAAATTGAAACCCAAAGGTCAATGGCAATATAAATAATTAATAGCAGTATTAAAGTTTTGTATTGCAGATACCCATGTGTGGATCTGGTGTCTTTGTGACATAAAAACCAGCTCATGACTAGTCCATGACTTACGCAAGAGTCAGACTCCACTCAATGATCATTCATCTCAAAGTGTCACAGCACGATCAGTGTCAAAGCTGAACAAAGTCCGGTAAAGCGTCGAAGAGGGTAAATATACGGATGATTTTAAAAGGGTCTTAATCAAGTCTAATGACTCTGTGATCTACCATACAAATGTAGTAATTCTGATACTCAGAATATCAAGTATTATATCAGTATAGGTATGCTCCTGATAATTTGTCTGTTACACACAATGGTACAAATATTCGTGACAACATGTCAAATATATTAACTAGCAAACTCGTGACAACCTATCTGTAAATGAACACATAGGCAAACTCATTATAATAAGGTTATTAAATCAATCTTCATGTACTGGTCACCTGGCAATACTCACCTTTACACACGCAAATGAAATATGATATAATTGAAGTTGTTTTTCGCTCCTAAAAAGGTTCCTAAGTATTAATACAATCAATTTATGAAATCTTTAACCTTGCCCTGCAACAATGTCTTTAGTACTTGTAGAGTAGTATATATATTATATATATAATCAGCACTATTCGCAAGTTCTTCACTGTTGCTACAAAACCCCGTGTTAGTTCACTGGTCCTCTTCACTTGATTAGTGTACTCTCTTCTCTCTATCTACCACTGAGTCCTGTGAAGAAACTTCAAACGGTTAAAAACACTATTGATAGAATTATTCATGGAGAACCAAGAGTCGACAATCCACTCCACTTGTCTGCGCTGACTACCTGTTCATCGCAGACAGGGAATCTCTTCTCTTTGATTTGCGTCTGTGACTGGTTCCAGCCCCGAATATTTGTCTAATCTCACGCAGATGTACACTGTTGCTTGCTCGTATCATCAGACATACGCTATTTCTACAAATTGCGAACTAGCGAAATACATGACATTGTTTCTAGTGAATACGTTCATAAAACTAAGAGGATGTATTATTATTATGCTGTATGCATATATCTAGCTAATAAGTACTGCTGCAGGACGTAAGATGAGATTTGAATGAAAGAAAGAATGAAGTTAAAGATGAATAACCAGGAAATTTAGCATTTGTTCCCTTATTAGATTTTACAGGAGAAGCAGCCATTTTGTTTAACAAGAATCTCCTCGTTAACTGATTTATAAACCGCTACAACTATGGTAGATTCAAGAAGTCTCTACCCCAGTGTGTAAGTTTAAGGATAGAGTGCACTCTGTTGATGTATGGTGGCAAAGTATGCTCGACTACATTGTGGAATTTCTGGTACAAGAAAATTACTGGAATTGCAACATGTTTTTCTGTTTGAGGGACCTAATACAGCGAAGGAGCACCATAAGTGTTCTACAGCATACAAGAGAAACACATGAAGAATGACAATTCTATTGTGAACAATAAAATTGTGACTTTGTTACAAAAGTGCATAAAGATTATTGTGGCACCATCTTGACAAAGGTTAAGTACAAACTATTATTGCTATAATCTCTATAACCCAATTTCTGTTCTTTGATAAGAAACTAACCTGTGATTTATATTGACACTTATGTACTATATTATATGTCCTAACAAAAGACTGCATATGCATTGAAATTATTCGAACAAGGTTTTGTGGAAATATTGATGTCAGGTAATCTTTTCATTGTATTTGCTATGCATATTTGATTACTGATTTAATAAATTTATTGTTAATTTTCTTTTCATTCTTACACATATTGAAAACCATAAATTGGAGAGATAGTGGGTGAATGGGGTCACGACTAGCTAAATACAGATTAAAGATGTATTTATCTCATCCTTTGGTAAGAAGTTTTCCACCTACAGAAATACTGTGTGACAGTAAAGGTTTGTCCGAATATCTGCCAAGTGAGAAAGATGAGTGGTGTCTGCTGGAGAATAATTATTAGAACATAAATTAAGATTCTCATTACATGTAATTAATTATGGATGATTAATTATTAGTAATAATCATAATGATTAACTAGGTGGCGTTAGCATCAAACCATGTAACCATCTAAGAGTTTAAACTATGTAACATCCTAAGAGTTTAAACTATGTAGCAGGTTAAGACGGCGGAAATGAAATAGGAAGCTTCTAAATCCGACTTCTGCTCTACACTATAGTTACTTAAAGAAAAACAACATAACGAACGCAGCTGGATTTCTTCCCCTCACAATCTTCCATTGTTGCTCTCGAGAAAGTTTTAACAAGAGGCTTTGTCACTATATGTATGTGGTAAATAAAAAAGAAAAGGAGGAAAGAAAAGAAAACAAAAATATCATGCCGTATATAAAATAAAAACCCACACGTATGGTAGTTGTTAGTGAATGTATGAGAAATGAGGGTGCCGCGATGATCCATGTGTTCAGCGACTGTTTGCAGAGGCTTCGTTCAAGAGGCAAACGGCAAAACCGGTTTCGGAAGAAATGTTCCAGCGCCTGCAGAAGCAAATAATGCCAAATGTCAGCTCAGGCACAGGTTTCATAAACTTGTATTGACAGGCTTTACTTGGGGGCACTATTTCCTTTTAACAGCAAATGGACGAGATTTCACGTGCAACAGTATTTAGCGCCCTTGCCCTTTAGCGGGCTGGAGTTCGACTGTCTCCTTATCGGATACAAATGACCGACAAGACGACTGTGAGACAAGTGACCATAAACACGATTGTGATACATGTGACAGTAAGGAAGACACTTGTTTGATCAAACTATCCCATAGTTAGTCAAATAGTAGTTATGGCATTGAGATGAGCTGACCAAAATTAAGTTATCTACAAATTAAATTACTTAATCAAATAATCAGACCCAGAACTTACATCAAATAGCCATTCTATAATGCACGTCCTGATAAACAGACGAACATAAGTCGGTGAAATCGGTCAGTGTTAAACGTACACGTAGATAACTCAACAAATACGAACAGGAGAATGTTTCTACTGGAAGAAGGAATTTACAACATGCATGTACTGCAATTAGTGAGAGAGAGAGAGAGAGAGAGAGAGAGAGAGAGAGAGAGAGAGAGAGAGAGAGAGAGAGAGAGAGAGAGAGAGAGAAGAGAGAGAAAGGAAAGAGGGAGGCAGAGACAGAAAGAATAAGAGAAAGACAGAGAAAGGAATGAGAGTAAGGAAGTGAATGAGGGAGACTCAAGAGAGATAAACGGTGAGAGGTAGAGAGAGAGGGACAGGGGGTGGGGTAAAATAAAATGAAAATGCAGAAATGATCGAGGCAAACCCGAGTGACAGAGGGTGAGAAGGAAGGAAACAGAAAGATAGTAAAGAAATGAATGAAGGAGAGAGACACGGAGAAAGAGAGTCTGCGTGCGTGCACGTGTGTGTGTGTGTGTGTAATGGGTGGAAAAACAGAATGAAAATAAACAAGTAAATGAGAGAAAGAAACTCAATAGTGAGGCAAAGCGAGAAAGGAAGGGTAAGAGAAAGGGAAGGAAGGGTAAGGGAAAGAAGGAAACAGAAAAAAAAAATGAGAGTAAAGAACTGAAGGAAGGAAGAAAGGAACATAGAGAAGTTAGGGGAGAGACTGGAGTGACTGAAAAAGATTGAAATAAAAGAGAGAAAAGTAGCCAGTGGTGAAGAAAAAACTCGAGGTAGATAGACTAGGGAGGATAGGAGAGGGACAGCGAGGTTTAAGAGGAAAGAAATTTTTAAAAAACTGAGACCAGAGAAGTGAATGATGGAGAGAAAGAGAGAAGAGAGTGAAGGAAGTAAAGGGGCATTCAGAGAGAAACAACGGTCTGTAAATCAGGAGGGAAGGATGAGATGACGAATAATAAAATGAAATGGAGAAAGAAGTAGGAAGAGAATATGAGACTGAAGGAATGGGAGGGACAGAAGGAGGGAGAATAAGGAGAAGATAAAAGAGAGAGAAAAAATAAGTGAAAAAGAGGATAAGTGAAAGTGAGAAAAATAGTAAGCATACTGTAGAAACTGACATGTCAAGCAGGTTGCTGGCACTTATAATCTGCTGGTACTAATGTCTATTAGTGGACCGTCGTGCCTACTATATAGACTCAGTCTGCTAATTGCTGTCGAGTGGCGTTTACAACTCCAGACATTAACGCTTTGAGCGGAGTAACACGCTGATGCTAATGTCCTAATTCTTCAGCAGTAATAACGTGGGATGGGACTTTGGACTCCAGGGTGTGTTTAATTCAGTGTTTGTTTTATTCGTAATTGCGTTTAATTGCCATTTATTCCCAATGCAAAGTAGTGTTGCCAACATGAATTAACTATTCATTGAGTCATAGAATATGTGTGTAATTGTATGATGTTTACATATTTGAGTAATATTCCTTCTTCAAAGTAAATGCGATAGTCATTTCATTTTATTATTTGAAGCCTGTTGCATAGGACAAGAATTGCACAATGAAGCCTGTTGCATAGGACGAGAATTGCACAATGAAGCCTGTTGCATTGGTTAAGATTTGCATAGTGAAGTTGCACAAGATAAGAATTGCATAATAATGCTCATAACCTACGACAAGAAATACATATTAGAGTTACTGCAAAGAATATTTATTACATAAAGACACGAACTACATAATGAAGTCTTTGTAATGAAAAAATGACGAAATGAACACACGAATAGGACCAAAAAATGACATAATTAACATACAGCATAAGTCAAGAATTAAACAATGAACACAACACTGAACAAGAAAGACACAATGAACGAATGACACATGACAAGAATGACACAATGGAACATGACACAGGACAAGAAAGACAAAATAAACATATGGCACAAGCCAAGAATGATGCAATGGAACATGGCAAAGGACAAGCATGACACAATGGAACATGCACAAGACAAGAATAACACAATGAACACGTGACACAAGAGAAGACTGATACAACGGAACACAACAAAGGACTAAAATGACACAATGGAACATGACACAGGACAAGAATGACACAATAGAATATAACACGGCACAAGAATGATACAATGGAACATGACAAAGGACAAGGAAGTTACAATGAACATACGACACAAGACAAGAAAGACACAAAGGAACATGACACAATGGAGCATGACATAGGACAAGAAAGACGGTCGGATGTTTATCATCGCAGAAGTGTGTAACTACTCACTTGGAAATGAAGGAAACTATCAAACCAATGAATACTAATAGTTGGTATATCATTAAATGATGAAACAACGCGGTGAAAGGAAAACAGGAAAATGGAAAACACTTCAAAACAAACAAATATCCCAGTATCTCAACAACAAAACCCCACTGACTTTGTTTCCATTCCAGCCGGGTTGATAAAGATGGCGAAAAAGAAGGAAAGGAAAAATTGGGAGGAAGGCTACAAGTGGTGGTGGAAGTGCGACTCAGAGAAAGAGTTGGGTGTATTCTGTTAAGTTAAAGCCGCCAGCAGACAAAACCTCTTGAAAGACATCTGGATCTGGAAAGCTTAACTGGAATAGACAGGTGGCATTTCAGTAAAATGGACGCCTCATATGTAGCGTTCTCTTTTACTCCTTTCATCCCCTACAACGGTGGGATTTTTCCTCTTTGAGTTGTACCAAGTGGCGTCTAGAAGTGGCAGGTCTCAGTTCATCCACAGAAGGCCTACACCACACTGGTATGGTTTCTGGTTGAAGGGTGCTTTTTAAGTTAGAATTTATATGGAGCAGTACTATTAGGATAGTGGCCGCTAAGAGTATGAAGACTGAACATTACAATCATTAAAATTACTCATAGTCAGTGTTAACGTTGAGATAAAATTTATACACACAAGTCCGATGTGCTAACTGTTGCAAACTTGGATTCATAAATAACGTATTTACACTCTCTTTTAGTGTATAAGATGCCAACAGTTTATCATCCGTGCAGCACGTGTGTAAAGAGAAAAAGACACGATGTGAGAGACTTCTGCTCACCATCATAAACTACGAACATTTTCTGTTTCTTGTGCTTCCCTGCCTCTCTGTCACAAGGCTATAAAGACCTAAAATTTGCTCACCATCATAAACTAAGAACATTTTCTGTTTCTTGTGCTTCCCTGCCTCTCTGTCACAAGGCTATAAAGACCTAAAATTTGCTCACCATCATAAACTAAGAACATTTTCTGTTTCTTGTGCTTCCCTGACTCTCTGTCACAAGGCTATAAAGACCTAAAATTTGCTCACCATCATAAACTAAGAACATTTTCTGTTTCTTGTGCTTCCCTGCCTCTCTGTCACAAGGCTATAAAGACCTAAAATTTGCTCACCACCATACACTACGAACATTTTCTAATTTTGTTTCTTGTGCTGTCTCAAGACTCTAAAAATCTAAAGCCAAAGGCGTACTTATTCTATTTAATACATTTTCGCTAAAGGTAAATGCGTTCATATATGCACAATTCAGAAACCTGTGATAAGACCATTTGCACTGCTCAATTTCTCTGGCTGGAGTAAATACATATTTTTTGCCCTCCCACTCAGAGAATCGTACTTATGCAAGGGCAATTTCCAATTACGGTAACACACTGGCAGCTTACAAAGACACAAAATTTAAACATACGTTTTATTAGAGATGCACCTTTAAATAAATTTACGGGGATAAACTATTTCACAAAACGATACAGTATATATGTACTCACATCCCATGTTTGAAAACCATCCATGTGAAATGCGTTTGGCGTTGTATTTGCCTTGTCTTTGTTCCATAAGGCAGAAAAAAACAGTTTTTTAAACTACAACGTTGGCCAATAAAGACGGAATGACAGCCGCTACGTCTCGTTTTCACACAAAAACTGATGTTAATTGAAAGGGGTATATTATGACCAAGAGAGTATGTCTATTACAAACAAGCTTATGAGAACTGGATCAAAGGGATACCACTCTCAAAAGCCAGATCACTTCAGACGAATGAGAACAGAACTGTTTATAGCTGACGACAGGTGGACAATTTCGTGATAAAAGCAAAGATCAAAGTTTAGCTGTGTTTTCATATTCTGTTGCAGGTAAGCAATGTAAAAGAATCTTGGGTTTTGGATTTTTAAAAAAATTCTTCCCTCGCACCCCCTCTCCGGCCCGTCTTCCGCCTTTGTGAACCATAAGTGAACATATGCCACACATATGTCGAGTTGATTGGCACAAGCTGTTAATTATGACAACTAAATATGCAGTATAAGGAACATTGTTCAAAAGTGCATTTAAACAGGTACAGACCTTAAAATCACTAATGAAACATTCCATAAATGCTGGGGGGGGGGGTTGTTGGTCTTATTAGATAAAAAATTATCTTACAAATTAAAAATAAAATCACGTAACGATTTCGGAAATACTCTCCTGATTATATATGACAAACATTCACTCATTCACTCTCTTTTTCCCCTAAAAATGAAATCCCATCTGATAAGCATATATCACAACAGATCAGTGTTACTTCAGCCACGCGAATCTTGAACTTGTTATAAGTGTCGTGTTTCACGAGAGAAAGCAAAATGACAAAAGTCAGTGAGATTAAAGTAAAGAGCCAGTGGATGAAGTTCATAACGTGACACGTATGTTATTTCAGGACCAATGATAACATATCGAAGTATTCAACCAATGAGTACTAACGTGACAACTACGTTATTTCAGGACCAATGATAACATATCGAAGTATTCAACCAATGAGTACTAACGTGACAACTC
Source organism: Sinotaia quadrata (assembly GCA_028829895.1). NCBI lineage: Eukaryota > Metazoa > Mollusca > Gastropoda > Architaenioglossa > Viviparidae > Sinotaia > Sinotaia quadrata. The sequence goes on from CM054178.1 coordinate 107,974,588, forward strand.
CGTTATTTCAGGACCAATGATAACATATCGAAGTATTCAACCAATGAGTACTAACGTGACAACTACGTTATTTCAGGACCAATGATAACATATCGAAGTATTCAACCAGTGAGTACTAACGTGACAACTACGTTATTTCAAGACCAGTGATAGTATATCCAAGTATTCAACCAGTGAGTACTAACGTGACAACTACGTTATTTCAAGACCCGTGATAACGTATCCAAGTATTCAGCCACTGAGTACTAGTAGTAATGATATGCCTGCCTCTACCTCCCATCTTATCAGCTTTGCTTGCGATTGTACTGTTATAAGAAGTTGTAGTTTGTTTACTGTCATTCTCACTCTAATAAAGGTCTGTTACTTCAAAATCCAAACTGGTGATTAGACGAATTAGAGTGAGGGGAAAAAGAAGGGGAGAAGAAGTATGCTTTCACTCCCGTGAACCAAAGTTTAACTTGACTCCTTAAAATTAAGTATTATTTAATTTGATTTAAAATTAAGACGGGTGAAGGAAACTGCATTTAAATGGAGATATTAAAAAAAACCAATCAAATAAATTCCTTTAAATTCCCATAAATTTAAATTTAAGAGCAAAAAAAATACGTAATCTGAATTACAGTTTAGATTATAGTTACAATCACAATTTCACACGTTCTTTTTCAAGAACCAATATTTTTAATTTATGAAGTGAAAAAGCAGTATGACGTGTCATGATACCTATACGTCAATTTGATGAGCTATCGTGACGTCACAGCTTGAAATGAAAGGCCATTTTTCTCTCAGTGAAATCTGACCCCAGCTGCCCGGCATTGTTTTCCGTTTCTTTCATGCTCTTCAGAAGCTGTTTGTTCCGGAAAGTTGTGCCTTTCTACGGATGAGAGCGATTGTGTCAAATTTAGTTGGGTTTTTTTGTGGGTTTTTTTATACTTGAAGGGTTTGCACGCTAGGATTTTCATCTTAGAATGACAGAAGGCGGAGAAAGAACAAAGAATGAAAGAGCTACAGAATCGTAAGAAAGTGCTGATAGAAAACTTTTGTACAGGATATATTTCTGTGTTGTTGTTTTTCTCCAAAAGACAACATGGGTTAGATATACAGGGTTTTCCTTGAAGAAAGACCACTGTATGCCCGACTCCTTTTTCTTTGATATGTGTAGACAATCGACTGCTAGTAAAAATAAACACATGGGCGACTTTCTATTGCGATAATGCTGTATTAAATTTTGCTGTTGGGTTAAAAAGTTGGTCACGTAAGAAAACAGCAATAGCACTTGACAGAACATGAAGCCCAGGGGATGAGAACAAAGGAGAAAGAGGTTTGATTAAAGTCAGCTTCTTTGTCTGAAGTGGTACAGTGATAAACGTGGCCAGAAGAAACACATTCTAATAACTGAATTCTTCACCCGTGAATCTAGTTTGCCCCGCTCCTAACACAGATTATTACTTGTATTTCCTTTTGTAATAATCTGTATTATTACGTATCTTTTTATTATCAAATACGTTACTCGTAAATAATAAATGTTCAAAGAATATTACTTAAGGCTATTTCTGAATGCAGCCAGCAGCATATTTCCTAATATGAAAACACATGTACCAATGACCGACAATTCTTTCTCACATTACATCAGAAATCACTGATCGTGGAGAAAAGAATAAAATATATACTAAATGTACTTATAAGAATTTAATGCTTTAAAACAATGAATTCCGATGTACAAAGGCATAGGAAAAATGTAAGCATATTTATCTTTCCTAAATAACATTAATTTCACTCTTTCAAAACATGTAAAGGTTACATCGTGCAAGACAAGAAAAAGATGGAAAGATATCTCCTGCACACAAAAAAAAAATAGTTTGAAAACTCCTTGCTAGAGATGATGCATTCTCTGACCAGAGTTGTGTCCCCTGAACAGCAATTCTTAGCCAAGGAGTGCAAGTGTGGCTCCTTCTCTATCTAGGACATGAGTTGTTGGTGCATGCAATGCAGACCTTGGTCCGGTTTCTTCACAACACAGAAAGTTCCTCTATATAGGTAAAATGGCAATAAATTGTCCAAGCGTCAACCATCAACCTCAGCCCAACATTGGCTTCAAGTAAAAGATAGATAATCATCAAGGATACTAGGGCTCCACCACATAAAGCAGGTTCATTTGGCTATGACGTGAAGGTAAACAAACCTTCCTCCAGCTATCACATAAGAAGGAAACAATCCTTCCTCCAGCTATCACACAAAAAGGAAACAAACCTTCCTCCAGCTATCACACAAAAAGGAAATAAACCTTCCTCCAGCTATCACATAAGAAGGAAACAAACCTTCCTCCAGCTATCACATAAGAAGGAAACAAACTTTCCTCCAGCTATCACATAAGAAGAAAACAAACCTTCCTCCAGCTATCACACAAGAAGAAAACAAATCTTTCAGGTGTCACAAGATGGTGGAAAATCCTTTATTCGGTCAATGCCGGCATAATTGTCCTGCCAATAATTTTCTATTCAATCTAACTACACATTTTCAGGGATAATTACGACACCTGATAGGTACAAGACTTTTAACTCTCCACGCACACAAGACTTAATAAGTACATTACCAAATATACATTTTAAAAAATGCCTTTAAAAATAAGATTACAATTCTGAGTTTCTATCCAATAGAGTAATAAAAATAATCATAAGCTCATTGACAGTTGTTCGAAAGCATGATCTACATCGGATATCTACAAAGCTCCATCTTACAAGAGTGTCAAAGCAATTAATTTTTAATTATTACACATCTGATAATCTACAATGGTAGTCACAGTAGTAGGTAATCAATGACTGGGTAGTGCTTTTTTCCCCTTCCATCATGGAGGTTTATTAATTAACTTAACCAGATATAGCTAAAACTGACACTTTAAAAAAATAACTTTGACGGATAGTTGAGCAAGGCCATCTTATATCCAAAAGTTCTCTTTCAATGAATAATTTGATTCCATATGGAGCTTACATACAATATTCAACTACTTATAACAAATTCTAAACAGAAAGCATATAATCTAATTATTACACCATTCCTTAGTGCTATGCAATCAAGAACAGGGGAGATAACTCAAGTACCTATCCTACCGATACTCAAACCCATCACACCCGTTAATGTACACCTCAAAGGCAGAACATGTACAAGCTCTGCTCTCGTTCTAAAAACAAAAGGTTCAACAATATTTCGTCAATAACACATTCCAAGTGGCAATGTTTAACAACATTTCACCATTCACAAATTCCAAGTGCCACTGATTAACATTTCACCATTCACACATTCAAATTGATTAGCTCAAATGGTGTTGAATCACATTCATGCACTTAACAATACTGCACTGGCCTCATTTTTGTACAGTGACGCTCACTCTCCTACTGAGCAAATCTCTCATGCATTCTAAACCAAAATCATTTGCCAGTATGTGACTCAAGACAGCAAACTTCTAATGCTAAACACAATCATTTGCCAGTATGTGACTAAAAAAAGCAAACTTCTAATGCTAAACACAATCACTTGCCAGTATGTGACTAAAAAAAAGCAAACTTCTAATGCTAAACACAATCACTTGCCAGTATGTGACTCAAGAAAGCAAACTTGTAATGCTAAACATCCGCCATCTACTTCGTTGTTCACAACGCTATACATTTCTATATCTGCCATTATTTATTTAGGATAAAAAAATAATGCGCAGATATAAAATTAAATATTATATTAAAAAACGATTAATATTTGTAGATCATTCATTTTCTTACATATAATTTTAAAAAAAGAAAAGAAGGTATATTTAATAAAGAATGAAAATTTCACAGAAAATAATTATACATAAAACATCCATCTTCGAAAACGCAATGTGGATACACTGATGATCTTGAATCTAACTTGTGAATTGTGGATGCTGTGTAATCTTCAATAAATTTCCCCAACCCCCATCTCTCTCTCTCTCTCTCTCTCTCTCTCTCTCACACACACACACACACACACACACACACACACACACACACACACCACAGAGTTTAGGAATAGCAAGAAAATGAAACTGTATTTGGGGGCGGGGGAAGTAATACTAATTTTAAACTAAATTTTTTTTTATTTACTTGTATGCTGCTGCAGAATTAAAAAAATTATATTACAATACCATCAGTTTTTAACAAATGTTTAAACTATCAACACCCACCCACCCCAATCATCAATGGGTTTTAACTGATTGTGTCACTGTTTTAGGCTAAATAAAAAATTCCACAGAATGATTTGTAACAAAAAATATAGTTGCATTGTATTACCATGTCCTGATAACGGTTGACGTACATGGCATAAATATACAATTATCTAAACACTCCAACTTACATTCAATTAAAATTTTATTTACCTATCAACAAACACGGTGAGTAGAACTTCAGATGCACGCGATCATTTGCTTGGCAATTTCCAGCCAAACAGAAGGAACTTAACAACAGCAGAAATGTGAACATAAGTACAACACACACACACACACACACACACACACACACACACACACACACACACACACACACACACACAAAAAGACCCCTCCTCACATAAGTCTTGATCACAGCCTTCTCCTGAACAACTGCAGCAATCTACCCGATCTTCCTCTTGTTGAAACGCGCTATCAAAGCACATCAGTCAGCTCCAAGCTCACTCTATCCTCCAGGACATATTGGAGAGTTCCAATGGACGAGCAAATGCCGTCGGCCTGACGGGTAGTGGGTGTAGGCCCTACCCACGGATCGTGACGCGTGCGGCAGGTGACTGTGGAAAGTCAGGTGTCAGTGTTCGTTCAGTCAGCTGTACATATTTGTAACTCAAGGAAGGTAAAGAGATAGGAAATCACTCCGCGCTTCCTGCCCATGTCAAATGCGTCAGTTACCTAACGGATTTGTCTGCGATGATTGATGGTTGCTCAGATGAAGTTCGCGCTGGTGTTGCTCTCTGCGTGCAGTGTGCAAGCTATAACTGCTTCTTGAAGACGTTCTGTCCCAATCGCGTCATCCTTATTTTCAGAGTGCACCTTTCTTCTTCTCTCTTTATTCCCACTTTACTGGAGTCTTGGATACCCACCCCCCAACCCATTATCTGCTATTGAATATGCACTCTATCTCCATCGCATACCGTAGTTCAAACGGCAAGTGTCTGTACTTATCGACTGCATGATTTATTTCTTCTCTACGTCCACATTTAACATTCGCTGATTTCGCGGAAGGGTGGTTAATACCAGGAAGAATTTATTTGGGAGTAAGGTTAAAAATAAACCTTTGGCTGGAAAAGGGATGGAAACTGGTCGCGCCATCTACTTGCAAGTAATATAGTAACATCTAAATGTCATTAGGCTTGAGATCTATATTAGGAATCTATACTTAAAATAACATAGTAATATATATCAGTCTTTAGGCTTTAGAGCGATATTAGGATCTATACTTAAAATAACATAGTAATATCTATCAGTCTTTAGGCTTGAGAGCGATATTAAGAATCTATACTGAAAAATAATATAATAATAGCTATGAGGTTTGAGAACAGCGGTTAGAATCTGTGAGCCCAGGAATGTATAGCATATCTCTATGTTGTTAATTTCCAATACTTATTAGCTTGTGATCTATATAGAATGTATTGTATAAATGTAACATTTTGCCGTTAACTCAAATAAGTGTATTATTCATCTCGACAATTAGAGATTGGGGCGTATATAGTACATTCTATGAGGTCATACATAATACATTCCAAAGATAATGAGGGTCTATGGGGTCATACATAATGCATTCCAAAGATAATGAGGGACTTGCAAAGTACGTTCCAAAGGTAATGTGGGACAAACAGAGTACGTTCTAAAGGTAATGAGGGACATACAGAGTACGTTCTTGAAGTAATGAGGGACATACATAATACGTTGTAGAAGTAACATACATAGTACGTTCTAGAAATAATGAGGGACATACATAGTACGTTCTAGAAGTAATGTGGAATATACATAGTACATTCTACAAGTAATGAGGGACATACATATTACATTCTAGAAGTAATGAGGGACATACATATTACATTCTAGAAATAATGAGGGACATACATATACGTTCTAGAAGTAATGAGGGACATACATATTACATTCTAGAAACAATGTGGCACATACATAGCACGTTTCAAAACCATGAATGCTGTCTATTTTTGTTTGCTGTGATTTCATCACCAACAATTTATTTTATTTTGTTTATGTTTCTCTTTAATTTCTTTACGTAATTAATATGTACATAGGAGGTCACAACATATAAATTATTTTAATCTTGAATGTCAGTATGACAATTTTAAAATAAATTTGTTTTATATTTATTTACTTTAATTTTAAAACACTTACTTCTATATTACTTCGATTTAGGTTTATCGAAGTTATCTGGAATGCTGAATCCCTAATGTTAAATACGTTCTAATATGTATCATTTAAAATTATTCAGAGATTCCTTCTCTCTTTCTCTGTTTAACTGGGGAGGGGGGGGTGTTAATATTTGAATTTACACATATTATTAAACATTTTGTTATTTTTTATTTTTTAAAAAGACACACCTTTTTATATGCAAAAGGTTTCTGGATCATAAATATATAACTTTTAAAATACTGATTTTATTAAAATAATGTGAGTCTGCATTCTTGGTAGAAGTCGTTATTAACAAATTATAAATAAAACAAAGAGATTTACTTTATAATTTTCAGTGTATTCGTATTTAATTTTCTATTTATAAGTTATTTTTTAAATTGAAAATAAAAGTTATTTTTATTGAAACATTACATATTTATCTGGCGTCCCGTTCTTGTTGTTTTTTTCAATTCTCTATGCGGTCCATTTGCTAAAAAAAATTGTCCAGGCTTGTAGAGTCTAAAAATAAATCTGACATACAGAGTACATTCTAGAAGTAATGTGCCATAAAGTACGATCGAGAAGTAACCTTCACAAATATGACTTGTGCCGATATAGGCTATGGCGGTTACCAAAGTATTAATCTCTAACATTTGTATTCCCATTTTTACATAGTTATAAATCAGCAGACTTAAATATAATAAAACATATAAAACTTATAAAAGGTACATAAATCAGCGGACATTATACTTAAATATAATAAAACATTTGAAACTTAAAACAGGTATCTATCGAAATTGATTTTCATTACTAAGTACTTTTCAAAAGCTGAGTGGCTTGAAATTTCTGAAACGTATATATCGAAACTAGGAAATAAAGACTTCAATTTATCATGACTATAGAAAATATATATTTTTTTTAAATGCAAGCACTTCTTATCCGGTCTTTTTGGCTACGTCATACAAACCCCGCACATTACACCTTTTTTCCTGAACAAGAAAACCAAACACCCCCCAACATACAAGTCTTGAAAACTGGATCACCCCTTACCTATTTCATTGTTATCATCAAGCGATAATGATGTAACTTGCAGACGAGTAAAGGTCATGCAACAGGCTGCGAGGTTCGACAACTGTGATTTGACGTCAATTTCTACTGGATATACAACGCTAAAGGAAGGTAATCCAAACTGATTCGGATTCCAACAATGATGTAAAAGAAAAAGCAGGTATTCAAGGAATTTAAAGAACACAATTATATCAGTATTAAAACTACGTAATTATGAAAACGAACGAAATCCCAAATCAATCTCGTAATTATCGAATTAATATTAATTCATAACAGTTTTAAAAATTCATCGATTAAATTGCTGTAAATAATTTTGTGATATTCTTCTTGTCTTTTTATTCATAATGAATTAATCCAAAACTATAATAAATGATTGTTAAACCCATAAGCATTTAAAGCCAGAAGATTCCATCTAAGAGAAGGACGTAAAGATATTAAGTTATTATCCGTAAAAGGGAGATATTAAGGGGAGAATTGTGAATGTGAGTCAAAGTTGCTACTCCTGCTGAAGATCATAGGTTCAAGTCCAGCCTAGGTTAATGGGGATCCTTTTCGATCGGTCCTCAGCTGCCCTCATTCTCACGATTTCTGGAATCAGTGGTCATGATTGTATGCGCTCAGATCTATTAGAAGAACTAGCTTCAATAATCCCAATATTATTATTATCTTATTATATTAAAACGGATATATGGTAAGATAGGACAGATAGGCAATATGCAGCATGACTGGTAGAAAGACAGATCTATGAAATTTAGAGAAGAAAATAGTGCAACCGTCAGACAGAAAAACAAAACGATAGAAGGACTGAGAGGCCAAATAACGACAGACTGGTAGAAAGACAGATAAACAATTCATAGAAAATAGAGGAACCCGACTGTTTCTGAATAGAACAAGCCTTATGCTTCCAAATAGCAGGCTTTACCTGAGCCTGAAGCACTTCTGCACTACTTCTGTCTGAAGTAGGCCTACACCTACACAGAGAAAAATAAAATACGGAAAGACAAGTTTACCAAAGAATGACGTCCATTTATCACGAGAATAAATCGAGCTACTGAAGAAAAGTGAGCACAAGAAGAATAAAAAGAAAAGAACAAATATATATAGCAAACCATACGGACTGCAAAGAACTCTAACGCTATCGCGGCACACAGGTTCAGTTGAACTCTATGCTCCTCTTTTACGAGTCTACTGGGGCATGCAGCGCTCCTAGCAGCCATTCCAGCGCTTCATTAGCGTCAGATGCATGTTCAGCACTGTAATCTCTTTGATGACACATGCATGGTTTTGCAATCAAAGGAGTCGTTGATAAACAGTCGTCGCTATTAATTACCACAACTTTGCCTGTGAAACCACAACTGCTACACTGTCTTGACTTTCTGCAATTAATTTTTCTTTTCCATTCCAGTTACAGAGGTAAATAAAGATGCTCTGTGCTTTGTCTTCTCAGAGAGGTATCCACCTAGCTAACGGAAGTGTTTTACGATTATCAGATAGAGTGCGCGCATCAACAGACACAAACACTAGCACCTGCCGACGGTGCGCACTTTCATTTACTCAATCATTAAAATAACTTTTATTTACCATTCAATAAATGAACATTTAAAGCATGTTGATTGTCACAAATGTTTGAAATAATAAATATCAAGATTTGCTACTAAAGGGCGATATTCACTGCCCAGACTCAAAGAGCTACAGTTTGTTCTGAATTTTGCGTTCTGAGTTATAGTAATCTACATCAGCACTTTACTGAGTTCATTTTTTTACCCCCATCCTCTCTCTCTCCCCTCCTTTCTAGTGTGCCCGCGCTGTGAGGTTTGGTAAGATGCACTTTCATATCCTCACACTGACTTCTTACCCTGTGACGAATTTCCGAAAGATAACAGCGATGAAATAAGTGGAGAGTGTGACGATGTTAAGCAGTGTTTATAAGGCGGCTAAAATGGACACAATATCAACACAAACAAAATATTGAATGAAGATATAAAAAGGCATTAAATTCATTTTTTATGCTGGACTTGGGACAGAATTTCTTTAATAAACACACGCATATCTTTGCCTCTTGCAGAGTTAGCTAACTGAATGTAACACATATCTTTGCCTCTTGCAGAGTTAGCCAACTGAAAGTAACGCATATCTTTTTGCTTCTTGCAGAGTTAGCTAACTGAATGTAACGCAACTGCACGGCAATGTTTGGCGTATACGAAGGAGGCGTGAAGTTATTAATAGAACAACGTGCGTGATATTTACGAAGGAGGCGTAAAAGTAATAATAGCATTAAGTATTAAGACAGAAAAAAAGGCTACTGGCATCGTCTGAGACACAAGAAGACGTTGCTAAAGACAGAGAGATTGTACGACATATATTAAGCCTTAAATGACATTGTTTCAAGTATTAACATACGGTTTTACAGGACCATGATTATTAGCTAGGGTTAGTTTCAAAATGAATGCACTGCGTGCAATTGTGAATGCGGCAGGTACCTACTTCTTACAATGTTAACTGCCACAAATCAGTATGAAAAATAATTGTAATTTCGGAGCGAATCTTCCACACAAACAAGAGGCAAGACTGAATAAGATAATGTACAATTATGGAGAACTAACATTGACTCTTAAGAGAACAGGAAGCTAGTCATAGCTAATGTGATCATTTTCGTGCAAAAATCATAGTCACGAGTTTTACAGACCAAAACCAACAGGGACACGAAAAGAAAGGAAGTATGGCGAATACGTGTGACTGTGTTAGTCACGATTATTATATAGCTTTGGTTTCTTGTCAAGTAGTTTCAATCGAAGCAAACTTGGTTCAATTTACTGTTATGACTAAGCAGCAATGGACCCAATTAGAGAACAACAAATGTTGTTCTGGTTAACAATGTTGCACATCTTGTGATTTTGAAAAAATAGAGTGCTTATGACCTTTCAAGGACAATGACATCAGTATGGTGGCAATAATAGGACTAAATTATGTTCCCTTTTTCTTCTGAATTTTTCTTTTCTTGTAAGGAATGGGGAAATATGCTAATGTTTTGTTCTGATCCTCCAGCCGTGACTCGCATTGAAGTAAACATATGTATGGTATTTTGTCAATTACTTAATAACGTATTTTTCAATCGCAAATGGGTAAGCTGAAAATGTTTGTTGTTAGGAAATCCGAGGAAACGAATGCCCTAATGAAGCCAGCACATCTGTTTTGACTTGTTTGTGATTTTATGCTGGGCATTTTGTTTCTTCATGTCTTTTCACGCTCTCTGCTGGGAGCAAAAAGGCTATATAATTATACGGGATTTGGGCTGAGTGACGCTTGGAACCCTATTTCAGTCTGCCTTAGTCGTGGGTAAGTTGACTAGCAGGTTTGTCGATTGGTTGCTTGGCTAATTGTTAGCAGTCTCCTACTTTCAAATAAGTGTTATGGGCAATCTTATTAATAAGCATGTCGTGAGCTGGCAGGCTGTACTTTATATTTACATAAAACTTTCCACTCCAAAAAGAGAACCATCATAAAGTTATAGGCCAGAGGCGGGCAAACCCGCCGGATGAAACTGTTGGAACAGTTCGCAGGCTAGATAGACGAACCAAATGTCACAAAGTTCAGAAAGTTTAGAATATAAAATGAGAACAAAAGTAATTTTAAATGGTGTATTTTCTTTCGATTTTATAAACAGTTTTTATTATTAAGGGTCAGAACTCAGCGACATCGTGAACCATGACCCAAGCCTAGCCGTACTCAGATCCACATTTTCGGTCTTATATGCACGAAGAACTAGAAATAATTAGTAAGCGTAAGTATACTTGAGATCCGATTTCAAAATGATTTTATTTTGCGATGGTCATACATATTTCAGTTTAAATTAAAAATATACTAGGTAGTTGTGGGAGGCATATATTAAAAAATATACCAGGTGGTTGTGGTGGTGGTGGTGGGATATTATAAAAAGAAAGTATTCGGTTCGCATTGAAAATGCAACAAATAAAACTCATGTCGCCGACTACTCTCAAATAATAATAATATATAAAAAAAAAACCCACCTGATTGTATGTCTATATAATGACACAATCAAATTTCAATCAGTATTTCTTGCTTTTACGTTAAAAGCAATTCATTTCGATGTTAACAGACATTGGGACTAATTATGCAAGCGCTAGGTTACGAGCGGGCTCACGCTCTGTGCTGACGTCCGTAAAGCCAAAAGCCATCTGGCCCGCGATATGTAATCGCCTCAACTAAAGCATGTGATTGAAAGACGACAGACGATAAGATACAAAACCTAAAAAACATTCAGCGTACGCAATTTATTTTTATTCAAAAGATTTTTTCTTCTTTTTCTGTTCTAATGCACAGACGGCAAAATATTTAACAGTTGTTATGAACCAGCGATTGTGGAGAGGAGATGTGTGTGTGTGTGTGTGTGTGGTGTGTGTGCTGGAGTTGTGGGGGAAGCACACAATATATATCCTCAAATTTTAGGAAAATTATCCCGATTAATGTTTTGATTTGAATCAAATTGTAAATTAAGTGCGCGTAACAGAGCAAGAAAACGGGGAAATATTTAATATGTACGCAGCAAACAACAATAAAATGGAAAAGTACGGTAACATGAACGTAGCGGACAGAAGTAGATGGAGAAGTACGCTATATGTACATTATATACAGCGCTAGAGGACTTCGTTATGTGTACGTAACAGGCATCGTTAGAGTGAAGAAATGCGTTTTGTGAACTTAACAAAAAGGAGAAGTAAGCTGTGTATGCAACAGACAGCGATCGGTAAAACAGATAAGCAAGCTACGTGTACATAACAGACGATGGAAAAGTAAGTTATTTGTGCGCATAGATAGCAGTAGAGCGGATAAGTAAGTTATATGTATACAACAGACAGCAGTAGAGCGGATAAGTAAGTTGTATGTATACAACAGACAGCAGTAGAGCGGATAAGTAAGTTGTATGTATACAACAGACAGCAGTAGAGCGGATAAGTAAGTTGTATGTATACAACAGGCAGCAGTAGAGCGGATAAGTAAGTTATATGTATACAACAGACAGCAGTAGAGGAGAAATACGTTATATGCACGTAATAGATAGCAATAAACTGCGTTAAGTGGATGTAACAAAGATCAACAAATGCGGGGAAATACATAAGAAAGGTAAGACGGTGAAATATGATAAATGCCAGATTAAAAAAAAATATCTCCTACGCCTTGAGTTAATTATATGTGATAGTTTGCACTGTGTAAATGAATCCAAGATGCGATAATTCACAACAATCTAAAAGAAATAAATCCAGCAAACGCCACTGGCGAATCACATGCAGTTAATATCATAGTTATGTAGTTATGTTCTATCCTGAAGAATAAACAATCAAACACACACATATATATCCAAATGGTAAAACTGGATATACAAATTAAAAGTGTTAAATATATCCAAATGGTAAAACTGGATATACAAATTAAAGTGTTATATATATCCAAATGGTAAAACTATATATACCGTATTTTTCATCAAATCCTACATGTACGGGTACGAAACAATGGTTAAGTGTAAGTAGCAAAAGGCAATAGAAACAATGTGTACCCAAACGAGAGTAACAAAGTAGGAGTAAGAGAGAGCAATACAAAAAATATATTATTTGTACCTAACGGAAAGCAATCAAATAGATGTACATTAAGCGTGCAATACAGAGAACAAAACAATGAAGAACAATGTACATATTAAAAAAAAAAAGAGCAATACAAGAGGAAGCACATATATACATACCAAAAAGCAATAAAATGGGATCGAAGTATGTAAAAGATAGAAATAAAATAGGGTGACTATATATGTGCGTAAAAGAGCAATTATATCTGGGAAGTACATTATATCTTACATAAATAAGAGAGTCTATAAAACGGGGAAGTACATTTTGTGTAATTCACAGACACTATGTAAGCGTTACAAGACACACACTGTGTGCATTTAACAAACATTATGTAAACAGCAATACAAAGAGAAGACTATACTTGACACACACTGTGTATAGTTAACAAACATGTAAACAGAGAGCAATACAAAGAGAATACTATACTTGACACATACTGTGAATAGTTAACAAAGCAGTAAAATAAAAAGTACAGTATGTCTCTTTGTGTATGAAATAGAATAGCTAGAATTGATGGTAAATGGTGTGAACTTTACAAATATAATAAGGAAAAATATTATGTACATAATAAAGTGCAATAACACAGAGAAATATACAATGTTTATATAATAAAACACAAAAGTACACGTACATAAAAGATGTGATTGTATTTTCACTCTTAACCTGATTCTTTGGGGTAGGTGGGTTCTCTTTCATATAGCTTTCAGAAGTCCCTTTTTTTCAGCATGTAATTTGATAAGTGTATGTAATTCTCTTTTTTAATTAATAAAAAAATAATGTTTCTGAAGTTAGAGTCGCAAATACGCTAATTCTGTTACTAAACTTTTGCTCAAAATCAGTGCCATCAGTAAAATCAATGACTATATATAAGGACCGTCTGGTCATTTAAGACAAGGGAAATAACTTATTCTGTAGTTATCATACTGACATTTCAAACGAGACCTGGACACCTCTGATATACCTCTAAATTATGTATTTAGAATCTTTTCTTAAACTTAAGCCAATGACAAACGTTAATTTCTCATGTTCTTTTGAATTCACAAAACACCATCATCTGTAGGCCTACTGCAAAACATGTAGGCTCCATTTGTGAGATGATCAGAGTATTACCTGCTTGTCATTATATATGGTCATTTGTTATTGAAGAAGTTCACGGGCAGAGAGATACTCCTCTATGGAAAACAATAGACATACAGGCATTTTCTGATTCAGTAGTAGGCCTACAGTTTCCATAGCAACTCGACCTTTTCTTTTTTAACGTGAATTTTCCAGGGACAATGTATGCTATGTGCAACGGATGATGGCAGTGAGCGCACTGAAGAAAATTACGACTTGAACAGCAGCAAAGATCGATGTTTCAACAGCCACACTAAGCTTTCTACGACCATTCGCGCCTCACATTTCTTGTAGACGAGCTTAAACTGACAGATGTCTGTACGCCGAGCCATTCACTGCACAGCCCGCTAGAAAAGTAGAATGCACGTAAAAGTAATCTCCCTTCCTCTGTTTCCTTTCTGTGTCTTTCTTTATACAGTGTACAAGTACGATTTAATGGCAGTGCTATGTGCTACGAGCTGACTAAACTGTGAGATTAATCTGAAATCAGTATCGTCAACAGCAATACAACTTTCCTGCCTTCCGCACTTCTTCACAAACTTACAGAAAAACAGAGATGACTGTAAATTGTAAAGGAAACCAACATTGAACAATAAACAAAATATTTAATCCAATTAGTAAATGTAACATCTTACGAAAGCACAATAGTCAGCAGTAAGCATGCAATAACAACGCTGGCAAAGAAAGAAAAAGACAGGCGAGGGAAGAGGGGAAAAGGCAGATAAAGAAAGAGGGAAAAGAGAGTGAGAGAGAGAGAGAGAGAGAGAGAGAGAGAGAGAGAGAGAGAGAGAGAGAGAGAGAGAGAGAGAGGAGAGAGGCAGTGAGGGAGAAAGAAAAATGAAAAAAAAACCCAGAAAGATTTAAGCGGGAGAGAGAAGGGAAGGAGAGTTAGGAAGACATACAGAAAAGGAAGAGGGAGGGAAGAGAGAGAGAGATGGAGAGACTGAGAAAGAGAAAGTCTAGTGATAAACATTTCACAACTGTTCCCAACGTTGTGCAACAGTAAAAAGCCAGCATGATCGCCTGACACACACGAACACAAAGGCCAAGGACGGTAAAGTAACAAACACAATGCTAGAAATAATGCGAACAAACAAAATAAGTGAAAAGGAAAACAGAAAAACGCTTACCTGTGCACTGTGTGGGCGAAATCGGCAAGTCCCATGAAAAAGAGAAAAAACGAACTCGTTAGCTTAATGCTGAACATTGTATTCCAAAATAAACGACATTCAACTGGTACGTACTTTTCTCTTTCTCGCATTGTAACACTTAAATAATCACACGTAATCATTCTGAAGATGCACACAGGCTACATAAGCTGGCTCAAAAATCATGTGGAATTGCGGACTATCATACTACATATATGGTGCTTCACAAAGACGGCCGTTTACTGTCAAGTCTGAGATACATCAGTTTTCACACAAAATTATTATACTGGCGTGATGTATCCAATTGTGTGCAACTTAGAAATCAATGTTCTCTGTTGATGGGAGTGGTCGGAACTGTAAGTCCAACGACGGAAATGCTGCCCACTGACACCATAAAGTGTGATTATTGGTTCTGGTTCAAAGTGTCTGGTTCAAGCAAAGTGTCGGGTACTTCCTCAGTCCAGTATTAAAGCGCACTTCGGTGACAGACTTGATGACCTAAGTTCAGACCAAACTAACAGTTGTAAAGTATTGCTTGGTATTCACACAACATGAAGCTACCAGATCAGACTCGATGTGTGCACGTACACAGACTAACCATCCCGCTTGTCCATTCTAAAGTGAAATAAGAACACATCGTTTTCTAATCGTCATTGTATTAACAGACAATTAGGGAAAATGTTAGTGATGCTGACTACAATCAATCAGTTAATCACACACTAAAAGCTAAGTCACGATGCATAAGGACTTCTGCAGTCAGTCACACTAAAGTCTACGCCATGAGATATATGAAAGATTCAGCAGTCAATCAGTCACTTAGGCTAAGTCACGAGACATAAAGGACGTGTGCAGTCAGTCACACAGTACAAGCAACGACATGAGACAGCGATGGGACGCCTCGGCATCAGACTCTCAGAAAGACAACGAGTGCCTGCAGCGATTCCACACTGGCAGAGTGTGAAAGCGATGGAATGGCAATGTCTCTCTTTACCGCCCAACTTTACACTAGCACCATAGCAGAGCGGGCTCCGTAATTGAAGACAGCAGGAACCCGAGCACTACCCTCTAGCACCACTGTGCGGCTGTGGTCTCATTTTCTCTGACTAGAAGTACTGTGCTCCTATCCGTGGCACCAACGGCCTCTTTGGACAGAAGATCGTAAAAGACCCCCTATGCAGAAGCGACTCTACTCCACCCTCCCATGCATGCACCCCCTTTCTAAGTCGTAGCCGAATCAAAGCAAGCGGCAGGACCCCCCCCCCAGCCTCAACAGTGTATTTAATTTCGTTAGTTTATTTATTTCTTGTGCTCAGATACTAAGGTACCAGTGAACAAACGGCAACCGTAAGTAAAACACAAATGGTTGACCGCATTCAGGACCACGTCTATCGGCACACGAAGTGCTAAAACAACAAGCAGTGAAAAGATGTTGACAAAACTAAGAGTTTAAGCGCATGTAAATATATTTGTATCAGTGTTCCTCGCGCGCGTGTGTGTGTGTTTGTGTGTGTGTGTTATTTCCTCTATTCTTTTCGCAAGAATTGCGACAGTCAAGGAACTAAGAAAATGCGCATGTGCCAGAACATACGCGTATTTTAATCAGCTCTGATAATTTGTGACTGCTAAGTGTGCTAAGACTGAACCTATTTGGGAAAATAAAACACTTTTAAACAGAAATAAAAGCCGTCTCGAATAGAAACGCTGGCCGCAATTACTTCTAAAACGGCAAAGCCTTGTGACGGTATTTTGCATGACAAGACCACATAATATTAACTCGATCTACTGTCATAAGCCTACATCATTAACACTAGTATGTGTTTAGTCTTATAATCACTATGTCTACAATATTAACACTAGTATATGTTTAGTCTTATAATCACTATGTGTGTATTATATGTTTAGTCTTATAATCAATATTTGTCTACAACAATAACACAAGTATACGCATACTCTTATAATCACTATGCACACATTTGCATAAATGATTCGTTGTTAATATTGTTGAAAGGTTATAAACAAACATTTTTATTATATAAAAGACAGACAAAATATGCTATTTCGCCCAAAATTATATTAATATATTTTCATTTTATATCAAAGTGAATCGAGATTCAGAGTTACAAAAACAAAACAAAAAGTTGTTCCGGTACGATCGAACTGCATCGGTAACAGGAGTGGGGGGGGTGGGAGCATAAGGTCTACGCACTGTCCCTTTAAACGGTTCATTAGTATCAACTAACACATACACACACACACACACACACACACACACACACACGCATGCAAGCACTATTTTTTAACTATTGTCATTTTAGAGTAGCCTCATGTTTTTAAAAATGGTAGTGTAGACTGTTACGTTTCCAGTATTTATTTAAAGACCCTGCTTAGGAAATTATAGAACTTTAATTTACTATTTAAATTAATTCCCTCTCGTTTAACCTAAACAGACTGGTTGCTCAAATCATCATTCGACTAAATTAAAAATGCATCTTTGTAGTCTAGATCACAGATTTACGAAACTGATAATTTGCGTACATTAGCTAGATTGGAAATCGTTAAAAACTCTCTTAGATTCATATGCATTCATTACGTCATTCGTTTAGCTCAGACAGCCCCCATCCAATCCCATTTGGTCTATATGCATACAATTTACTACAAAAAGAGGTTCTTAACAAAATGAAATAGATTTAATAAGTTTAACAATTAACAGCAACGATTAATTACGACACGACGTCTTAATTCTACACAGCGTTGTTCTCTCATTTACCGTCCTGGTTAAAAGTTCTAACGAAAATTTGCTTTTCTGTTGCCAAATAGTCACTTGATTCTGGACCCTGGTAGATATACTTAACTACACTCTTGGTCGCATGTGGGGTTCAACTGGTTAGAACTGGTCCACATCCTTTGGCTCATCGTCAGTACCGCATAGCATAACAGTCAATGTCCACTCAATTACTGCATCGCTAATGTACTTGCGACGGTCGTTAACCGTAGTTAACACGATGTACTTTTACGTATGGGTCATGAAGACGCCCGAGTCGGTGTACGACTCAAGAAGTACGAAGGTAGAGAGGAATAACATAAGAAGAACCCGGCTCTTAAAAGTAGATTTTACTGCTCTAGCGCGGGTTCATCTTCGACTCTCTTACGACTCTGGTATGGCGGCGGGACGGAGCTATGTTAAAGCTGCCTGGTGTGTCTGCCGGTCTGGAAGTGAGTGAGGGATTTTGGCGCGTATGATCGTATTTTAGGAAACTGCATTGAACGCATCACGTGACCGCTCACGTGGTATGTTTGATCTCGAAGGTGCTGGACACTGGCCTAAAGTTATGCAACAATCTGACCTTGCTAGCGATACTGATGTATCACGGGTGAATTTCAACAAAGGTCCGTTCAAAATTTTAATTTTGAAAACAAGCAATTGGGTCACGAGGCTATGACACAGAATTTGTCACAGATCGTCACACCCCCTTGCTTTTGAGGCGTTTATCTTACCAAAAGATAAATGCCTCCTACAAATTATGTGTTATAAAATGTAGAAGTCCACAATGAAGAAAAAATTTACAATTAAAAAATTTCAACATAACCAGAAATAATGTAACGCGGCAGAGAAATCAACTCTAGATTAACGGCACTCTCATACAATATTTCTCACTTCAGAAATCAAAGAAAATGATTTAAGAAAGGTCCAGTCTAACTTAATAGACATCCATCCAATGGAATAACATGTTCTGAAATTCTCACTATCTGTCCCAATAATCAATAGTTCACACACAACCTAGTTTGATCTAACCAGATTATTCAGAATAGAAATCCAACATCAACCAATTCCACTGAATACGTTTCCAACAATAGTGTGATCAAAAAAATGACTTCCAATGAACAACACTATCAATATGCAGGTTATGAAAAGTTCCAGATATTGATTTCCTGTATCAACCAAATATCAGAGTTTGTGAATTACCAACTCTAATGAACTATCTATCAGTCTACCTGTCATATTCAGAGTTACAACACTAACACAATTCAATCAGTGTTATAGCTTGTCCTAAGTTTTTATGAAATGTCCAACATATTTACAATAACAACCACCAACTACGGTACAACAAGAAAATAATGAAAATTCAAAGAAGGTATCAATCATTATTTCTACTGCTGCGCAATCTTCGTAGTTCTATCCCAACCCCAATACACGTCATCGTCCATGTGTGTCAACATGTCTACGGCATGACAACTGTATTCTTTCTTTCTTACTCTGTTCGTCAGAATGTCACTGTGAGGTGCAATATATTGCATGTCAAGTTTAGACTTTTCATTTCTCGTCCAGTAAGTACGTCCTTGAAGTGTCTTATCGTCATGATCTCTTTCAAAACTCTCCAAAGTACTTGTCAAGTTTAAAATGTTTTTGGTAGTGTCAGTTTCTGCATGACTGGTCTCTACCCTGTCTAACAGTTTCAAACTTCTCGATACGTTCGGTATCATGTCAGTGTCACTGTGGCATTGACTCTGCGAAGTCTGAATTTCAAATCTATCGCTCTTAGCCTTGTCACTGAACTCACGCAAATGGAGATTTGCTCTCTTGGTGTTTCGTGCATCTGTAGTTACGTCATTGTGTACACATTGAACGTCTCTAGTTCGCATGCACTCAACGTCTTTCGTCGGAATGGCGTCAGATCTACTATGGGTCCATTTCGCATCTAGTCTAACGTCACAGGTTTGCAAATGTGTTCTGTCGCGGCTACCAGTCTCTCTGAAGTACCTGAATTGCAACACTAGCGTCCCCTCTAAATCTGGAGGTTCCGTTCTCCTGATCTTATCATAGACTGAAGTGAAATACCTCATCCCACTAGTTGTTTTCTGTTTTAACCCATTCACAACTAGGTGTTCGACTGTTATGTCTGTCAATTTGTCTCTCTCCTTGACAACATAAGTCTGTGTCTCCTTTGTGACTCTAGTCACTGTGTGGTCAGACTCACTGGCTAGCAAGTCAGATTCCTGTGGTTGTATGAACAAGGGTTCTGTCTTAAACTCCCCAAGAGTTACTGATTGTCTCCCCTGGACCATACCGTTTATTGAACTAACATAATCTGTCTCCCCTGACTCAGTTAATTCAATATGTCTTCTCATCAGGTCGTCAGAATCTATGATGGAAATTCTGTCAGTTTCAGTCACCAACTGGCAGTGAATGTTACCTGTCTCTATTACACTGAATAACATCACCATGTCTACTCTCTGTGTGTCGTAGGTTACACTCCCACTGTTTCCTCTATCATAATTCTCTGCATCTGATGTCAGTAACAGTCCTGATGCCCCACCTACTCTGGTTATCAGTCCGTCACTCCGGTTTTCATTGTCTATCGATCTAGTTCTGCCACTCATTTGTACTGTGTCTTTGATCAATTTGGGATTACACTCCGTACTAATCATTAGTGAACCAAGGAACATATCAGTTAATGAAACCCCCTCCTCCTTACTTCCACTTGTCTCAGTTTTTGGTACGTACTCATGACATCCCTTTATCTCAACAGGTGAGTCAATAAAGGTAGTCCATGTACCGTGGCTTCTGTCTACGTCACTAATTCCGTTAAGCGATTTATCTGCAGACAGTTCTGCCATGTCTCCGACAACTGCGTGCATACACGTCAGTACACATGCATTGTTATCGTCGACCGTCCCTGTACAGTTTTCGACTATATCTTCTTCCATGTCACGTTTGGAAAAGAACTCTGTCTCAGCTCTGACAACTGTCATGTCATCTGAAGTAAATGAATTTATCATAGGCACATTGTCTCCGTCTGTAATGCTACCTATACTGTCATCTGGATCAAATACTTCTGTTTCCCTGGCTATCAATGTGTTAGCACTCGAAACCTCGCATAACGCAATAATCTTGTGTTCCAAAATTACGTCATGACTCACGTCAATCACCGGAGATCGAGATCTACCGATGTCAGTCTTCGTAGCGAGCACATTTTCATGACTCCCTCTTAAACTAACAGTTAGGTCAGTAGACTCAGTCGATGTGTCACTGCCTTTCAACAATACACAACTGATAGAACCCATTTCTATCTTCTCATGCATACTTGTCCTGTCAGAAAAATCAGTCACTGTGTTGCTAGAAGTTTCATCACACCTTAACGGTACACAACCGATAGAATCTGTCTCTATCTTATCATGCGCATTCAGTCCGTCAACCAAGGTGTCACACGTACACGGCGGTGTATGTGTTTGTCCAAATTCTACACGTGTTATTAAGTCCTTAACAACAGTGTCTTTTCTTGTCTCTGTTTCAAGATCAAGCTTTGGTGCGCTAACTGTTTCTGTAAACTGGTTAGCATGTTGAACTGTAATGGTTTTGTCAAAACATTTGTTCTCGTCTATTTTGTCTGCTGTGCTCGGTAGCGCGACTAATTTCTGTGTGTCAGTCTCCACGCTCGCGGCGTTTGACCTCGGCAAGTCAAAGTTCACGGCCTGACCTTCCTGTCGTGATTTGTCAACAGTACTACCGCCTTCCCCAGCAATTTTAGACTCTGTTTCGATTTCTGTCCACAACCATTCTAATTCTAGACTTTCTTTCCTTTCTATAAGCCTTAGCCTTTCTTTCTTCAACTTTCTAATTTCGAACGTTAGGTCTCGCATTTCAGCCTCCCCTTCCCCTTTGAATCGGAAATCTTTATCACACAACTGTTTTGCTCGTGAGCTTATTGAAGATCTAATTTCTTCCCTGTGTTCTATTTCCTTTTCATTGAGTGCTAGCAAGATGAAAATACGTAGCGGTTCACCTCTGTATTCTAGTGATATGCCTATCCCGTGTTCGCGTTTTAGAATCTCCATGAGCTGTGAGCTCCCTATCCGTTCATCGATCCTTAGATCTATTAAAGTCGTAAGGTGATCATCTTCTATCTCTATCCGTTCCATCTCTCGTTCGTGTTCCTCTCTCCTCTTTTCGCGTTCCTCTCTCCTGTCTAGTTCAGTTCTAACGAAGTTCATTAACTCGTCTTCCGTTCGGTATCCGATCAATGAACCTATCTCTCTCAGACTCGCAATAGTCTGTTCGAGATCCGAAATGTCCATCTTATTTATTTAGCGCGTCTGGCTACAATAAATATCTCTCGTGATTGTGTATCTAACCGTAGGCGATAAAACTCCGCTTTTATCCCACAATAACTTTTAGGCTACGACCTTACAAAAATTATTGAATTTATTCAGAACACCTTCCGAAATAAATTACGCGTTGGTTACACGTTCACCTGCTTGGTTACAATCTGTTGTCTCCAAGGCTTTCGTAATGTCACGGCTCCAACCATACAACATTACACATTATACTTAGCACCCTAAATATAATAGTCCGAAGTCTGTTACTACCGATAACTCTCCTAGCTGGCGGTATAACACGTCGACCTCTTACAATGAAGTATCCAGTAACACAATACTAAATAAATCATTCAATAGCTAACATGACATATTTAACTACGCTTAAATATATCAACATTAACTAAACATGCACGCTACTCTGCAAAAGAATACATGCACATGTCACAACAAAAGCAAGATAAATATTTCAACAATCCTGAATCAATAGAATATTGGCAATTCTCAGTTCGTTTCCTAAAGATATGATACGCCCTATGTATATAAAAATGTTACAATTTAATACATATCAATCCCATGACGAGGCCACACTTGTTACGTTTCCAGTATTTATTTAAAGACCCTGCTTAGGAAATTATAGAACTTTAATTTACTATTTAAATTAATTCCCTCTCGTTTAACCTAAACAGACTGGTTGCTCAAATCATCATTCGACTAAATTAAAAATGCATCTTTGTAGTCTAGATCACAGATTTACGAAACTGATAATTTGCGTACATTAGCTAGATTGGAAATCGTTAAAAACTCTCTTAGATTCATATGCATTCATTACGTCATTCGTTTAGCTCAGACAGCCCCCATCCAATCCCATTTGGTCTATATGCATACAATTTACTACAAAAAGAGGTTCTTAACAAAATGAAATAGATTTAATAAGTTTAACAATTAACAGCAACGATTAATTACGACACGACGTCTTAATTCTACACAGCGTTGTTCTCTCATTTACCGTCCTGGTTAAAAGTTCTAACGAAAATTTGCTTTTCTGTTGCCAAATAGTCACTTGATTCTGGACCCTGGTAGATATACTTAACTACACTCTTGGTCGCATGTGGGGTTCAACTGGTTAGAACTGGTCCACATCCTTTGGCTCATCGTCAGTACCGCATAGCATAACAGTCAATGTCCACTCAATTACTGCATCGCTAATGTACTTGCGACGGTCGTTAACCGTAGTTAACACGATGTACTTTTACGTATGGGTCATGAAGACGCCCGAGTCGGTGTACGACTCAAGAAGTACGAAGGTAGAGAGGAATAACATAAGAAGAACCCGACTCTTAAAAGTAGATTTTACTGCTCTAGCGCGGGTTCATCTTCGACTCTCTTACGACTCTGGTATGGCGGCGGGACGGAGCTATGTTAAAGCTGCCTGGTGTGTCTGCCGGTCTGGAAGTGAGTGAGGGATTTTGGCGCGTATGATCGTATTTTAGGAAACTGCATTGAACGCATCACGTGACCGCTCACGTGGTATGTTTGATCTCGAAGGTGCTGGACACTGGCCTAAAGTTATGCAACAATCTGACCTTGCTAGCGATACTGATGTATCACGGGTGAATTTCAACAAAGGTCCGTTCAAAATTTTAATTTTGAAAACAAGCAATTGGGTCACGAGGCTATGACACAGAATTTGTCACAGATCGTCACATAGACAACTGTAATAATTTATAATTTATGTGAAACATGGGAAAGACGTGAATTATTTTATTTGGGTTTTGTTTGAGATATTTTACTCTAAAATGCAAATAAATTAATCGAATACTGGTTGTACATTCCTGACGATGCTGATTAAACAGTACTCCCCAAGGGGAGTAAGCATTGAACTAATTATAACCAAGTCTTTACTCTTTGTTAGCAGATAGGAGAAGCGGTGCTAGCAAGAAGATGAAGCATGTGTTCGTATGTAGCTATGAGAGCGGTGTGTCAGACTGCGGCTGAGGGTTGTTTTAAACCCATACCTCAGAATTCCGCAACAGCCAGGAGTTGGCCAGCTGGGTAGATAGAATGCACAGGCAATAGACGCTGTACATTTTTACGTCTGATATTTATTGATGTAACTTGACTTTCTAAATGAAGTGATCGTTTGAAATAGCAAAAGTTTTATGTAAAGAGGCTGAGCCTTGTAACTCTTTTACTGAGGCGCCGTTCTGATGCACCTGACGCTTCATGTGAGCCTGCGACAAGTTCAAGGCAACCCGGGAACAAACCACGTGATCGAGGCATAAGCAAATAAGCAGATTTGAAAATACATCCACGAGGATATTGTACACCCGTTCCAACCCCCATCATTTCCTCGGCCCACCTCACCCCAACTATACGCCCCAGCCTGACGTTGCCACCATCCTCTTTCCTAACCCCTTTCCCATCTTTTAAACAAACGCCCATGCGGTGCCGGTTTCTGGACGCAGAAACTCTCTTACGCCTACAGGTTGTCCAGTGATTGGGTGCGACTCTGTGTCGCACAGAGATCACTTAGTGCTTTGCACAACTGACAACAATTTTGGCCCTGGGGCTATTAAGTGTTAGCAGGTGATTCTAGTTGGGTTTTGAGTTTGTTTCGCGTGTCTGCGCGGTGGATTCGGTGTTCGCTGTCTGGTCGTATTTCATGTCAGTCTAGAAGGCACTGTGGCCACAAAACGAACGCGTGACTGCAACAGATGTTCTGGACACCTGCTTGCTTGCTTTATCATTTATTAAAATGTTAGTATCCGTTTGTCAATCTGTCGCTTTCTAAAAAGTTTCAACATCCTTATCCCATTGATCCAATCTTTTTCAGCCCCACCTGTTTTCATTTCCAATCAGTATTAAATGTCTTCATAGACATGAGTACAATGTGGGCCACTTGACGCGGCAAACTTATTTCGCAATTAAAACAAAAGGTTTCTTAAGTAAAGATGTAATACAATTAATTACCCATTTATCTATTTTCTTTCCCAGTGTCTTGTATCGATCATCGATTCTTAAGATATTACAGTTAATTAAATAAAGTGTATTACTGTAAGGTGTAACATACAAATTAATTAGCAGTGACTGCACAAGTTCGAGGTCATTTTAGAAAGGTATCTTTATCTCGAGTGATTCAAATGTATGTAAAATGAGACTACCGAGATATTCAAGCAATATGTATTTAAAAAAAAAGTTTTCTTTTCTACTAAAGTTCTAGCACTCGCAAAGTGACCATATTTGGATTCCAAAGGATTAGCGTATTATAAATATCAATTATAAATGCCTTATCTTCCAAATTAAAGAATAATTTATATTTTGATAAAGTGACAGTGATAATTTAATATAAACATACTCTTTTAAAAAATCTGTTACCTCAATTTTATTCCTACTCCTGATTTGCCGCTTGAGTGCTGAATATATCTGTTTAATGTTCTAATTAATTAGACTTCATTCCACTTGATCAAATCACCACTAGCTACTAATTCCCCAGCGAATAACATAGTGATAAAAGAAATGTGTATCAATGATAGAACTTAATAAGCAATGCACAGTTCCGCAAGATTAAAATAGTCAAATGAAGTTAGTACAACGTCTTTTATTATGTAGTTTATCAAGATAAAATAATCAAAATTAATATAGAACAATTCTAATGTTTATATGCAGTTTAGCAAGATAAAATAATCAAAATTAATATAGAACAATTCTAATGTTTATATGCAGTTAGCCAAACTAAAATAGTCAAGTGAATGTAGTTAAAGCTGCATACTCAGTAATGATGCCAGCAATGTTCAGAAGTTCAGTCACACACGACAGTTCTATATATATATTACGAGACTTTACCGCATTTCTATTAGTTTGTTTGTTCTTTATAAATAAATTAAAAACCTAGATACTAAAAAAAGCCACAAGGAATTTTCTCATAAACGTAGATATGTGAATAAAGAAAACATTAGTGATGATGGTACATGAGACCGGATAATTCGGGATAAACATGCTATCATTTAACACCAAGAAAGAAATAACTGACTACCTGCCATTCTGTCCAACAATGTACTCCTCTAATTTCCTCCTTCCATCCTTGACTCTATATAGCAAGCGGGAATACTAAACACAGGCCAAATGCCTCCTCCAACTCTAAGCCATAAACCAGAAGCACGTGAAAATGCCCAGATTCAGATTATGAGATATCCAAACCACGTGATCAGAGAGGAGCAGTCCCCCCTATCCTCAGGTAATTAAGTTGTGAGGTGGGATCAGTGGAAACATGATACGGCATCAAAACACTATCTACAAACCACATTATCTCTTGCAAGCACTGGACTTAACGCTCCCACTTAACCCCTCTGCTAAGAACTTACCACTATTCTCTACAACCCTCGTGCTCCAAACCCTCGAGACGTCGTACAGATTGCTAGATTGCATAGAGACAGCTTCCTTCACACAGAGATCCTAGCCATCGGTCATTATCTGATCAGAATGCACCGTACACCAAGGGAGTTATCCGCGGCGTTATCATTCACCAGTAACCACAGCTGGTAGTAGAGAGAAAGGAAGAGGACGAGATAGAGAGGTACGCGAGCAAGAAGAACTTATCTGACGTTCTCGTCCACGTCTTGTATCTTTTTACGCTTTCCATCGGTATTATCTGCCTTGCTCCCTGAACCGGAAGTGTTAGCTGAGTGTGGCGTAGGGGTCCATGAAGTCACTTATTCTGGAGATTCGGTGTAACTATACATGTATATATGTCTATATCAGTAAGACCTGGCCGCAAAACTGTGCTTAGTCCTATGGTTAAATACTTCACCTCTATTATACTATTATATTGTGCAGAAAAATATTGTAAAAATTGCTGCCATGAATTAATTGATATTTTAATTCAGCAATCTCCATTCCTTCATGGGGTGAGAAGAAGAATCTCTTAATCATGAAATGATGATGTTAGCAAAAGAAACGTTTTTAAAAGAACCAAGAGAGCAGGAATTCTTACTGACTCGATTTTTAATAGAAGAAATAAAATTGATATATATATATATGTGCCTGCCAAAGGTTATTAAGATTTTTAGTTTCTTTACTCAATCACCTCCTTATTAGTTACTCTTTAACTTACTTATTTTATTTTATAAATATATAAAACTTTAAAAACATTTATTATTTTAATTTGTTTTCATTTATTTATCTGCATGAAACAAATTCCTTTTCTAGCTGTGATAACTGAGATAGTTTACCGGGCAGGACAAACCAAAGGCATATCAAACATTCTAAGTAAATGAGGTTATGCATTATGCAATATTACAATATATTCTAGAAATCTAAACGTTTAGAGCCAAAACTAAAACGCAACCGTACAATTCTTTAAAGATTTTCGTGTTTCATTACCATTTCTGGTGACCTGACGTTTGAGCTCCTCTCCTAAGACACACTGCGAACACATACGCGCGCGCACAAATATACAGACCAAATATACTAACTGGAAAAAATAACTGCATATTTATCATCGAATTTCTCTAATCGTCACAGTCACTATACCCCGAGACTAATTTTAGTCATCTCGGACCTCCTCTAAAAAACTATCAGTGTTTCTACCCCCCTTCTACATTTAATCATGAGTGCATTCATTACATTATTATCAATATATCTTCCACCCGACTAGTTTGTTTGTTTTTTTAATCTCACAACCTTCCTTACGTTAGTACCAATGTACCAACCACTCCGATATTTCTTTTAACCACACAGCCCTCTCTATGTTAGTATCAATGTATCTACCACCCCACTAGCTTTTGACATCACAGACATCCATGCGCTAATGTCAATGTACCTACCCCTCCACTAGTATTTCTAAGCAAAGTGCTCCCTATGCTAGTATCAATGTGCCTACCTCTCCACTATTTTTTTTTCTTTTAACATCAGGGCCATTCTATGTTAGTATTAATGTACTTATCCCTTCAATAGTTTTTTTCTTCTTTTAACATCACTGCCCTCCCTATGCTAGCATCAATGTATCTACCCTTCTCCTAGTTTTTCCATTAGCCTCACAGAGCTCTCTATGCAAGTGTCATTGTACCTACCCCTCTGCCAATTTTAACTGTCAAAAGGACGGTAGTTTGAATACGAAGCAATAATGGCGCGCAGTTAAAATCACAAGCAACACCTATTCCAAGAAAAGCAGTTCTCCATGAATTTTCACTGACCGAAACCCTATAGGAAACTATAAAAAGAATACAGAAAAATACACAAACAATGAGAAGGAAAGCAACAGCTAAATGCTGAGAAAACTATAAAAAGAATACAGAAAAATACACAAAACAATAAGAAGGAAAGCAACAGCTAAATGCCGAGAAAAACAAAGGCAGTTGTCGAAAACAACCATAAATTCCCTCGCTGTAAAGTGTAAACACTTATAACCAGCGTCAGGACAATACTCCAGATGTGCCAAAGCATTTTGTGGCACGAGATAACAGTGGACATACTATTATTACAGTTAAATAACAAATAAACGAACAAATATGTCTTCTAAGGTGCTAGAATATAAAAAAAAATAAAGGTGAAACATAAGAACACCCAAACAAGTAAAACCAAAAGAAACAGCCTATTAGGATTGCAAATAAGTTTGAGACTGGTTCAAACTGAAAGCGAACGATTTCGATCAAAATAATTATTCAAACACCTATCAAAACGAAAACAAAGTTACAACAGAATGAAAAATGGGGGATGGGTGGTGGTGGTGGTTGTGGGTGTTGGCGAGTGGAGTGAGAAAGGGAATAAAGAATGCTATAAATTTCAAGCTTCCTACGTACCAGTTATCATGCATGAAATGATTACCTCCCTTGTAATTACTTTCATGCAGCCTGAGGAAGAACGATGCTAGGGTGAACGAGTGGGCTCAAACGTACGGACAGCTCAATCGTGAAGAACTGGCGGTCGTGCTAAATTGCACTAATGCAAACAAGGAATGTGCGGACCGCGAATCACGCCACTTCACATTCAAGACGAAAAATGTGTGCAGGTAAACAAGACGACAAACATGCCTGCAGATAAGGAGAAAAGTGTGGAATGGACTCGCAGACAAGGTATGGAATGAATGCAAGATATCTACATCCGCTCACATCTCCTCGCTCCTCATCGCCACGGACGTGTCTGACTCACTTTGCCGTGAGCCACTAGTTTGGATGTACTCATAAAAAATATGGTTCTTGATTGGGAGGAAGAAGTCGGACTAACAGATGACTAGAATTCTTTTACTAATTGACAGACTGTCACGGCGACTGCTGCAGACATATCAATGGAGAAGTTCCAGAAACAGTGTACACAGCTTTCATGTGAAAATAATACCATAGCTTAATTCTCAAAGTGGAGTGTCTTGAGGTAGACAATAATCAGCTTTTAAACTATCAATCAACAAATCACTTTAATCAACATAGAAAGAATCAAGCAGCAGTAGTTAGAATATGTATTTAGAGAGAAATAATCAGACTACATTCTCTCTATACTATAACCTAACCTGATGAAATCGACAAGCTATTATAGCTAAAGTACGTACAACTGCCTCCTAAATAGATTCTCTGCACGTACTGACAGAACTGGAACAACTGCCTCCTAAACAGACTCTTTAGACACGTACACAGAATACCAACTTTCAGAGAATGCCAGGAATGAACAAGCCTCAAGTAGAGTTTCACTAGTTTGACGTCACGATTCGAATATGGCCTGAATACTACAGACAAAATGTAGAAAATGGAAAATATTAATGAAGACTGTGCAGTGTGTAGGAACAGGAGAAGGGTGCAGTGTGTAGGGAACAGGAGAAGGGTGCAGTGTGTAGGAACAGGGGATGGGTGCACTGCAGTATGTAGAACAGATGGGTACAATGCAAAGTGTAGCAACAGGAGAAGGATGCAGTGCAGTGTGTAGAAACAGGAGAGGTGTGGTATGCAGTTTATATCACAGAGGAGAGGTGGAGTTCAGTCTGTAGGAAGAGATGATTGGTGGAGAACAGTGTGAAGGGGGAAGGAGGGGTGGAGTGCAGAGTGTAGGAACAGGAAAGAGAGGAATCTAGTGTGTAGTAACAGGAGAGAGAGAGGAGCGCAAAGTGCAGGAACAGGAGAGGAATGCAGTGTGTAGGAACAGAAGAGTGGAAAGCGGTGTGTAAGAGCAGGAGAGGAATGCAGTGTGTAGGAACACAAGAGAGGAAAGCAGTGTGTAGGAACAGAAGAGAAGAATAAATGCTGTGTGTAGGAACAGGAGAGAGGAATGCAGTGTGTAGGAACACAAGAGAGGAAAGCAGTGTGTAGGAACAGAAGAGAAGAATAAATGCTGTGTGTAGGAACAGGAGAGAGGAATGCAGTGTGTAGGAACACAAGAGAGGAAAGCAGTGTGTAGGTACAGAAGAGAAGAATAAATGCTGTGTGTAGGAACAGGAGAGAGGAATGCAGTGTGTAGGAACAGAAAAGAGAGAGAAATGCATTGTAATGTAGGAAAAGTAACAGAATGAGGATGTTCGGGCGGATTTTTTCTAGCTGGCCAACAACATATACTTTCTTATTTTCAACTTCCAAGAAAACTTCAGCGCACGCAGCCTGTATGCAGCACAGGGAAATCGTTTTCTCATGCTACCAAACGGATTACATGTTAAAAAGACGACGCCCACCACATTCAACAACGGAGCAGTTAAGAGTATCCTGTTAAAATTTAAAATCACAGTTTCCCAATACATTCAGAAAACACTCTTCTCTAAAGAATACACATTAATATAATAACTGTGCTATTTTCTATAAATTAATACGTCAATTATTACATGGAATATTAAATCAACACATACACATACACTAAATATTAAAATACATTCAAATGAAACACTAAAATATAAATACACGTGGAAACATCACCATGATGTGGTCTTCAAAAAACCAATGTAAACTATTTATAACTACTGAAGCGGGAATATTGATATTAATCGACGATTTTGGTTCTGTGCAAAATTAAGCAAATTATTTCATTAAGTGCTATCTAAAATCTAAGCGTGTAGTTTTACAAAAAATAAGATAATGATACAATGTACGTTTAATTTTAGCGAACCCAGCGTTGATTACAAGGTGGAAATAATGTCTTGGGAGCACTACGCTATGTCAGAAAATTAACTAATCCCAATCATAATCAGTACAATATGTTTTCTTTTCTCGCCGACAGTATAACAGCACTTAATATGACTTTTAACCAGAATATTATCTTGAAATCTATCCTAATAACGGAAATGTACGTGGTTTTTCTTTAAAATTATAGGGTCATTGAAACATTTACAAAGGACTAAACGTATAATAATCAGTTAGGAAAACAGAAATTACTAAAGTTTGAAAATATATGGAAGGACGGGTGGATAAAGGATAAACTAAAACTAATAATTAAAATGTTAGAAAGGACAGAAGGATGAAAAGATAGGTGGATGGAACTTGATGAATAGATGAGGAGATAATGAGAGATAGGGCTAGCACTTCTTTTTAAACATTATTTCTTATATAAAGAACTCAAAATGAAAATAGTTAAATAGTGACAACAAATATTTTATTTTTCTACACTACATAATAAGCCTACTACAACAATAAAAACCAAAGGAAGAGAGGCCAATTGTGCATTCCTTACGGTGTGCAGCAGACAGGGAAGTGATAACAAAGGTACAGCTACAGTACAAGGACAAAGGTAAGAAACTCTCTGTGGTGGAGTAAATTTGCCTATCCCTATTTCTAGACTCAACTGTTAAATAAATTGCTAAATTGTCACAGTGACCCGACCCTGGGCACTCCTAATGATGGTATTTTTGTAAGTGTCAGAGTTGGAGTAAACAACTCAAGTTGAGAATATGCTAATAATTGCTGAAGCAATCAAAATCAACTGAATGAGTAGTTTTTATTATCCAATGGTTAATATTTATGGGAGCAAGACCAGCCAATGGGCTGAGATCAAAAGTCTATCTGCCGTAAAGAATTTTATTGTCTAATCACTTTGAATTTGGAGTAGCAAGAAGTCGGTCATGAAAGGCAGTTGTTAACTTAATGGTGAGTTAACTGACTGATTATGAAAGAATGGACTTAGAAATATTCCATGTATTTTTGCTATTGAAATATTATACTTGCGTTTTACATAGAGATGTATTATGTGAGTA
Source organism: Sinotaia quadrata (assembly GCA_028829895.1). NCBI lineage: Eukaryota > Metazoa > Mollusca > Gastropoda > Architaenioglossa > Viviparidae > Sinotaia > Sinotaia quadrata. Next base: position 108,007,186 of record CM054178.1, read on the forward strand.
GATTATTATTTTTACACATTGTGAACTAAGATGCTCGTTTGTAGTATGCAAAACACGACATTATTTCTAGTAAACCTGTGCATAAACTATTATACTGTATTTATTATGTTGTGTGCATATATTGGGCTAATAAATACTGCTGCAGGAAACTGTAGGTTGAGACTTGAATGAAAGAAAGAATGGAGTTAAAGATAAATAAGGGGAAAGTTAGCATTTGTTTCCTGATTAGATTTTATAGGGAAAAAGCAGCCTTTCCTTCATTTACATGAATCTCCTGGTTTACTGATTATAAACTGATATGGGGCGGGGGGGGGTAGACGTGGCTGTGGTAGACGCAATTAGTATCTACCTGGAGTGTATAAGTGTAAGGAATATACTGCACTCTGTTGATTTATGGTGGCAAGGTGTGCTGATACATTTCTGTTACAATTACTGGAAATTGCTACAATTATTATTATTCAAACATGGTTTTTGTGGAAATATTGATGTCTAGAAACCTTTTTCATTGTATTTGTTATATGTATATTTGATTGTTGATTTAATAAATTTATTGACCTTCTTACACATATTGATAATCTTAAGTTGGAGGAAAAAGTGGGTGGATAGGGGCTCGCTAAATATAGATTGATTTATCTTCTCCTTTAGTAAGAAGTTTCCACCTTCAGAAATATTATGTGATGGTAAATGTTTGTGGAAGAAAGAAAATGATAGATAGATAGATAGATAGATAGATAGATAGATAGATAGATAGATAGATAGATAGATAGATAGATAGATAGATGGATAGATAAGCTAACAGCCACCTTTCATGACCAGACTTCTTGCCACACCAAATTCAAATGATTAGACAATAGAATTTTGTACAGCAGTTAATTTTGATCTCAGCCCATTGGCTGGTCTCGTTCTCGTAAAACTTAAGCATTGTTGGAACTGGTTTGCATTGCATCAGCAATTTTTAGCATATTCTCAAATCGAGTGTACAATAATTCCTTTATGAGGTGTGCCCAGGGTCGGGTCACTTTGACAATTTAACAATTTAACAGTTAACTTTAAGAAATAGGGATAGACAATTTTACTCTGCCACAAATAGTAGCAGCAGTAGTAGTATTACGAGGCAAACAATGCCCAATTTCACCTGATATGCTGATTTCTAACGAGGGCTCTAAATGTCAGGCGCGTTCCACCTAACCCTGTCAGCAGAAGGTTGATTACGTGACTCCCACTGGAAGATTGCCAGAGAAGACTGGCACAAGACAGAAAGCATCACGATCGATCGCCGCCAGAAGTAGGTATCCGTGAAAGAAGCAATATTATAAAATGCCAAAATTCACCAGATGCCTATCGGTCGAGCCACTTTGATGACTGCGCTCAAAGCGCGGTAAGCCGAGAGGTGTTACTGCAGCAGATAAAACCGATTACGGTACTGGTGCATAGCATCAAATGAAGCTCAGCATTTCAATTTATACTTATGGGCTTTCCTCTCCATCCTTCTGTCCATTCGTAGTACAGTCGTCGGGAAGGGTGGAGGAGATAAACGAAGAAAACCTGCCAGTGCTCATAAATATTTAAGTTCGTCTCTTTCTTGAATGCGTCGTGTATGTGAAATATTTTATATCGTTTACTTGAATACGTTTGTATGTTTATTGTCGAAATACCCGATATTTCCGCAAGGACGTGCTGTTCTCTTTGTGATAAAAAGATTCGTAGATTTGAGAAATATTATAAAACCGCAGTTTTACTTAGTTCTGCAAAGTTTATATCCATGAAAAGTAAAGAAAACAAAACTGACTCTGAAGCAGTCATTAACAATAACCATTGCACAGTTGTTAGTATTCTGAAAAATAAATATCATAATCCATTGCAAAATAGCATTCACAGGAGAGAAACTGCTGGTCATTAATTATATCCACATTTAAAAGTTCTGGAAGGCTTCAAGTATTAGTATCAGAAGAATTTTAATATCCACTTGAAAATGGCAATCATTATGAAACGCAGCTTTAGATGTTCTGTATGGAATAGAGAAATCCATATATCAAATGTGCTTCGTTTAGTACCCTTACTAGCTATCACTCTGAGAAGGCCACATCACACGGTTTAGCTAGCTATCACTATCAAGGCCATTTCACACGGTTTAGCTAGCTATCACTATCAAGGCCACTTCACACGGTTTAGCTAGCTATCACTCACTATGAAGGCCACTTAACACGGTTTAGCTAGCTATCACTATCTAGGCCACTTTACAAGATTTGTTTCAGGATATTAAGACGATTAAGTCTAAATTGATTTCCATCTTGTAACATCAGAAACTAACACAATTAGCACAAAAGAGTTCGGGGGTGGGGTGGGGGGTGAGGTAGATGGATAATGAAAGAAAAATGAGTTCTGTTAGGAAGGTTGTTAAGGCAAATCTGAAAAGGTTCTAGCTAATTAATTGTTTTCATGGAATCTACATTCTCCTTTAATTGCCTGACACCCGCAGAAATATCATCACCACCAAGGCCGCCGCAAGGAAATAAATTGAGCGCCAGGGTACGAAACTTGCCAAAAAAGAGGGCACAGATTGGATGCTGTGGTAATTGGGAGTTCCATAATGTGCTTCCGTGCGTACCTGATAACTTTTGATTTATCAAATCTTGGTGATACTGGAGCTCACCTATGTTCATCCGAAAACACAGATACAAGCTGGAACCAGGTTCACCACTTCGCAAAATGATTTACTACGTGCATGGTTGAGACAGTGACTGTGGAAAGGTGTGGCAGTCTCTAGCAAATAGTGGACCGGGTTCACGACTTCGTAAAATGATTTACAACGTGCATGGCTGAGACAGTAACTGTGGAGAGATGTGGCAGTCTCAGTGGGCCGGGTCCGATCAGAGGTCTGGGAACACAAGCTAAGGGCATGTCTGAATCTCTCCATAGCTCAAAATGGTGGATTATTTAGTGCCGAGTCCGTCGGATGTGAGAATAAATCGGGTCGACGGATTGTACAAACCCAACACTGGTGTTGACAGCGTATCTGAGGTGGAAAGAAGTGAAGATGCAGACACAAAATCCGAACAGTAAAAGAAAAACAATTAGTCCATGGATATTGCTGCGATACGTATGCTCATTTTTCATTTGTATTTCATGTCGATTGCGACATATATATCATGAATTTGTATTTCATGTCGATTGCGACATATATATCATGAATTTGTATTTCATGTCGATTGCGACATATATATCATGAATTTGTATTTCATTTCGATTACGACATATAGATCATGAATTTGTATTTCATTTCAAGTCGTCAAACTTCTGTTAGCAGAAGCCAAAGGACAATGAAACAGCAATCTGGGTCACATATGTGTTTCTGCGCACAATTAGTTTATTTTATTAAGGGCGGTTTGATTCAAAGTCAGCAATATGCTTTTCTAAAGTCTGTTTTGAACAATTAATGCCCTGTTTGCTCTGCTTTCTATTGTCGCTCTCCTTTCTCTTGCACTTTAAGCGTTTCACTGAAAGGAGCCGGGCACCAGTCTAAATTTTCCAGATAATTATGTCACGGTACAACACGCCTAAGATTGGAAATTTCTACAGTCAATGTGAAATCGCCCCGAGAACAAATTTCAACATAACAACGAACTTGTAATCTGTAATCTTCTCTCAAACGATTTTCATCGGCATCCCCTGTAGAGATTACATACCTAGGGTGACAAAGAGCCCAAACAAAGTCTCTAATGCTCTGCATTTCCGGCAGGGAACACTAATCACTGTGGTCAATGGAGACAAGCAGTCGACTATTGCTCAACTGAAATGCTCGAGTCGGATCGATACAATAATGTGCGGAGTGGGTGGGGGAGGATTAAATATTTACACTGAGAACAGGTCATGAGTATTCAAGATAGAGAATTACATAAAATCACGAATGGTATTGTCCAATACAAACATGTTCATGTGTGGCGCTCCAAAATGAAATACCTATACAACACTAGAAGATCAAGCATTAACAGTGTTGGCCCCAAAAAGAAATACATATATAATATTAACAAAACACCCAGAATTAACATGTTAGCCAAAGAAGAAGTACATATGCAACACTAACAAGGTCAAGCATTAACAGTGTTGGCCAAAAAAAGAAATACATATACAACACTGAGAAGATCAAGAATTAACAGTCCTGCCTCCCAGAAGAAAAAAAGAAAAAAGAAAAAAGAAAGAAAGAAATACACTAATAAGATCAAGCATTAACAGTTTTTGACAAATCTTGGGCAGCATAAAGAAGAATCAGAACAAAGGATCAATTTAAACTAGAAAATCTTGGATAGCACCAGCTGGTGGTACCAGCATCAACCACGCCAATTCCACCGCAATAAATTTCGGGATATCACCTGACCTTTGGCTGGTCTTTACTATTGTATTTTCGTCGAAGCTGACACCTCTTCCCTGGAGACTCTTGGAGTACAAGACTGCTCTGTATCTTCCGATAGATTAACTCAGCCATTCATGAAGTTGTAGAAATGTATGTAGTAACAATAAATTCACGCGCGCAGAGAAATACCTACACATTCTCTATATACACACGCTATTTCATATATATTTATAGCCCCCTCCCCTCCAATACACACAATATCCATTACTATATTTTCATCACTGAGTATCTCAAGTGTGTAAATATGCGATCTAACCAGGCTGCCACAATAGAAATGAAATAGTAAAACGGATATTATTTTTAGAAAAATATAAATAAATCAGACATCAGTATTATTTTTTTTAACTTATCAAGGATGATAATAAACGTTATAAGCAGCTGATCTACAGTGGGTATAATAACGTTATAACAAGGTAGGTTATAACAAGTCAGACCACTATTAAATTAATCATAAATGTTCCTCCTCGCCAGTTATCGGAAAATCATGTTTCCACCGTTGTCAGCAAAGACCACCGTGAGAGAGCAAGACTTTACGTCTTTGTAAATACCAAGCAAACAAATGTATCAACAATCACCTGTCCATGACCACACACAATCCTGTACTAGGATAAAGCAAACAAATGTATCAACAATCACCTGTCCATGACCACACACAATCCTGTACTAGGAATTTAGCAAACAAATTTATCAACAATCACCTGTCCATGACCACACACAATCCTGTACTAGGATAAAGCAAACAAATGTATCAACAATCACCTATCCATGACCACACACAATCCTGTTCTAGGATAAAGCAAACAAATGTATCAACAATCACCTGTCCATGACCACACACAATCCTGTACTAGGATAAAGCAAACAAATGTATCAACAATCACCTGTCCATGACCACACACAATCCTGTACTAGGAATTTAGCAAACAAATTTATCAACAATCACCTGTCCATGACCACACACAATCCTGTACTAGGATAAAGCAAAGAAATGTATCAACAATCACCTATCCATGACCACACACAATCCTGTTCTAGGATAAAGCAAACAAATGTATCAACAATCACCTGTCCATGACCACACACAATCCTGTACTAGGATAAAGCAAACAAATGTATCAACAATCACCTGTCCATGACCACACACAATCCTGTACTAGGATAAAGCAAACAAATGTATCAACAATCACCTGTCCATGACCACACACAATCCTGTTCTAGGATAAAGCAAACAAATGTATCAACAATCACCTGTCCATGACCACACACAATCCTGTACTAGGATAAAGCAAACAAATGTATCAACAATCACCTGTCCATGACCACACACAATCCTGTACTAGGATAAAGCAAACAAATGTATCAACAATCACCTGTCCATGACCACACACAATCCTGTACTAGGATAAAGCATTCACATAACTTTCCATAAATGTCACGTTTTGGTTCAAAATGGTGCAAGTTCTTTCCAAAAGAACAGACTTTTGAGACATGTTGTTAAGACATGAGCTCGAATTCAAGATATACATTTATTTTTAAATTGAGTCGAGATGATATTGAGAAAAATTATCAAATCAATATTATGGAGAGAAAAATTATCAAATCAATATTATGGAGAGACTTACTTTCAATCAATATTATGGAGAGACTTACTTATTTTGTATGGCACTGAATGTTATATATACCGTTCAAATTTCTCCCCACAAAAAAAAAAAGTAAATACGACAATTCTAAGCAAGATCTTAAGGGAAAAAAAAAAGACGTAAATACGACAATTTTAAGCAAAGTCCTAAGGAAAGTAAAAGAAAAAAAAAGACGTAAATACAATTCTAAGCAAAGTCTTAAGGAAAGTAAAAGAAAAAAAGACGTAAATACGACAATTCTAAGCAAAGTCTTAAGGCAGGGGTGCATAAACGCTTTAAGCCAGAGGGCCAAATTTCCAATTGATAGTGCGTGGAGGGCCGCCACTCGGATGGCTCAGTAGGAAAAACAACACAAATAATGAAATAATGTGCTTTACATTCGTAATAATGGTAACATCCCAAAGTCCTCCGGGGGCCGCATGCGGTTTGTGCACCCTTGTCTCAAGCAGGTAATATGAGCCCTGGCAAGTCCACGACTAAATCTTCAAAGGGCTGGAGAACAGATCTGCGAGGCCAAGGAGGCGGTACGTTTCTTCAACGATGCTCAGTGGTCGTGCCAATTACTTGACGATAAATGTCCTATGCTTGAAATGTCCTGCGGTAAATTTGAATATTATGGCTCTTTCACCTTCCTGTCAGCTCCTTGTGGAGACTGGACAACAAAGGGAAAGAAGACTCCGAGAAGATTCAACAATCTTACCATGTATAAGTAAAATGCTGCTTAGCTTAGCAGTAAAGAAGCATCGTTAGTATGACAGTAGAAGTAGAAGACCGATATTATTAATAATAGTACTTATAATTAGTAAGAGTGGTATGAATTGTTTTCTGCCTATATACTGTAACAGGATAGGAGTGGTAGTAATAGCACACATACACTGAGTGGAGTAATAGGAGTGGTAGTAATAGCACACCTGGCTATACACTGAGTAGAGTAATAGGAGTGGTAGTAATAGCACACCTGGCTATACACTGAGTAGAGTAATAGGAGTGGTAGTAATAGCACACATACACTGAGTGGAGTAATAGGAGTAGTAGTAATAGCACACCTGGCTATACACTGAGTAGAGTAATAGGAGTGGTAGTAATAGCACACCTGGCTATACACTGAGTAGAGTAATAGGAGTGGTAGTAATAGCACACACTGAGTGGAGTAATAGGAGTGGTAGAATAGCACACCTGGCTATACACTGAGTGGAGTAATAGGAGTGGTAGTAATAGCACACCTGGCTATACACTGAGTGGAGTAATAGGTGTGGTAGAACAACATTTTTGGTTATATACTGTAGAACGGTAATAGGTATGGTAACAATTGTACACTATACAAGGGCAATATGTGTGGTAGTAATAAAACATCTGGTTGTAGAAGCAGTGATAGGAGTAAAAAGTACTTTGAAATAAATTAGTTATTTAAAAATTTAAATTTAAAATAGTTTATATATAATTATTGTTTGGTTTGATTGAATGTTTTAATGAAGTGTATGGAAAGCACTTTTTACATATCCTAAATGTGATTGTAATCCGAACTTTTCATGGGGGAAAACTAATAACAACACAAAGACTAAGGTGACCTTTTGCGAAGCTAGAGGCGTTCGGATCTCGCTTCATTCTGGAAAAAGAACTAATTACTAGCACCGAAGTTTGATGTCACACTCAGGTCGCCCTGTGTGCCTGCGAGTGTGGCCAGGGTATGAGTCGAGAGATGTGTTTAAACCACCCGCAGCATTTTTATAAGCAACCAAAAACACGTTGGCACAGTGCTTCAAAATACTCGCTGTTTGCTTGACCCAAGGCACCAACAAGTCCACGCCAACGGATGGGTACTTTTGTCTCTTGCATTCCGAAGTGCCGGTGAATGCAGTTCGCGTTCCTTCAGCCAGTTAGGTCTCTTCAGCACAGAACAACGCCAGATGCTTGCATCAGTCCACAGTACGAATTAGGTGGGGATATTGGTTAAGCAATGCTTCAGTAATATATATTATGAATTGCTTTAACATTAGCTCGCCCATCACATATATACACTTAAGGAAATCTTAACTGTTACTGCTCCCATTTTAAATTTTAGATTTATGATAACATTAATTATTTGATATATCTCAACTTCAAAAGAACCAAACACAATACATATTATTTATCCTTAAAAGTGTCATTTGCTGTTTTACTGTCCAGAAGACTCAATCACTCAAATGATGGATTCTCAATAAAAAGTTTTGATCGTTTATTCTGTTACAATATTTAAACTACTTTTTCAGACAGTCATAATGTGAATGAATGAAAGATCTATTGTACAAGGATTATTTATCTCTACAATTCAGCAAATGTTCGGGTCATTATCATACTACAAGTACCTTTAAAGTGGAGTACATGAGTTAACAACATCAATGACAACATCAGGAATTCAAACTACAACAAGATATTCGAAGAAAGAATAAACATTTTCACACATACATTGCAAAACATACACACAGATGTCCCTAAACGCGCGCAGAAGCTAAGAGACACAGAGAGAGAGAGGGAAAGAGAGATTCATAAATGCATGCATACATCTGTAGAACACAAATAACATTAAGTGAAATCACACGCTGTGAAAGTGACAGGAAGAGAGAGTGTTATTTGTGAAAACATGTGAGGTATTAAGTGCATTCGTTCGCCGTGTTCCCTCTGGCTCATCTACACCAAAAGCTAAATAATATCAGTGATTACATAAATACATTTTTAAAACATAAAAAGAGAACAAAAGATATATGAATAAGTGTGCTTTCTCTTTCTCTCTATATATGTTATGTCATAATCCACTATCTTTGCAAGCATATTAAAAAAAAATTAAAAGTGTGTATGTGTGGGGCGGTGGTGGTGGTGGTGGGGTAGAGGAAAATCCAGGGAAAAAATGCACACCAAAAGACGGCAAGTAATGTTGTTACAAGTGCCCTAAAGGGTACATCTTAGGCCCCGAAAACTGAACCAGACAGATAGGAAAGACAACAGCCACCTTTACCCACTCACAGCGAACTAAGGGACATAATCCAAGCGTCTTATGCCTTAGAGTAGTAAAATAATCACTTCTGGAGGAACAAGGCCTTCAAACTTCCCCTAGTAATAAAGATCTACAGAAAGCAGCCATGACAAACGCGAATTCTGACACGTGATATGCCAGCATGGAATGCAGGCACCATCCACTATCGTTTGTTGCCCACCTGGGCATCCAACAACACGCGGTGGAATGGGCAAACAGCCTGGCGGGCTAAGACAGGAGGACCGCCCTTTGATTTGCAGCGCGCTGCCAGCGCATGGACACAAACCTGAAAACAGCAGACCCGTGTCTCAAGAATCATGACAGCCTGAGCTCGGACAGGAAAGAACTTGAGAGAAAACAGTCCCTGCTTTGTCTGACCTAAAGATAACAAAAAGACGTTCCAGTGCTGCAGACTAGCAGGAAAGCTGACAAAGTTGCTGGGAGCGCCCTCACCCCCCCCCCCCCCCCCCGTACGTCTAGCTTTCACTAATGAACTCAGGTCTCTTTGTCGTATACAGACATAAGAAGCGAAAATCTTAAAAACGATGTTCACTTCTAGCTTAACATTCCACAACCAACCTAGGAATGGAGAACGAAATTGCTACCGATAATCCGACACTATACACCAGTGTTTTTTGCTGGATGACAATGAAAAGAAGAGAATGACGGGGTACAAAATAAGGTGTAACTGTAATCAATGGAAGGGAATAATAGAGTAACGTATGCCACAAATATCTTCGTAACGCATTTAAAAGTGTACAAAGTTCAGTGGTGCCTGCACCCAACCTGTCTCCTAATGTTGAGCACACAGTAAAAATAAAAAATAAATAAGGCGGGAGAAAACGCGATTTAAAAACCAAACAAACGAGAGAAAAAAAACACAAAAAAGCCCTTAATGCAAATTACGTGCAAAACCATAGCAGATCAAGGCTACGGTGAGAAGAAAGAAGTGCATAACGGAAAACAACTGAACTAAAACTAAAGCGGGTGAGTGGGAGTGATGCAGTAAAGAGCTGGAAAACAACTGTTTCAAAAGTTAGTTTCTTTTTTTCTCTCGTCTCCTTTTCTTTAACTGGAAAGAGAAAGAAAGTGCTAAAGACATTAAGCCAAGGAAAGGGGAAGATTTTACATTGTGTTCTCTAGTAAAACAGATACATCATCACCGGTGTTCTGTGCAACAGATAAAAGCAGCAGTAAAAAGCCTTTTATATTTGTCCTTGGTCTCTTTGTAAGAAACTCTATGACAAAATTGCTTTATTTATTTTCATATTTAAAAATTAGGGCTCTTGCATCAACATCAATCTTTGTTCATCTGTTCGATGCTGTGACGCCAACGATACCTAGTTAATGTTTATGATTATTTATTATTAATATATCATCAATAACTAATTACAAGTGATGAGAATCTTAATTTATGTTATTAAAATTCTCCAGCAGACCCCATTCGTCTCATTTGGCGGATATGCGGGTGCGGTAAACGTTTTCTCTCTTCCTCAACATTAAAGACAAACATTTACCAAGGAGGAAAAATTCTTACTAAAAGAGAAAACAAAATCTGTCTTTAATCTATATTTTGCGAGCCCCCATCCACCACTTTTTCCAACATATGGTTATCAATATGCGTAAGAAGGTCAATAAATTTAACAATAGATTTATTAATTCAACAATCAAATATATATAACATATAAATATAATCAAAAGAGCATTGACATTTACATCACTTAACAACAATGTTCGATTAATGCTAGATAGTCATTCAATTTATCCTAGCATAGACATAAGAAGTCTATTAACATAAATACATAATCAAGTTCATGGTTATCATCACAGAAATGAGGGTAGAGTTCAGAGAAATAATTAAAGTCAATACACCTGTTCAAAGATGGCAGCTGTCGCCAGCACATGTTTCACAATTGCGCTGTTTGCAATGAGTAATTGCCTGTCATATCTAGGCGAGGTCTCATATATCGCTCATAAAGGAACATTACACAACTGTTCCAGAATCTTTGACATACTCTCCAAGCACGTAATAGAGAATCATCCTGAATTTTATATGCACTATCAAGCACAAGGAATATTCTTGAATTGACATGTGTTTGCTCAACACACCATAAGGAACATTCAATATAATCTTCATGAATTCTCGAGACCAAGCTCAAGTCACAATTCCTGCTGTATTGGCACACAAATGGAATTCATGGGAATCAATTTACAGCAACACGTTTTACTGATATGTTGATGACAAAGCCGGATGCACACACACCAACATATTCAAGTAGAGTATAGTAATCACTATAGAATTAAGTGACAATCAGAAACAAAAAGCATGCTCTGTTCTGCAAAAGATCAAATTACAAACATTCTCAACTTACAAATCCTGCAACAATTTCGTTAGCCCAGATACACATACAACTTAAGAAATATAGCATCAATCAAAATTCACAAGTAGCCTATAATGTACAACGTAGTCAAATTAATAACACAGAAAAAAATGGTTCAATTATATAAGCATTCTCCAATTCAAATCACAGATCAATAGGAAACATGTTCTAAGACTGTCTTCCTTTATCAATCAGTTAACTTACCATAAGCTTGCAATCGCCTTTATGACCGGACTCGAGTTATGTTCATATTCAAAGTGATTAGAATACAGTACTTCTTCAACAAACAAATTTCCGGTCCTTTCCCAATGGATGAATTTGATATGAGCAAGTGAGAAACTATTAGTAAGAAAAACTACTCATCCAGGTGGAACTGGTTTGGATTGCATCAGCAATTTTCTAGCATATTTTTAATTCAAGTTGTTTACTCCAATGCCCAAGGCCAGGTCACTTTGACAATTTAACAGTTTATATAACAATTAAGTCTAGAAATAGGGATAAGCAAATCTGCTCTGCCATAGATGCTAACTTGTGTGTTTGTGTGTGTGTGTGTGTGTGTGTGTGTGTGTGTGTGTGTGTGTGTGTGTGTGTGTGTGTGTGTGTGTGTGTGTGTGTGTGTGTGTGTGTGTGTTGATTTAAAAAAAACTGTCTGAAATCAACCATAAAGTTGCAGACATATTGGCAATTCATCACAATATTTATAAGAAGAATATTCTGCACCATAAAGTTATTGAAAAGTATGCATTATATTTTTGCTTTTATTAATAAGAAAAAAATTTCCATTTGCCAATGACTCAGAAGCAAACATTTGCTTCGCCGATTTTCATCTGCTACACACTTTTAATTATCATGTGTGCTAAAGAAGAATATGCGCATATATAACTATTACTGAGTGCTAGCATTACTTCAAGGTTTGGCAAAAGCATGCCCGATAATAATAATAATAGTAATAATAATGAGAAGAAGTTGGTGAAATCAGAATTCAAACATAGGCCATTTGTGGGTCTCTTTAATTATATATCAACAGCACTCGCCAAACATTTTGCACTGCAAGATTTATTTCAAGGGAAAGTGAGGGTGAGGGTGAGTGAGGGTGAGTGCTCAAGACAAATGAAATGCACATGACAGGATCAAAATACACGCGTGTCTAAACATACTGTACAGCAGGTGCCCAAGAGATGTGAAATGCACTGAAACCCGAGCACTGTTGACGAACTAGTGGCCTGGAAAATATTTAGCAAGGGAAGAAAGACTGGAACCGTGAAAGCAAGTCATAAAAGTCTTTTATAAGAGCCATTCCCAAACATATTTACACTTTATGTTTTTGCCTAATTAGATGAATGTTAAAATACTTTATTTTGAGATATACAGCAGTGCTCTGGTTGGTAGACAAAGGTGATTTCAGTGAGGGGAGATGCTCTAGTTGGTAGACAAAGGTGATTTCACTGAAGGGAGAACTTGCGTAAGGAGTATCGAGAGCATTAATGTATTTCCCTCCCCCCCCCCCCTCCCAAAAAAGCAAAACCGGGTTCTTAAAAACAGTGAGTGATGTATCAGGTTTTGTGGAAGGCGATTACATACGGAGAGGAAGTTGTGCGAATCGAGTTTTAATTAGAACTGGGCGGATTGAATACAACATTGCACGGACACTTCAAAGTAAATGATAAGGCTGCCAAGTAATTGGCAAGAATTTCGTGCAAATGAGAATCAGTTTTGCCATAGCATCACGAGCAATCGGGCTTCGAAAACGTTTCGACAGGCATTAAGACGTGTTTAATGATGAGTGAGAAAATACATCGACACCCACAACTAGATAGGTTATGTATGGACTGACGTTCAGGGATCCTGGGATTCTACTACACATTAATTAAAGGATGGTAAAATAATCTAATATGTAATAATTTTTTAAAAAATTATGAGTAAGATCAAGTGGCAGGGTGCCTAAAACATGGCCCAAAATAGGTGACTCATGAAATATAAAAATGATAATGAGATGAAAGCTTGAAATTAATGGCGGGAAAAATTATAAACATAAATAATTATAAAGTGTAGGGCGTACGTGACTACCACGACTATAAAAATTAAAAAAAAAAAAATAAATTTGGCATAGAAACTGATATTTATTTATAAATGCTTTTTAAAAATTATCTACAAATGAATAAACTAGAGCTCGATATTCCTTAGTGCTGCAACAAATCCTCAATTATCTCAAAGTACAGAGAGTGACGCAAAGTATCTGAAAATTACAAACAAAATTATCTCAAAGTACAGAGAGTGACGCAAAGTATCTGAAAAAAAAAAAATTAAATAAATACATGAAAGAATAAAAGTTGCATGTGAAAACTCATTTCGTTTCAGCTAACAACATCTCAGCACGTTCTACAAAACCCCTCGCGCTTCATCAAACCAGTCCAAAACAATCTGTAAGTAACCAGAGACACCATGCAAACAATAACACCACTTGACCTTCGTCTGCTTCTAAGAAACCTACTGCACTAAGGAGAGGGGCGAAGTGATACATTAACAGACCCTTCAATCACAGAATCAAGCTATTTTCTGTTTTTAAATGTTCAGAGAAATCAAATCACAAAGAGACAAAGTATTGCTTTAGAAAAGCTATTCATCAATAACAACAAAATCAGTTAGTCTTTAAAATTCTTTGCACGCATCATATCAAAGTAGATTTAACTAATCAAAGAAGAATGATAGTCCATCAGTAGGTAAGTCACTAGTATCTAATCAGAGAGAAACAGAGAGAAGGAAGGGAGAGAGAGAGAGAGAGAGAGAGAGAGAGAGAGAGAGAGAGAGAGAGAGAGAGAGAGAGAGAGAGAGATGGAGAGAGAAAGAGGGGGAGGGATAAACAGCAAGAGAGGGGGAGAGCGAGGGGGAGGGAGAGGGAACTATGGAGGGAGATAAAGAGAGAACAAATAGAGGGGAAGGGAGAGAAAGAGGGAGGGAGATACAGAAGACGAAGGAGAGAGGGGGAGGGAGAGATAGAGGGAGATACAGAGAGGAAAGAGGGGGGACGGAGACAGAGAGAGGGGGGGAGAGGGATAAAAAGAGAGATGGGACAGAGAGAGAAGGAGAGAGCGAGAGAAGGAAGGAGTGGGAGAAAGAGAGATAGCGAAAGAGGGAGAGAGAGACAAAGGGAGGGAGGGAGAGTCCGTTTTGGACACCAAAGTGAATGAGCAATCTATGGCTAAGTGCATAAAAATGCAAATGAGAAATCAAAAGGAGGAACAACAATTTCAATTTTACTACCACTATTAAAATAAAAAATGTACAGTGTAATTAAAGTGATTAAAAAATAGCTTTATGTTGTCAATGATTCAGACTGTACATTTGAATGAACAAAACAATTATTTGCAAAATAAAAAAATGCATAAAAGTCATATCACCACAATTTCTCATAAAATATAAACTAAAGTTACTTTTATTCCTAGGAGTCAAATTTGTGTAGATAACCGTTTTCGCCAACAGAGCTCACTCAGTGGGAAGGGCTGGGAAGTTGTTTACCTTCTTTTTTCGACGTGTGATCCCCGTCGACTGCTGCACTACATAGCGGATTTATCTTTCTTACCACAACGAAATAATTTTCTAAGTGGCTAGATATTTCACGTAGATCCAATTTCTAAAGAAAAATAGGGGACTATTAACAAATTTGCCCGTTATTGCTGCTAATATATTTGGAAATTACTACTAAGGGTATAACTGCTACTATTTATTAAATGTGATAAGATTTATATTTACTACACTTATGTTGATGATATACAAACATATTTGTTTATTTATTATACTATAAATATGACTGACCCATATTTCAATGCCATATAAAGTAGCGAGGTCAACGACTAATATAATTAATTAATTTTTAATTTGTCTTTTAGTTACTGTAACAATTGTAGCGGGTAAATATTGTTGTGCACAACTTTAGTTTTCACAATTTAAAAAAAAACAACAACTATAGAATGAAGAATTGTTACTGGCGTAAAAATACCACAATTTCAACCATGACTACTGGTTGGCAGAGTTCTAAAATGCACGACGCAAAGAGGTTTTCTTCAAATACGTGTTCGGTTGATGTCAAGGTAATCAGTCACGTAAAAGAAATTTTATCTCCAGGTGTTAGGCGCGATCTTTCGGACACAGGTTCAAACCCAAGACCCGTGTCGAAACACCCCGAGCGTCAATCATTGCACTCTTGCATTCGTTCTCTGGTTGGCACTGAGAAGGGCTCACAGCTGTGACTCTCATTACTGAGGATGTTTTTAAAACATTAGACAAATACACATGGTGGAGAGAGTGAGAGGGGAAAAAAAAACGATCAATGAAGTTATCAATGAACGGAAAACAGAGTAAAGCAGACATGAACTGTTGAAAGGTGGATCCTTGTGTCCCTATGGGTGGAGTGCGGTGAGGAACAGTAAACTGAAGGGTTTGGGTTGTGATGAAGCATAGAAGGTGTAAAGATCATGCAGAGAGAGAGAGAGAGAGAGAGAGAGAGAGGGAAAGAGAAAGAGGATGAGCACGAAAAGAAAGACAGGAAGAAAAAAAAACGGCAAAAGAGTTCAGCCAGCAGAAAGTGGAAGATGGGTGCGTGGAGGATAATGAAGACAGAGAAAGAGGTAAAGAGACAAAAAAACAGAGAGGCAGAAAGAACTAGCTGAAAGGAGAGAGAGAAGAGCTGGCGTGGAAAGGGGGTGGGGAGGTGAAAGAGAGAAAGAGATGAAGAGAGGGAAAAAAACGAGAGGCAGAAAGAACTAGCTGAAAGGGAGAGAGAGAGAGAAGAGCTGGCGTGGAAGTGGGGGGGGGGGGGAAGTAGTAAGAGGGGAGCCTGAAGACAGAGAGACGAATGAGTTAATCAAACCTTATTTTCCAGAGATGAAAGTTAAGACCTTACTTGACCTATTTACAAACTTGACGCAGCCAGTCTACTTACAATTAACAATAAGAAAACAACACTAAAAAAGAAACTAGAAGAAAAACTTTAATCAAAGAAAAAAGCAAAAAAGCACCTCTTAGTGTGCTTATTGTAGGAGTAACAAAAAAAAAACGAAAAAAATACCATGCATGTAATAAAGAATTGAAAGAAAATACTGTGTAGATGTAATGAAAACATTCTATGTAGATTTAACGAAAGAAAGAAAGAAATGTCAATGCAGTGTCATGATGCCAGAGTCCTACGGCTATATAGTACAGAACGGGTGGGTTCTGTCAAACGAAAGGGTGTTACAGCGGGTAGTATTCCAGCGGAAAGAAGTGAAAGAAAAACCTGCACAATGTGCACTTGATAAGGCCATCCAAGTACAGCAACACTCCTCAGTCAACATCTCGACGCTCTGTAAATGTACACTCCTCAACCAATAACTCAAAACCTCAAGAAAGAAATCCAACAAAATCCTGTTTCGGACGCAAATCTGCAAACTAGCGTAGCGGTGTTATACTGTACACCTCTAGAAGAAAATGCTGTGGAAATTGTAAGAATAATATTAAACAGACAAAGGAAAAAAAACTCTACACACACAAACTCAAATCTGCCTTTAAAGTAAATTAAAGAAAATTATATATGAAATAAACAGATAATCAATGTGAGATAGCTGAGATATACAACTATATATTCGAGCAATAATGAAAGCAGTTTTCAAAGACAAGGCACAAGACCGGGAGAAAAAGGACAGGATTAAAAATTTAAAAAAATAAAAAAACAGCGTAAAGAAAATAGCGTATAAAGAGAGAGGGAAGGCTGACAAGAGTACAGCGAAAAGTGGGCGTGATTTTTTTGGTGTGTATGTGCGTTTGGCGTGTGTGCATTACCATGTGGTGCCGGATTATGTATATCTTAGGGTGTAAATGTTTGGGTACCTGTGTAGACATCTAAAGTTCTGTCATCCAGTCACTGAGCTGGAAATTAAAGGAATAAAATGTGTGTGTGTGTGTGTGTGTGTGTGTGTGTGTGTGGTTTGGGTGGGTGGGTATGTGCATATAATGTTTTTACTTGTGTGTTTGATTATGTGTGTAGAAAATTAATGTGTGGAGAGTGGAACTGTCAAATATATTAAATTCAGGTCATAACCAAGATTTTTACGGGGTGAAAAAATCTTGCTCTGAGTTTATATACAGAAGACATCAAGAAGAAGATACTTTATTTTTAAAAAGTCATAAATAAACTAATGCATTCGACAATCCTTGTAAGTCTCCCCCCCCCCCCAACCCTCTGTCTGTCTTTCTTTCACAAGTTAAAAGACATTTCATACTGCTACATCAAAGTTCAATTCTACAACACATGTATTTTTGAAATGTATTTCTACTAGAATCAATACTATAATGGTACTGTGCAGGTGACAATACTCAAGCCTAATAATTTTCTTATCTAAAGGTAATGTATATTTTCTTATTCTTTCATTTACATTTCTTCAATAACTGATGTTTAGAATCAATAAGATTTTGTTGGATATAACATTCGTGATCTTTAAGTAGTGTGACACCTCTCTGGGTACCCTTCGCTCATTATGATTATTATATATTAATTAATAACACATAACTAATTACAAGTGATAGAGAATCTTAATTCATAATTATTAATAATTCTCCCACAAGACAAATATGTATCTAATTAGCGGATTATAAAGGTGTTGTAAAACACTACTCTTTACACAATAATAAGATAGATGTTTTACTGCCGCATAATGTTCTGCAGGTGGAAACATTTACTAATGGAGAAATAAAAATCCATCTTTTATTTATATTTAACGAGCCCCCAACCACCCACTAACAATAAGTTTTAATATATGTGCAAAAAGGTTAATAAATTTAACAATCAATTTATTAAATCAACAATCAAATATACAAGATATGAATTTAATTAAAAGAGCATTCACATTTCACAACAATGTCTGATTAATGCTAGACATTCATTCAGTTTACCCTAGCATAGACATTAGCAGTCAAATTAACATATAATAAATATAATCAAGTTCAATAAAACAATTCATCACAGAAATGAGAGCTGAGTTTTAGAGATAAATATAGTCAATGTGGCGGCTGTCACTAGCACGTGTTCATAATCACACGGTTTGCAACAAGTCACTGTTTTTTTTTATTAGATGACCAATACCCCACACACACACACACACTTTAGGCACATTAATCAACTGTTCCAGAATCTTCAATGCACTCACAAAGCACATAGTGCAGAATCGTAAAGAACTTCACATACACTATCAAAGCACACCATGCAGTGTTCTAGAGTCTTCTGTGCACTACTCAAGTACACTGCAAGGAATGTTCAAAAAGTCTTCATGAATTCTCAAGACCAAACTCAAGCCTCAATTGAAGGAATTCACAGGAATCAACTTAAAGCAACATGTTTACTGATAAGTTCGATGACAACGTTGAATACACACACCAATGTGGTCTGGTAGTGTACAGTAGTCACTGTAGTTTGAAGCAGATCAAAAGCATCAAAGAAAAAAGTCACACTCCTTTCTGCAAAATCAAATTAAAGCAGCACTAAATTTCTGGCATATATCATCTCTAAACTACTTTCTTACTTTACACACTTTCTCAACTTATTAATCCTACAATGATATTCATTAGCCTAATACTCAGGCAGCATAAGAAATATAGTATCAATGAAAATTCACAAGTATAATGTACAACATAATCAAATTGGTGAACATAGCAAACATGTAATACAAATATTTCTAAGTCCATTCTTTCTTTATCAGTCTTAAGGTACCATAAGGTAACGATCGCCTTTATGACCAGACTTGAGATATGTCAAAATCAAAGTGATTAGAATTATCCACTTGGAACTGGTTTGGATTGCATCAACAAGTTCTAGCATTTTTTTTTTTTTTACCTGAACTGGTTTACTCCAACTCTGACACAAAAATATCTTTATAAGCTGTGCCCAAGGTTGGCTTACATTTACATTGGCAACAAATATATAATTATTACGTTTAGAAATAGGGATAGGCAAATTTACTCCGCCCCAAAGAGTACATTCAATGCCAGTTTAGCCCTTTTAGATCTGACTACTATACTCATACTTTAGAGTAGATATAATGTTTGATATTTCAGATCAGTTGCCGAGATCAAAGCGCCACTTGTTGTGGTTGTGATTTCTTGGTTTAGTTTTCAGCAGTCTGTACGTAAATGTAGTATATGTATATATTCTTTCACCTTAGCCGAGCAGCTTAAGCTGAGACTGAGTGTATTTTTGCAAAATGAAGGGAGTGTATGTGAGGAGGGTTAAAATAGTAATTTACTGTCTTGGATTGACCGCAGCCTGTGAACAGTTTACGCGGGGAACTAGGAAAAAACGGGCACAACTGTTAAGTTCGCCTAAATTTATAGCACTGAAACATTAACGTAAACATAACATCACTGCTTCAATCTGTCTTTATAATTTTGAAGTCGGCTGGGTAAGCTATACGCGTACTCATGCGATAGGTACCAGTGAGCATGTGCGCTGTCAGCCAGGGAGGGTGTTGATGTTTCGGCTAGCCAATAAAACTGTCAACAGGCGTGGGCTCACCAAGTCTTATTTTTTTATCGTCTCCATCCGCACACCAGTCAGTGTCAACATCATATAAAGTACAATAAACCAAAAGATTGTTGCCCAATGCTGGACCAAACATCTTGTCTCCTTCCTCATGAAGTGCTGCCGAAGCCACAAAGAAAATAAATAAATTACGAGATGCATGTCTTGATTCTGGATTCTCTTTTCTCATTCATTAAAACGTTTGATAGACCAAACTACACACTGCACTCCAATGTCGCCAGCAAACATTTATAAATGTTTATAAATAATTTATAAACAATTGTGTAAAAGCAACTGATATTTACAGTTGTGTGTGTAAAGGTGTATAGATGACTTATTAAAAATAAATTGTAATATATACAATTGTGAGTGCGCAGATATATAAATGATTTGTAATAAGCATAACTGTGAGAGCGAGGGTGTATAAATGACTTATTAAAAATAAATTGTAACGTGTACAACTGTAAGTGTCTGGATAAATAAACGACTTATTAAAAATAAACTGTAATGTGTACAACTGTGAGTGTCTGGGTACATGAATGACATATTCAAGGTCTAGCAATGAACAAACTGGCAGATTTACCTTGATTACACATAACCTAACATCCTGCAGTTTGCTGGAAACGTTTTTTGTCAAGGCAATAAACAGCTAAGCTCGCAGACGGCGAAGAGGAAAGAGAAAAGATAAGACGACAACCAAAAACGTATTGCCAACTGCAGTAACAGCAAAACATCAAATGTCTTTCGCTGCACACCATAAATGACTAACTCCATATAAATCGACACAACAGAGGTCATCCACTTCTACTGCTAGCACCTCTTTAAAATTAACTTGAGATAAACTAACATAAAATCTTTTACTATGTTTCGTAAACTTGCAAATCACAGTGGACCTCAGGGAAAGAGAGAGATCGAGTCTGAGGTTGAAGGGGTCAGAACGTCAGGACTTCATCAAACAGCGCGTGGCCAAAATGTTTTCTATTTCTTCTCACCAACCTGAATGATAATCAGCAAGTAGTATTTCATTGGAAAATAATCCTTAACACGACATCCAGCCGTTAACCAGCTGTGTTGAAAATGAATGCGAACAGACCTTCGAGAAACGGAAAATTGAAGCCAATCATTAATCTCTTTAAATAAAAATAAGAATACTTATTTTTTAAAAAAATCCGCGTGCGGTCCTAATATGCTGCACGTGGACCATAACTGAATGCTACCCTTCCAGGCATGTGCAACCACTGCGGGTACAGTTAAACTGGGACTACTCGCCCTGGATCGTTTCGCCATTCTCTGCTAGTGCAAGTACAGTTAAACTTTTCGACATCTGCAACTCATGCGAGTACAGTTAAAGCGACATTCTCAACTTGTTTGAGTACAGTTAAACTGGAACTACTCGTCCTGGCCCGTTTCGACATTCTCACTAGATAGAGTGAGTGCAGTTAAATTGGGACGACTCGTTCTGGACCACTTTGTGTATTAGTATGCACAGTGTTTTAGACAACTTAGGGCTACCATATAATCAGCATACCTTTCTTTCAAGAACAAAGAAAACACACATATACCATCCCTGAAACAAAGTTAAGCGATTAAATGAGGAGATTTTACCACAAATAGGGTGGAAGAGATTTACAAAGAGATTTTATGACAGAGTGGATCTGATTGTACATAGAATTTTACAATAAATAGGGTGGATCACATTGACAAAGAGATTTTATGACAAATGGGGTTGATCAGATTTTACAAAGAAATTTTATGACAAACTGGTTGGGTTAGATTTTACTATCATATGCATTTAAAAATAGCCCTTTAAAATATAAGCATAAGATAACAAAGGACCCCTTCGCTATGTGGATTATAACGTTTCATAAGCAAGTGTCTTCAGAGAAGAAATAAGCAAGGCAAAAATACTGACAGTGGTTAAGAATGAGAGTATTTGGTCTACTTTCACCTGCACACATCATATATTCACTCATCACAGTCTTCTATACCACCGCTTCTGCTGGACGAATAAGACAAAACAATGAAAATAAATTGAAAATTTTGCTATAATTAATGAATCTTTAGCTTATGATAAACTTTTTTCCTTAATTCAAACAATTAACAGCAGTTCCTACTTTACAAACATGTTAAAATAGAATCAAAATCGAAAAGTACTTATCTGTGATTATTATTGACTAATTATTTTTTTTTCATTTAATAAACCCGATGTGCACATGTCTCTGTTGAAAGCTTTAAAACGTATTGCCTAATATGTCAATTTACCTGAAGGACACAAAGTAACTCGTATTCTGAAGGACACAAAGTAACACGTATCCTGAAGGACACAAAGTAACACGTATTCTGAAGGACAGAAAGTAACACGTATTCTGAAAGACACAAAGTAACACGTATTCTGAAGGACACAAGGTAACACGTATTCTGAAGGACACAAAGTAATACGTATTCTTCTCAAAACAAAATTTCCTGATGCTATGGTAACATAAACAGATCTATAGAAGCAACAAGAATGCATGGCACTGCTCTGTATATACAGTTCGAATAATAGGATTAGAAGTCTAATGTAGAGGTTATGTAAGAAAATTACCGAAGCCTAAATGCTCTTTTTGGCTTCCAGGCTTTTAGGCTGAAATTCTGCACTGATCCAACAAAGTCAACTATAAATATAACATGCCACTGACGCAATACTGCCCATATTTTTTTTTTGGGGGGGACTGCAGAAATGACACGTTGTACCACTGGTTTGCCAAAAGATCGAATTAGAAATATCTTCAGAACTGCAGACTATTTGAATAAAATCTTCGTTCAGTACATGATAAAGACGTTCAGTACATAATGTTCAATCATGTAATCCGTTTTTGGAAATGAGACAATACGCTGAAGACACGGAGTCAAAGGTTTAAACACAGAATTTCGATATTAATGCAGACAGAAGGACTTTTTTCCAGTTAAATGTGGAAAGCTTGGCAAGTAAGTTATATCAGCATATTCTCGGATGTCGCACACTAACAATCATTAGTATCTCGACACAATATTTCTCGGATGTCGCACACTAACAATCATTAGTATCTCGACACAATATTTCTCGGATGTCGCACACTAACAATCATTAGTATCTCGACACAATATTTCTCGGATGTCGCACACTAACAATCGTTAGTATCTCGACACAATATTTCTCGGATGTCGCATACTAACAATCATTAGTATCTCGACACAATATTTCTACGATGACTGCGCACGGAGTGGCACAACCATTTGAGAAGTATGTTCAGTTGGGAATCATGTACCTAGTTTTTTCCGAATGCACTGAAAGATTGGATTTCTCGACAGCCACACATACGTTGACAACGAATTCAATGGGCAATGAATCCAACACTTAAAGTCACTTTGGTTGTTATTTTCAGAACAGCATTTACCTCATCTAGGCAGGCAGCAGCCATGACTGGTTAAACGCTAGTCTTTCTTTTCATTTGTGCGCTGTGCTGTAAAATTCCGAACTCTTGGCAATTTCTTTATTTTCGAACTTACTGTACAAGTTTACTGTACAAACTGTAAATGAAGTCCAGTCTTTTGACTTCTCTGTCAATAATACATTTACAAATTTTAGTAATAGTTCCTCTATCTAATATTTTTTAACTACAACAAATCAGTGGTTAATCATGGGAATCTGGAATGCTAAGAAGTTTTAGTTGAAAGAAAACGCAAAGCAGATACAATATGAGCATCAAACGCGCACACACACAATGTGGTTCGAATCTAATCGGACCGTGCATATGTTGACCTAAAAATCGAATATATGTCGTACAACAAAGCGAAGTGGGTGGGTGGGGGTTGAAGACCTCTGAGCGTGCTTAAAACTATATTCATTTTAAAAATTATCATTCTCACTCACACACACACACACACACACACACACACACACACACACACAACATACACACACACAATTCTATACGTATGTCATGGTCCGACTTGCCGTCTTACTCCGTGAATCCTTGAAGAATTTGTGAACTGATTTAAACGGCTTATTTTTGCTGTTTTGAATGAAGTGAGATAATATAATAATTATGTAATCAATTAAACTCCGCATGAATGGCAAACACCCAGCATCGAAAACGAATTACGAGTTGACACTACTTAAATGATACTATTAGAATGAGAGGACAGGAAGTCACAGAGAAGAAAAAGATTAGAGAGAGGCGAGAAAAGAGACGAAGAAATATTCCTAGTATTTTATTTTTTTTACGCCGCCGCCATCTTTCAATTAATCTCAATACCGACGCCAGAATAATTAAGACGTTTGTAACACTGCCATCAAATCACTTCTCAACGCTATATTCTTTCCAGACGCCTCCAGAAACAACACATTCTGCCTTGGCAACGTCACCATTAATTCAGGCAACGTCACCATTAATTCAGGCAACGTCACCAGGTTTCGTGGAAACGTCATATGTAGAAGGCGCACTAAACGCATTCTAATACATCAGTGTGCGCTTGACACGCGTTTGCACTCCAAATGGCGTCATGTA
The DNA here is from genome assembly GCA_028829895.1 of Sinotaia quadrata. NCBI lineage: Eukaryota > Metazoa > Mollusca > Gastropoda > Architaenioglossa > Viviparidae > Sinotaia > Sinotaia quadrata. The sequence continues at coordinate 108,031,702 of CM054178.1, forward strand.
AAATAATTAAATAATTTCCAAAGAAACCTTGCCAAACCTGGGGTATAACGGTGAAGGTGAAGATCGGGATAGGAGAACGGAAGAAAAAGAGAGAAAGAGAGAGAGAGAGAGAGAGAGAGAGAGAGAGAGAGAGAGAGAGAGAGAGAGAGATTTTGCGATGGTGAAGACTGGAGGCGCAAAAAGTGTGCACGTTTTTGTGCTGTGTGTTTGTGTGTGTGTGTGTGTGCGCGTGCCAATGGTTTAACAGAGAGTCATGCTAGGTCAGTGCCGCAGCTAACGTAAGACTTAAATATTCTTATCTGCAACTGTACAATTCCCCTTTCTTTCTAGAACTTATCCAACCTATATGAAAAATTTCCTTCCCTTCACACGCAAGCGTAAATTAAAAAAAATGCAAGTGCCGTCAATTTAGACAACAAACTGTATGATAACATCTAGAACGTCGGCACCACATATGATATTTGGCAAAACCCGAGACAAGGCTTGAACGAGTGTGAAAGCAGTGATAGAGACCGTTTCTCTCTAATGTTTCTGTAAGCTTTTTTTCCTTTTAATCAAAAGTAATTTATTTTGCTAAAGAGTTTCTCCGCAGAAATCTGTAGTTTATTTTGTTTTACATCCATCCTCAAATTAGCATACTATCAGATGTATATGAAAGATATAGTTTTGCCCCTCCCCTACTTTTTTTGTAATGTACCTACCCTCTGACATATGCACTCTCACGCACATGCAAACACACCCATGCACACGAACACGCACACAAACTCATAAAGAGAGAACATGCTTTTATATATATACACACACATACACACACACACATACACATAAACTCATACAAACATATACACAAATATTTTTACACACATATGCAAGTGAACACACATAAAACCCCCAAAACCTCATACTTACAAACACACACACACAAATATATATGCAGAATTAGTAAGGTTGCATTAATTATATACTAAAATTAAAAATGAATGGCTCAAATACCGATCTTTTACTATATTACACAGTAGTTTGGTTTGTATTTTAAATCAAACTTGTAATAAATTTAATAATATATCATAAATCAGCAATACAAAAAAAAAAAAAAAACAACCTATAATTTTAAATGCTTGCAAATGTTACAAATGTTTTTAATTTACTAAATATTCTATGGACTAAAACCTACTTGTAGGTGGCCTGACAGTTAGAGAGACTGTCTTTGACTTTGTTGTGTCCCCTTCCACATGCCTGTTCACTGCCTCACACTCGAACTCGTTTGACTCGGTAACATTGATGTATAATACTGAGCGGAGAGTTGCAGGTGTATTCCTCTTTTCATCAATGGCAACAACTCCAAACTGGCTGTAATTCTCTTTAGTAATCTGTCGACCAAAAAGCTTCAATATTTACCTTATAATTAATGAACAAAATGACAACAATACTGATAAAATCCAATTAAAATAATAACTGAAATAAGAAATAAACTTACAAATGAGAGTTTATTTCAATGTTCCAGAAGTGAAAGACTACACAATACAATACTAATAATATAGGAGATGTGAACTTCATTTAATCCAATTATTTGAAAAGCACAACATACAATATATTAAACATTTGTCATACCTTTTCAAGGGAATCTTTAAGGACTTGTAGATGATATGCACATACATATGCCTTCAAACCAATGCACAGTTTGTTTATTGTTTTAAAGATTATGTTAAGCATAAACAACTTGAAATTACTGGAGCAATTAGACCGTAAATAATACTATGTAATATAAATATATATGCATAATTATATGCAGCTGCTTTATAGAATAATTAATCTGTATGTTTGTGCAGTTTACATTCTCATGTAATCATAATGACACAACATATATTTTTACAAATCTGACACAGCAGATAAATAAATGATTACAGGAACAGTGATTTTTTTATATTACTGCATTTTCAGACATTTAATGTACAGTCAGTTTTCAATTTCATAAAAAGTTGTCTTCACTAATTACAAGTTTATGTTATTTAAATTTAATTTCTGTATGTGTATATGTGCAGTCCAGAACTGGAAGTTTTTTATTTGTTTTTATAAAGGTTAATTCTGACAATACAAGTAGTTGGAGTGAAAGAATATTCATTGTGTATGGTATATACATGTAACTTATATAAATTGATAATTTTTACATTGTAAAGATATGTCACCAAAAAATGGTGGTTTTTTAAAAGATCCGTTTGACGGTCAATCAATGTCAGCAGGCTTGGACTAGGGGAAATAACCGCCCTATGGATTAGTGATATATGAGTTACATCCCTTTCTAAACTGCAGACAAATTTCCGGATAAATGAACATTACGATCTTGATTCTAGAGCAGGGTTTCTTAACCGGGGTTCGGTGAGAGGTCACTAGTGGTTCCCTGAGAGATCGTAAATGAAAAAAAAAATAGCGTAGTAGATATATTAATTTTATGCAGGGTTTCCCTGAGGGGTTCCTTAAGACCTGAAAAGTATTTCAAGGGTTCCTACAGGGTAAAAAGATTGAGAACGGTTGTTATAGACTAGAGGAAAAGAAATAATCAACTATTTTCCTGTTGGTAAAATTCAGTTTGAGATCATATAATTTACTACAATTATTATTCGCCCCAAAATATCCATAATTTATAACATAATTTTCTTCTGCATTATTGTGAGGAAATTCACATTTTGCTGCACTATCCAAAATAAAGTGTTTAAGACTTTTACAATATAAATACCTACAACTTTTAATATATAAATCATAACAATATAAAACATAAACCTGAAGAATCATCACCATGTCTAAGGAAAATGAATGATTGCTGTGTCCAAATTTATACTGTATAAATTAGACTAAGATAGCAGTATAAGTTAGACTAAGGTAGCAGTATAAATCAGACTGAGGTAGCAGTATAAGTCAGACTGAGATAGCAGAGATTGGTTTAAAAGACTTTAACCTATCTCAGAAAACTGGTGATGTTAAAGGCCACAGATAGTCGACCAGTATCTAAGTCGAGATAGATTTTCAACTTGAAGACCAAGTGAAATGGAATCTAGGTCAGCTACAGATAAGAATAAATCTATATGAAATGAGTAATTCCCATTCTTATAATCAAGTGCAAACTTTAAACTTTCAAAAATTTGTATCAAGACATTTATTTTGGTAATGAAAGTCAATATTTCTGAAAGAAATCAGAGATCTCATTCATTTGCGAGACTGAATTCTCACCATAGCAACATAACATGTGATGTCATGAGTGGGAACTACAATCCACATATGCTTTCAGACATATTGTATTGCATTAAAAGTGTAGTTTGAAAAATTAAAACATGGTTAAATAATGCAGTGCATAAGGCTACATAAACCAAAAATATTCATTTTTTTTTTTACATTACAAACAAGTCTTAACTGATATTTATCTGATCTGACTTTTAAAACTGATGTCCACTGAAGATTACCTTTGTCTCTGACACCAAACCCTTTCTGATACCTCCAACTTGGAAATAAGGGCTGATAAAAGAGATTTTCTGATACCTCTAGCTTAAAGAACTGATATATCTTAAAAGAGGCCTTTACTAATGTGTCTATAAATTATATTTTATAATGAAAACAGCATTTGCCTATATCTTTAGACTAGCACTGTAACCAGGACGTTACTGTAAATAAATCTCAGTTTGGAAAAGAAATGCATTTACTTACATGAACCTTCACTGATAACTTTATCCATTTAAATAACAGCTCACAAAGCCAGACTTTAACAATTTTTTGTTTGTTTCTGTAATGGTTAATGATACTACTTTAACTTCAGGTGATTTATATACTGGCCTCTGCATTTATATAATATGCCAAGTATCTTCTGTTCAAACAATGCAAAACTCAGAAACAAACTTGGTGTCAGGCACTAGAATGATGGACATTTATTAGGTAAATTTATATACTATTATTACAATATTAGCATCAAATAATAAATTAACTAAAAAGTTTGTTCTTTAAATAAATCTAAGTATATAAAAACTAATACGTAATATAATTTAAGTATTTCAATTATAACTGTATAAATTGGCAGTAAAATGATGATGAAAACAATACAAATGATTTATTTCACTCCAAGAAGTGATATTTAAATAATATTCTTTAAATCACACTTTTGTCAAGCACATTTTAAAAGTCTAATATACTATCTTATCTTTCATAGAAAGTGGGAAAAATAGATCTTGGAAAAATAATCTTAGAAATGTCATACACTTTCAGTTTTATTTTAAAAAGAAATTTGCAACAAATTAGCAGAGTTGTGAAAATAGTCTTGTTGCATTGAGGCAGCTACTTTCCTGGAGTAATTTCTGGATGATTTTAACAGTCACCTGTGCTAAAACTATTAAGATAACATAAGGGCTAATGGTGGATCTGGGAAGTGAAATGTGACTCTCTGAACCTTTATGCTGATTTGCTAGGGTCACTCAAGGGAAGGCTACTATTTCTAGCACCAAGGGCATCAGGTTCATAGGTCTCCAACCTCTCAGTAGCAGATGGTGGAAGAGACGCTTAATGTCTAGTTCATCTAATGGCTCCATGAGTTTATCCAGTAAACTATAGATGTACGAACCTACTCAATGGACTGGCAAAAAGAGAGTGAAGCTTGATGTCTACTTCATCCAAATTATAAGTCAAATCCAGTGGGCCCAGTGAGCTAGACACATCTTCACCCACCAGATTAGCAAATTGTAGCTTAATGTCTTAATGTGGGCACATATTTAATAAGGTGGACTATAAACACAAATTGTAGCTTAATGTCTTAATGTGGGCACATATATTTAATAAGATGGACTATAAACACAAATTGTAGCTTAATGTCTTAATGTGGGCACATATATTTAGTAAGGTGGACTATAAACACAAATTGTAGCTTAATGTCTTAATGTGGGCACATATATTTAATAAGATGGACTATAAACACAAATTGTAGCTTAATGTCTTAATGTGGGCACATATATTTAATAAGATGGACTATAAACACAAATTGTAGCTTAATGTCTTAATGTGGGCACATATATTTAGTAAGGTGGACTATAAACACAAATGCAATCCACTACATTAGCGTCTTAGCCATATGCTAGTGAGTTTAGTGGGGTCAAGTCTGTTGCTCACTTGATAAATTTATTACATGTATTTGATTAGAAGAACCGGACATTAGGTCCTTCTCTACCAACTGCTTGAGCAGTGGCTTTTTTTAAATTTTTAATAATAAATACTCCAGTTCTGTGAGCTAGAAGCATATACCCACTAACAGCACTAGATGGAGAGGGGTTTCATGTATAGTCTGTTTAATGGGATAAATAATCCAGTCCACAAACACCATTAGTAACAACATGTAAATTGTAAGGGAGAAAGGCTTTATGTCCAAAATATCTAATGGAAAAAGAATCCAGTCATCCAGTCCAGTGAACCAGAGATATGTAACCACTAACAACAGCACAAAAAGGAGAAGAGTTTAACATTAATGTCCAGTTTTTCTAATGGGGCAAAGAATATACTCCAGAGAGCTACAGGTATATAACCATTAATAGTAACATATAAAGGAGAAGAGTTTAATGCCCAGTTTATCTAATGGGACAATGAATCTAGTCCAATGAGCTTTGGGTATGTAACCATTAATAGCAGCACAAAAAGGAGATGAGCTTAATGCCCAGTTTATCTAATGGGTCAGAGCCACTAATATTTTAAATAATACTTAATAGTAATTAGTACACAAAATGTGAAGGGCATAATGTACAGTTTATCTAATAGGACAAAGAATATAATTTAGTGAGCTGCATATCCACTAATAAAGTAATAGTAATAGCACAAAAGGGGGAAGGCTTATTGTCCAGTTTATCTATTCTAATGGGACAAAGAATCTAGACCACTGAGCTACAGGTCCACTAATAGCATTCAGTGAAGGCTTAATGCTCATTAAACTACAAAACATGTTTATATTTTAAATATGTTTTTCAACTTACAAGAAATTAGTGGTGAAAAAAATAAATGAGCAGAAGAAAGTAAATTTTATATGTCTAAACAACACTTGCAAATCTGATACATTTTCATAAATTCACCTCAGTTATCAATATATTTGATACATTTTCATAAATTCACCTCAGTTATCAATGTGTTTGATATATTTTCATAAATTCACCTCAGTTATCGATATGTTTGATACATTTTCATAAATTCACCTCAGTTATCAATATGTTTGATACATTTTCATAAATTCACCTCCGTTATCAATATGTTTGATACATTTTCATAAATTCACCTCAGTTATCAATATATTTGATACATTTTCATAAATTCACCTCAGTTATCAATATGTTTGATACATTTTCATAAATTCACCTCAGTTATCAATATGTTTGATACATTTTCATAAATTCGCCTCATTTATCAATATGTTTGATACATTTTCATAAATTCACCTCAGTTATCAATATGTTTGATACATTTTCATAAATTCACCTCAGTTATCGATATGCTCAAACATGTTACTCAATTCATTTTATTCTGTCCAAAATATACTTCTGGAAATTAGCAAAAACATTACTTCGACAGACTTATTTCCAAAGAATAAAAAAAATAATAATTATGCAAAAACACACCGAGACTCCTCTTATGCGCCATTGGATATTGGGCATCGGGATGCCAGCAGCTTCACAGGCAAGTGTACTTATGGTGCCAAAAGTTTCAGTAATATCTTTCTGAGGGTAGGAGATCATTTCAGCTTCAGCTGTAGGGAAAACAAAAGCAAAACAAATTAAAGTGATAAAGAGTATGGTGCATATTTGATTTAAATGCATAGTTGCATCTATAAGTATAATTTTCAACCAATAGCACCAATAAGAGAAAAAATAACAAAAGTACAAATACTTATAAAGTGATATGCAATAAGCTAATTAGCCAGTCCCATTCTTAACAATTATCTGTCCAATAATGCCTCATATACTTCATAAAACCTTGGATCTTATGGTCTCCCAGCATAACAGGATTTTGAGATTAAGAATTACAAACAACTAGCAGATAAATGAAAAAAAGCAGAGCTATAAATCCCTAATTGATAAAAAAAAAGTTATATATAATATCAATACAAAATTCTTAAGTAACTATTTTCTTAACTTATTCACAAGTCTTTAATTATGTAAAATATTTTTTTAAAGAAATAAATATATATACTCATTAATTCAACATTGTGAATATTTTAAACCATGACAATAAAATTATTTTCATACCTTAAGTAAAAGTGATTTTCACAATGAAAATCTTAAATCAGGGAGAAAAAAACTCTACTAAAGAGATTGCATTGATAATAGTAAATAAGGTAATAGCAAATACCAATAATGCAGAGATGGATGGATGGAAGGATAGATAGATAGATAGATAGATAGATAGATAGATAGATAGATAGATAGATAGATAGATAGATAGATAGATAGATAGATAGATAGATAGATTTAAATTCCCAGTAATACAACAACTTAAGATTGCCTTGTCATAGCAGCAAAGTGCACATAGTCAAACTCAAAGTAAAGTAGTAATACTACTAACAGTATGCTTTTAAATATTATAGTAGTACTACTAGTTTGGATGTAATATTATTTGTTTCAAAATATTTAACACTTTACCTAGCTGTGAAAGTGTTTGTGGTTTTAAAACAGTGTACTGTTGTGTAATTCTTTTCAGCAATAAGATGTAAGTTGTAAGTACTTATATTAAAGTACATGTATATAAATATAATAAAGAAAAATGTATACCTGTACAGGAATGTAAATGTATGGATATGAAACTGTCCTTAAAAATACAACTGTAAAACCCAATCATACTGTATATCTGAATGTCTTTGATGAAATAAAGATTTTATTTTATTTTTTATTTTATTTTTTAAACTATTTTTTTCTGAACTCATACTTGCATTATCTATTAAGACCATTGATGATACACTGTATATGTGTAGACATGAATTTTCAGCATATATAAAATTTGTTTACATGATTCTTTTATTATAAATAAGCCATTAAAACTCAAATAACTACAAAATGACAATCAGGTGCTTTTCTTCCATCAGTTTATCTTTCTCAGATAGTTTAATTATTGTGACACTGCACCCTCCCACCCTCCCAGTCTAATCAAACAACAGCAAAGTGGTCAACAGTCAATATCTGAGCCTTGTATAAAAGTAACCCACCATGCACAATGAGTTGGATCGGATCTGAAGTAACTGCCTCTACATCATTCATGGCCTTACAATGGTATGTTCCACGATCCCTCACTGCAACTTGGCTAAATCGGAGAATTCCATGGTTAGATATACGATAATTGTGGCCATGTTTGTACATTTCCTTGCCATTGTGGAACCAAAGGATGCGAATGGGTAGGTCTCCACCTTGTGCTCTGCAGTGCAGTTCCAGTCGTTTGCCATTCATTACTGTGGCGTTACGAGGGGGTGTTGTAATCCGGAGTTCTGCAAGAGCCACTGACAATAATTTACTTACACAGGTTGATTCAGCTGGCAAAGTCAGTTACAAAGAAAGACAAATGACAATAATTATAACCATGATTTTGAACAGTGTTTTATAGCCTACGTCAAGTCAAACAGATGGCCCCCATGCCTCTCTAAATACTAGGTAATATTACTAATACTAGAATTTAGAAACTACAAATAATATTTAGTGCTTCAACTCTGCCCAGCTGAGTGAATCCTGCCTTGTCAATGAATCATAAATAAAATCCCACGGCCAAAATACATCATTATTTTAATGATAGAGTTAAAATCAGTTCCTATGCTGTTGTACAGTTCAGATATAATTTGACCAACAGTCACCACTGAATTATCTGATTGCCTGTTTATTTAATTCAGTTTTGAATCTGGACTAACTCTATTCTTGAAAAAACTAAATAAATAGTAGAGTTTCATGTATAAGTTAATTATTAATAGGCAGTGTGAACAAGTCAACAATTATTTTCTTTAAACAAGTAACAATCGACTAACAGTAACAACAACTTTTCTTTCTTTTGTTTCTTCTTTTAAAAAGTGTTATTGTGTTACATTGTATTACATTGTGTACTCACTTCTTTTAAAAAGTGTTATTGTATTACATTGTGTTACATTGTGTACTCACTTCTTTTAAAAAGTGTTATTGTATTACATTGTGTACTCACTTAAAGTGAAATCATTAGTACTACATTCTGAACTGACTGTTCAAATGATAACATTTTAAGCTAACAATGTCGGCATTTGTGAAAAAAAGGCTATAACTCTACCACCACTACCACTACCATTTCTTGGATAAGAAGAAGACGGCAAGCCATTATTTCTTGAAAACTAACAGAAAATCATATAACACTAGAGTTATGACTTTAATTGCTACCAAATGAGAAAAAAAATAAGAAACATTTCTAGCATGTGAACAAATAAACATTCAACTTTTGTTATTGCTTTTATATTTTTAATATTTTAAAAAATAAGACTCTGCAGTTTCAACATGCATTTTGTAGGATAATTCACAACTTTATTTCATATGTATATTAATTATTATATATGTACATTAAAACTGATGAAGTGATTTTAAGTTACACTGAATTATTGACTATTAAAATTAATTCAAAAAAAGTTATTTTCTTCATGCTTAAGAATAGTAATATAGATGATAAGAACTTTTTAAGATGTGATATTTGATACCTTAGTGTACCCTATTTAAAGATCCATTTACAGTTCTAGGAATTTATTTATAGAAAAGTTTTAAAAGAAAAACAATATGGTTAAGGCATTTATTTCAAATTACAAAGTCAGAATGAAAAAAATAGATTTATTTTTCAGTCGCCTATACCATTTAAATATGTAGCTGGAATTTTAACTCATATGCTAATACCACTGTTTGTATTTACAAAATATATCTAACGGAAAAATATAAACTGCCAAGAAATAATTAAGTTCAATGAAGTAATATATTATCGGATTATGTATGTTGTTTGCCATATGTGTGTGTGTGTGTGTGAGTCAGAGAGAGAGAGAGAGAGAGAGTGTGTGTGTGTGCGTGCACATGATACTGTGTCTATATATATTTGTGAGTGTGACCATGTGAGTATCTCTTCTAGTTCTACTACATTTGTTAAAGATGGCTTCCTAAGGAAATAATAAATGATAAATCATTTATTGGATAAAACATTACAAGTGCCATTTCTAGTCAAGCTCAGTGAATAAATGCTGATTATTATTCCAAAACATTATGGTTTAATTCACTAAACCCTTGCTTATGCATTCTTTATAATGAGCTAGTGAAATAAAAGTGGAGCAATAAGAAATATGCTGTTAAACTGAGATAGAGCTAGGACTGCCTGTCACCAGATTGCCATAGTTCACCTGCTGTCATGTGGAGGTTATCTTGAGTCCGCTGTCCTGCATTCTTGTGTGTGAAATACTTAGTTAATAGTGTCCCCATCTAAATGCTTTCAATTTCTTCAAAGAATTGGTGTGGATTGTGAGTGGAGTGCCACTGAGATTATTTTGAAGATGTCTAGTGGCGCTGAATTAATTGGCTCTGTTAAGCAAACTCTATGGGTCAATATAAATAAGGTGTATTGTAAACAATGGACATTGTCTGTTCACTACATTTAGTAGATTTATGAAGTATGTTATTAATATACTGTCACTATTATTCGCAGTAGTATTATTATGCAAACGCTATGCATGCGTGCATGCATACACTTGAATTTGTGTATATACCATTTTGTGTCTCAAATTTTGAAAGAAATCCCTTAAACACCAGAACTGAAATATCAATAGTCATGACATTAGTTTTATGCCAAAAATTGTTTGCAAGTACATGTTGAACCAATGTTTCCAATTTCAGGAATAACTCACATTGCAACAGCAAGCACACCCAAAGCATATTTTAAATAAAAATTTATATGAATCAATAATTACAATAATTATATTCTCTCTTCAGGTAACTTTCTTATGTACTAAAACTACAATAGTACTTTCCTAGTATAGGATTAGGAATGTTACTTGTTAGTACTTCACTTTATGTCCTATGTACTGCAAAACATAACCACTCTATTTCTATGGTAACAAGTTGCAGTAAATAAATGAGTTACTGTAAATTTATAAGAAAAAGAAATAAACTATTAATAGCAGTAGTACCAATACATATAATGATATATTACATACAAGCACACTGTTTAAATGTACCAAAGTATAACAGTTTAACATTCATTTCTTTGCCAATCAGTGCATACTTGAATTTGAATCTAATCCTAATAAATATTATTCAACAATAATCATACACATAACTCTTTATATTTATAAATTATATGAAGTTATAAACTTGTTCTGTATTTATACTAATGCCATATTAGTATATATAGTATTTGCAAAAAAAATAGTACTTTTCAAGTTAAATATACTTACTAGATCAAAATGTTTTATCAGAGTGCTAACTCAAAGACTCAAATACAGTTTATCAAGGTTTCCCTTTAAAATTAAAGAGTAGGGGGGAAAGGGGGTAGAGAGAGAGCCATAATGAATTTAAAGGACAAAAGAACTGCCTTATTCACAATGCAGTTTATTCGTTCATTTCCAAAAATCATATTGCCATTAATTCTTTTTTTAAGTTTACAGGGTGTCTGTAGCTTGTGTTAAAGTTATTGATAATAATAATGCAGTCTTGAACTGAATAATATTTTTTTTATAGTATCTGATAATAATGGAGTCATGATAATTTGCGTATTTATTCCAGACATTCAGTTTTACTCATTTTTAAATGAAATGTATGGGAATGGAAGGAGTCAGCGCTTTCATTATGGATAGGAAATGGCAAAACAATTACAGTGATATGCTATAAGTATTACTATTACTGAGACAGAAAAACTCTGAAAAGTAACTCACATTAGGAGAATAAATTAAATGTTTATATATTTTTTGACTAAATATTATAGATCTTAAATTAGGAAAATCTTAACTCAAATTAGGAGAATAAATTAAATGTTTATGTATATTTTGACTAAATATTATTGATCTTAAAAAGTTAAATTTTTCAGAAGCAAAAATATTATATTACTATACATATTAATATTATATAAATATCTACAACAGTGATACTAATGTGCCAGTTATTCTTTAAAATTTATTGAATTGTCTTATATTTTTAAAAAAAACTACGGTATAACTGATAACATTAATCAAGACAATATCAGACTATCATTTTCACATGCAAGTATTTTTGTTTCTAATAAGTAAATAATCATCCAATATTAGTCAGTCAAAATTTGATATTAAAATGTGTATCCAGAAACAGAAGCACTAACAGTAAACAATCTGTTCTTAGTCTTACACTTGGTTATGGTTCTAAAATGTAAGTACAGGTACATAGCATTGCAAAAAATGCATTATGGTAGTGTGACCAAAGAAAATATGAACTACTTTGTCATAAATTACTGATAATTATATTATCTTCATGTTCATGTAATTTAACTTAACAAAAACTAATAGTTTAGTAATAGCAAAACTGACCTCAATAAACAATCTACAATAAATACCTACTGAGGTATAACTCTAATTTCACAAAAGTGCTGCTTTAGCAACCCTTAGAAATAGGAGAATCCTGTATTTAGTATTTTAGAGCAGGAAGTCTGCTCTCACCTAGGTATATAGGTAGATCCTTGTTAACTTTGCCCCCTGTAGTTTTACAGACTTATCAAAGGTACAAATGTGATGAAAGAAAAGAGACTGAGAGTGAATGTCTTGAATTAAAATTATTTATTTATTTAGTCTTACTCTTACTATTTATATACGTGTCATTTTAACTTCAATTTCCCCTGCTAGTACTACTAGTAGTAGCATTTCAACATCTGATGCTGAGTATATATCATAAAAATGTGACACTATTCTGAAAATGAAACAATTCAAACATACAATTATACTTTTACAAACAAAAGATGCTATAGAGAATGTCATTAAAGTAATAATAATATTAATTAGTATTAGTAGCCTATTAATAATGATCTAAATTCTAATATAGAGTTCAAATGAAAATATTAATTATCAAATTATATCATTCTAAGAATAAAATATTGTTATTTAATCAGTGGTCACTAACAATTTAACAAGAACTAATTCTATATACCAAATGATTTGTTGCTATGTTTATGGATATGGCAAATGATGGCGCACAATGTAAACAGGAAATATATATTTTTTTATCAGTAAAATGTTGATCACTTGATCTATTTCTCCATTGCTACTACGTTTAATGGCCAAGAAAAAATGTTTCGAGTAGGCCTACTGAAAATAAACAAATCCGTGCGTTTCAGAGCGAGATGAGAAATATGAAGAAAAAAATTAGTTCGTAGTCGATAAGAAAATTAAATATGGCAACATGAACCACTTATGTGCTTCATACCCTTTGACCTGTAATAAAATTACATGTAAAGCTTCAATACATCCGTCCTCACCTGTAGCAGACGACAACGACGACAATAGGAGCACCAGCAAAAGTAGGACCAGAACACCTGCACCTATCGCCCTTCCACCCCACCCTGTCGCCATAGTCTATGTCGACAGGCCACACTGATAGGCTGACACAGCCTGTCTTAACGATTTACCGTCGTCGCCCTTTGTAGCGGGATATCCCACACCGCATCGTCACAACTTTCGTCACACTTCATGCAACTTTTCCACCCTGTCGCTTTTGTCGCTATCCAACAACTCTTTTGAAGCCAGCTCGTTTCCGTGTTACAAATCACCCAGTCTTGGCGTACTAGAAAATCTGGCTCTGAAGAGCGCCGATTACACACAAACATACATGCACACACGCAGTCGACCTTGTTTGCGATCACACGCGACGCACAAGAGAACTTAGGCTAGGACACTGAAACGAGTCACTCAAGCGCTAAGAAACGTTGATTTCTTTGCCTTCGACGACGTTACCCGTACTTGATCCTCTCCTCTATCTAACTACAAATCATGGTAAGTAATGATTTTATTCTCCTAGACCAGCAACGACCACCATCAAGTGAAATGAGCGACTCTGTCCCACCGCACACCGCGTTCCGAGTTCTGTCCCTTCTTTAGTTCTAGCTTTCATAGCAAAACAAACGCACGACGCTGGACGCGTTCAACCCTTTGAAATGAAATCCTGTGATTCGCCTGCTGTAATCTTTACTAAAGCTGAAGAACCGTAGCGTGCGCATTTCTGTACACACACATTTTCTGCACGCATATTTTTCTGAAACCTCTAGTTCAATACAGCGTGTGCCCGTTGATATACAATTAGACTGATTACACTTCCTGACAGAAGTGCAAGTACCCGTGGAAATCTAAAAATGTTGGGTGATATTTATACTGAATGTAAGATGGTTAACTTTTTCTGTGGCGTTTTCAGTGAAGTGTCTAATCTCTTCAGTGTTGGTGCGTTGCGTTCTTATTATAATTAAACAGCTTGAGTAACTTATACATTTTAAAGTAAATGCGTTTTTGTTTTCATTGTTTCTGCATTTAAAATTGAATAATATTGTGGGGAATCATTTCCACAACGGTTCGTTGAGAGATTTTCCAGTAGTGAGTAACGCTAAGCGACAGGACGTAGGTGTATGTTTTTCAAATCAGTTTAAGCAGTCAAGGAAAGGCTCCTTAAGCGACGTAAAGTTTATTTATTTAAATATTATGCTATGTTCTTACATTAAGCTCTTTAAACTTTATTTTACCATCATCATCATTGGTAATTACTATTATTGGCTCTTACATGCTATATTAGCTGGATTTCTAATGAGATCCTGATAATTTTTTGCTCTGTTGGTTTAATGTTTCAGTCACTAATTTAATACAGTAATATCGAAAATTGTCCGTTGGACTACTTGGTGTGCGTGAATTACATGATCTGTCGGAGTCTCACAATATTTTTACTTTTTCTCTTTCACCTTTTCTCTTTCTGCTTGGTAAATTCATGCTTTTTTTCTTCTTCTGGTGTTTCGATTCTGTAGTTCTTACACAGATATTTCTAAGTAGGATCTTTGCCACTTTATTATATCTTCTGATGCATTCTTATCTAATGAGAGATTCTCAGATGGGTAGCATATGAATATTGATAAATCTGAGCTCTAAGCAAAGACGGCACTTTTGATCCATCGGGACCTGTGTGTTTGCAATGTGGGATTTCATGTTTAGCACTTGATTTTGCAGAGCAGTGATGACTGCCGTGTTGAAGTTTCTTTTTCTTCTTCTTATGATAATGATGATAGTAGTAGAGGGCATATAGTTTGTAAATGCATAAAAAGCTTCGGTAATTGTACTGAATCACCCATCACAAAATATGTTCTAACAAAGCCATGTCCTTGTGTTATTATTTAGCTGTTAAAAGCATAGATGATTTGTTTTACATGTAAAGCCAATTTTAAAACCCTTTCTAAAAGAAAAGAAAAAAACACACAAAATTATATGGCAAGTGTTTATTGATTGAACTACATAAGTTCATAGCAAACCAACAGTTGATGGTAACTGTTCCACCGTTACAAAAAGTTCATAAAAATTATAACTTCGAACTATCAACAATGCTGAATATGTTCATTAAAAGTATTTGAGGAATTTGTATGTTGTGTCTGTGTGAGACTTTACAACCATCTGCATAGATTTGCTAGCTCGTCTTCAATTTATTACATTATTTATCATGGAAGTTGTTCTCAATCAGTTTCTATTTTTACAGACATGCACACAACTGACGGGAACAAAATTAAATGATCTCCATTCTTTGGTTCAGCAAGTGACGGAAGAACAAAATTAAATGATCTCCATTATTTGGTTCAGCAAGTGACGGAAGAACAAAATAGAACCATATCTCCATTCTTTGGTTCAACAGACATACAAGAGATTGTCCGGGTAAACAATTGCAGGCACTGGATGATGCCATGTAAAGGTCATTCGGACTTCGTATTGTTATTGTCCACAGCACGAAATAGATGATGCCACGTGACTGTTCAAAGAGCTCCCACTTGGACGAACTGTAAAAGTGTTTGGCGACTATTAATTCCGTTGTATACTGAATTGCACGTTCCATTCAAACAAATCGACGTCACGTGGTCTGAAAGGAAAACATAGACTACTATGCAATTCATTGGGGCACTGCAAACAGCATGTTACCGTAGCAGCTGAATCTAAATCGACACAATTATCATTCAAAGATAAAATACACCAAAGTCTCGTGCTGGAGATAAATCGGTACTCCGGTTTTTAATTAAATTACTCAAGAAATTAGTAGATCAATCATTATCATATCGATGAGAGGACCAAATGTGATTATTATATTGTTTTTAAAGTGTCTACAGTTGGTTTTCCAGTCAAACAACCCATACTTTTATACACGATAACATCAAGTGTGAAAAACATATTTTATGATAGACATTTAGTGGCTCTTAGCAGGGAAGTTTTGTTCACATATTTTATGATAGACATTTAGTGGCTCTTAGTAGGGACATATTCGTATTGGTAAATGTAATGCAAATGCTGCTCTTATTAATAAATATAAGTTTAAATCGACAGATACATCTTTACACTAAAATAAAATTGTGTGTTACTAGCAACGTTCCCCCTAATATTTTTCCTGTGTGAGCGGAACTGGCGATTGTTTGAGCTTGCCTCCAAAGCTTGTGCGCGAAATTTTTGAAACTGCTGCGCTACATTTTCTAATGAGCTGCGCGCGCACCTTAAGAGGGAACATTGGGAACTTAGTAGTGTGACCCCCAAAAAACAAACAAACAAGCAATACCCTTTTATTGACCTCAGACTTTTGTATTATATGCATACCATTCTAAAATTTAGTCAAAATATATTTTTTTATCATTTTAAAAATGAATTCATACTCACACAGGCACACGCACGCGCGCGCACACACAGACACTCTCGTATTTACATACATACTCGCACTTAAATACCGACTGATATCTACCTCTAATCTTAATCCAAAATGCTAATAAAATCATTATCGTCATTCTTTTATCAGTGCCATTATTGGTATGATGGGACAAGTTATACAACACGAATCTTGAAAAGACGTATGATGTGCTTCTTTAAAAAAAAAATCTTGTTGGAAGATTTGTATGAAAAATAAATATGCCTTCCATTCGAAACTCTTTTGAATGAAAAGTGTCCATGAATTAAGAACCTATTTATATACTAAGCTTCTGAAGTGTCCGAGTACAATGCTTGTATTAACTGTATTTTCAGGCAGATGAGGAAGTGGAGTAGTGTTCAGTCGACACAAAGCTGACATTCATCTGAGATGACTTTCAGTGAGACATAAGATCAATTTGCTACTTAGCGATCGTCACACTCAAGGTAATCAGTTCGCAATAAATAAAACGAATTTTACTGTAAGTTAAACTGCAAACTAATAGTCTTCAATGGCAACAAATTGTTGTATATATTGAACAAACTACTTTCTCTTCTTCTTAAAATTATACGGGGTAAGCTTCCGGTTTACGCCGATTTCGTGCCAGAATAGAGAGCGAGTCGGGTG
The DNA here is from genome assembly GCA_028829895.1 of Sinotaia quadrata. Taxonomy (NCBI): domain Eukaryota; kingdom Metazoa; phylum Mollusca; class Gastropoda; order Architaenioglossa; family Viviparidae; genus Sinotaia; species Sinotaia quadrata. Next base: position 108,049,233 of record CM054178.1, read on the forward strand.
GAATGGGTGGGGAGAGAATTAAGGCTAGCCTTACGTTACATCCCGCAATGGGTTTATTCCATTTTTATATTTATGGATTCATTTATTTTATATTTAGGATGAGATAAAACTGTTATATTAATTTCTTTTACTTTGTTCTCTTTATTATTATTTATTTTCTCCTGTTTATTAGTACTACTATTATTATTACCATGCTGCCATGATTACCATCATTAGTATTGTTGATATTTTGTTGTATAATACATTTTTCTGTACCTGTTTGTTACTCTTTTTCATTATATTTCGACTTTGTAGTGATTATTATTATTATGAATAATAATTTAATTAATTAAATTGTATTAAGCGAAGGATAGAAGTATCGCTTTCCTTAGTTCAAAGTAGAATGATATTCATGTAACATCATTAATTAGATTCCCTTCCTTTGTCTAACAATAATTTATTACTTTGTGCAGTGGCTTTGCAATTATCACTTTACTCAGACATCACGCCAGAGCTCTCTCGGTAGCGGGGGTTAAGTTCCCCTGGCATAATTGCCGGAATGTTTTGGTTTTTTTTAATTTAAAAAGTCAGGTATTTTTTTTCTTTCTGATTCTATTGATGTACATTTTTTCAACATGTTCGATTATTATTGGATCCCAACAGCTATAGGTTGTTTGAACCATATATATTGCACTTCTTCAGTAATTTCTCTGAACTGTATTGCAAGTTAATCATTTTAAATGGAAATAGATTGTTGTATATAGTCAACTCACTGACACTTTTAGAACCTTCTTCAAATTAGAGTGTTGTATATAGAGTCAACTCACTGACACTTTAGAACCTTATTCAAATTAGATTGTTGTATAGAGTCAACTCACTGACACTTTTAGAACCTTCTTCAGTAATCTCTGGCATCGCAGGGTGTGCGGCTAACATGCCATTTTGGAAGACACGACAACAATGAGCGTGCGACAGGATCAAAGAAAGGCTTATACATTTGCAGCTAGGTGTGGTATGGGAGGATGTTTGTTAGCAAGATCAGGTTGTGGAGGTTTAACTGGAAATCACTTTTCTCTTAAGATCTGCTCCAGCCATTAAAAGCATTACTGCCACAGACACTGGCAGAACACTTTCCCGGCGAGCGGCGTTCAAGAAAACACACACTTGGACGCATGCACAAACAGAAATGGGCGTGTGTGTGCGTGCTGTCGTGCAAACATATAAATTTCAGACTTGTTTCTCCTTCTCTTGGATCTTTGGAACCAGCAGACTATTTTCTGTCAGTAATATTCTTATTTTTATTTTTCTGTCAGCTGGGAATGGGTTACCAAGGGAACGTGATGGACAGAAGCAGGCACTGGAAACTACATGCTGTAGTGATTTTTTTTTCAAAATTACATTTACGAACACAATTGCATTACCAGCTTTAAAGTTATGGTTGAAGACGATTTGTGAGTTTATGCTAGAGCACAGTGTCAAACATCATCAGTCTGCCTTCGCGATCGTCATGACCCCATTATCTTCGTTGCTATAGTCGAATCCAAACGACTGCTTTGATAATGTTCCAGTGTCATCTGATATCGTCTTGTCATCACCAGGAGTGTAATTAATAAGGAATATGAAGGAGCCACCACAACAAAACAACAAAAAAAACCCAGCAAACAAGAGATGGCTCACTATATAGTATATTGTTTCCGTAATCGAAATAAGCATGCGATCGAGCCTGAGTTAGAATGACTTTGGCACATTTCGCTAAACAAATCCGTCGGGAGGGGGGGGGGGGGAGGGAATAACACTCACTGCCTTTGTGCCTTTGTAGCACTGTATCATGTCAACGTTGGTTCGGTTAATTCACTACGACGCACTTTGTAATCGTTATTAAATCCATTGCATTCCATTGCTACATGAAAGAAATTATTGTCAGAGCAAAACAAAGCAAAAAAAAGCTGCCCGCCTGCCTTTGTCGCACTCACATGTGGTCTAGCAAGTGTGTGATGGGACTCTAATTTACCACTCTTTCTCTCGTCTAATCGGTTGTTTGAATTTGGAGTTCCAACACGGCAGTCAATTATCTGCTGCTTGTTGCTGGAGCCAACAGATTTGTCTATATTTAGCCTTTTGATATGTACAGTTGATCGATCAGACATTGTAGCGGACTGATTTAAAGGCATCTATCTATCTATCTATCTATCTATCTATCTATCTATCTATCTATCTATCTATCTATCTATCTATCTATCTATCTATCTATTTTTCACTGCAGTCGAAGCAAATCGAATAATATGTCCCTCACCCCCTCCTATATAATTGAATATGTTCTGTGACAATATTTTGACTAAATGTGTGTGTGTGTGTGTGTGTGTGTGTGTGTGTGTGTGTGTGTGTGTGTGTGTGTGTGTGTGTGTGAGATGTGAAATAGAGAAAGAGTGAGTGTAAATAAAAGATGACTGATGCTTGCCAAACTTCTCTTATGCAAAGACCAGATGTCCAGTCCTATCTTATTGCACGAATTTGCTTTCTGCCACTTAAGAACATTTCTCGACAAACCATTTATTTTTCTTTTCTCTCTTTGCGCGTGCGCGTGTGTTTATATATCTGCCGCTTTCCAAATATTTATTGAAAAATACTCTACTAGGCACAGACTGGCTTGCAATAAGGGTCTTGACCTGCCTCCGAATTCTTTCATCACCCTTTATCTCTCGTCTGTTCCATCGTTAATTCATTCTCCATCTTTGTCAACAGATACTGTTTGAAGTTAATTATATGGAAGCATATCTACCTATTTTGTCGAGTGTTGTCGTTTGTTGCTGTGTTGCTACTTATTGTTGATTGAGTTGTTGGTGATTGTTTGTTTACTCGTTTGCTTGCAATAAGAATATGTGTACATATACATCTTTAGCATGATCATCGACTTGAGGTATGCTAGACCAAACGAGTTCCTTAATTAAGCACAGGTTAGCAATGTTGTGTTTTAACATCAGGTCATCCACATTGTCTTCTACCCTTCGGCGAGTTAGACATAACGAAAACATACTCACACACGCACAGACTAAACAAGGAAACGCATGCTGACCAGATAGGTGTCTTGCTGTCGCGCTTTTAATACTCTGCGATCTGCAAACTTCTTTACCAACTCAAAAGAAACCATTCTTGTGCGTCATGGCTACTAACACAAACAAAGTAGGTATTATAGTAATCTAAGACGCTTTCGGCGTTAAACAGAGTTTTGGGTCCAAATAAAGAACAGCACAAAATAAAAAAAATAAAATAAGAAAGTGACATAAGTTTATCGAGATGTACACTACACCGATGTTTCATGAGCTCTCACTTGGTTTTACTTTGCAAATACAAATAGGAACATGAGACCAAACATGGCACTATTATTTTTTTTCAAAGGGGAGTTACCTTTATATTCTATTTATTTATTACTTGATTTATTCAATTGAAGAGAGTAATGCTAAAATAATACAACGGAACTCTGAATTTATTTACTTGAGTAAATTGGAACTTTTATAAATTAGTGATCTGACGTAAGCAAACCTATTGTTCTGTAATATACTCCACTGCTAATAAGTATGCATACTCTTACTTAAAATATAAACAAAGGAAAAAATATTTCATTATTTTCTTCCTCTGAAGTATGATATTACCCGGCAAAGCGTACACTGTCGCAAAGTCTGACTTTGATTGAAATTTATAAGACTTACAGTATATATGCGTGAAAATCTTATTAATTAATATTTTGAGAATGTCTGACTTAAAATAGAACTGTAATTTTTAGTTCTCTGACATAGAGAAGAACCATATAAATTGAATTACATGGAGATAAAAAAAAAAAAAAAGAACACTATTTGTATTTCTTTAACGCAAAAAAAAAAAAAAAAAAACAAGAAAAAATCCCTAATTTGTACAAAGCAAATCATGTATTGTGCACAGCTTAATTTCTAGAACCCTGTATAAAGAGAATTCTGATAATTAGTACTTTAATTCTGAAGAGAATGCAAATTCTGCAGTATTGTGACATAAGTGAACAACTAAATTTTATTACGTTGTCATATAAAACTTTCATTATTTCATCAGTCTAAGGGGCTGTTGATTATGAGGAACTCATGGGGGCACACATTTGAATAATTAACAATAGTGAATTAATTTTGAGGTATTTACTTGTCACTTCATTTTTATTTATTTTTTTTCTAATTTTATAAATCATTTTGCTTTATTCCCATCTTTTGGAAAACGTTTGTTTCCCAGGGTCCGTCTGACATGATAAGGTCATCGTTTTACGAGGTGTCGGCAAGCTATTAAACAAAAGTTAATAGCGTGTGACCAACACTAAGAGGCACTAAAGTTCAGTCAGAATAAAAATTGCTTGCTTTAAGTATGAGCAAAGACTTCACGCTTGAATGGTTTAGCACATACCTCGTACACATTTAATTATAATTGTAATAGTCAATTACACTTTAGTCAATCAGTGAGTCATTCAGTTATTTATTCTCTATGTCTTTCGATTAGTCTCTTTCTCGTCTGTCTGTCTGTACGTATCTAGCTAGATAGCTAGCTATCCATCCAACCATCCACCCTGTTACATTCCAGAATTTGTTTAAAGATCCTGTCTCAGCATGAGGATTTAAAGTTTATTAATGTTAATGTATCGCCTATGCTGACGGCAGGCTGGTTGCCAGACTCACCCTTCAGCCTCCTCAAATTAATTCTCTCGGTTTAGATATTAATTATAGTGACAGATGAATCTATTTAATATTGCATGAATTGGCACGTTATCCTAATAACGACTAATTATGCATTAGATTATTTAATTCACATAATTATAATTTTAAACACTAAAATATTACATTTTGTTGGAATGCGCCCTGGACGACAGCCAAGATTTGCCCGATGGACGGGCCAGCCCTGGATATCACACGTTTATATTATTTGGACTGATTGATAAATTATATCAAACATTCACACTATTTGAACTGGCTGATAAGTGATATCACACATTTATATTATTTGGACTGATTGATAAATTATATCACACATTCACACTATTTGGACTGGCTGATAAGTGATATCACACATTCACACTATTTGGACTGGTTGATAAGTGATGCAACATATTCACACTATTTGGACTGGCTGATAAATGATATCACACATCCACACTAACCTTGTTGATAATTGATATCACACATTCACACTACTTGGAAAGATAAATTATATCACACATTCACACTATTTGGACCGGTAGTATATTGTATCACAAATTCGTTTGCATGGCAAGCCATTCTACTTTTTTATTCACACGTTTGTATTATATCATACAATAAATTTGTATATTACAAAACCGAAAACCAACCAATCAGAATACTTTCAATGCATGTTGTTACAAAATAGTGAATAATAATAGAATCCCCCCCCCCCCCCCCCCGACATTAGTTTCATGCTCAAGAGACCCGGGTTTGATCCCTTGCCAGGGTAAAAGCTTACGGGTAATCCCTGCTCATGTGGTGGGCTTTATGCCTCTAATTTGAAATACAATTTCGCGTTTTTTTTGTCTGGGAGACTTTACAGTCTGATGATCCTTTAGCAGTTAAAAATCGGAAAGCGTAAATCAGTAACCGTACTTGCTATTAGAAATGGGAAAGAGTCTGCTACTGGCTGCATTCTAGGAAAATTGCGCCTAGAAACCTTACAAACTCCCACTTTACCGTCAATCTTCTCGCCCAAAGACCGGCATTTCTGCTTTCCTAAACAGAAACTCTCTTATGGCACTTGTGCCATCTTCAACAGAAGTTTCAACAAGCGACCTTGAAACTCCAAAGACTCAAATAAAAAGAAACCTTATCACACAGATAATCAGCTGTAAAGAAGAGATTTGTCAAATTGATTCAACATCTTTCAAGCTATAAAATAATATTAAGCATTAATTTTAATTTTAAAAAACCACACCTCTAGCAACCAAACAGTATATACAGCCAAAAGTATAAGTTATTAGATATTTATTAGTATTAAACTGTCGTTTATACTTTTGACGTATTGTGGAGTGAATGCAACTGAATATTGGTATTGTGTTCCCATTCGATATGACTCATTCACCGGAGAGAAAGATGGCTCACCCCCAGTCTCACTACAAAGACATAGACAGGTGTAAACACAATGAATAGACTAAATTGATAATCTGACAAACAACTAGTGATTTTCCTCAATATCAAAACTGTAGACTGATATCAGTCCCTGTGTTATATTATTAATTAGAACAGGTAAAACAACTTTTATAACTGATTGACATGTACTTTGATTCATGTAAAAAATACTACAGTTATTGCAACAGTGACCTGAACAATCTATGGGATTTAAATTAAGCACAAGAGACAATAGTCAGTTTATGCAGGAGCCACACACTCTTTAAGTTAGTACATTTAAACAATGTTTTCCCTTTGTGGAGACAAAAACGTTGTAGCCTTGCAAAGACATTGTAGCCACGATAGTGCGTTTGGCCTCTATTGTGATTATTATTTATGAATTCCTTTATCATTTAATAAACATAATCACTTAATTAAACAAGAGTGACTTCCCAGCGTCACAGGCACCTTCACAGATAAGATCACTGTTTGAAGATAGGCACAAAGTAGGTGACAGACACCTTAGTCTTGGATGAGCAAAACAGTGGCCAGTATATTAGACAGCTCTGCTGATGGTAACCTGGAGCTGTTAAACAATATCAGACTAGACAGGAGCCAATTCAAAGACCAACTTCATTGGCAGAAATCTTCAAAGTAGGAAGAAATCTTTGCAGCAATCACCATAAAACAGATAGTCTGTTTTTAAGTGGATCAGTCTTTCTAAGAACGTGAGTTTAAAATATCAGTACAGTGCAAAGAGGTTTATTCTGATGTAACCTAACTACTTTATTTATAAAAATTAACTACTAGAAAGTATCTAGCTTGTAAAACATCATATCATTTTGGATAAGACAAATACTTGTGCACAGTCTAAGAATTAATGACTGTTGATCTACTAATCAAATAAAGCATGTAAGCATATTCAAATAATAAAAATATGAATATATAAGTTTAATGAAAAAATCTCCAGATAATTAAATATTAACATTTGCATATGACTATTTTATATAGATAAATAACAAATACATGGCTAGAAATACACAACATAATGTTCTCTGAAAATGCAGAGAACATCCTGAAAGCAAACAATTAGAAATATATTATCACAGATAGAAATGTTTTAATCAAATAATATACAAAGAAATTATTATTACAAATAGAAAAAAAATTACATATTTGTTAGTTAAAACTGGCATTGGTAACACAACAGAGGCAGGCGTTAATATAGGGCAGCCATGTTTTAAGAAAATTGTGGAGCAAGTGAGATTTTAAAACATATGCTTTCAAGTTATTTTGTGCATTGACAGCAATGTAGGAAGGACTGTGAAACTTGAAAAGCCGTCGACAGTTAGATCAGTGACAGACATAAACCCATTCGTTCTTTCCACCCAAGTTAACATTATGTAAAAATGTTTATGTCTGAAAGGTTCGCTTGTCTATTGATTGCATTGCATCTCAGTACTCTATGTATGTAAATCTCCAGTTCAATGATTTTTATCTTAGCACTTTGTCATTCAAATACTTGACACGTCTTGCAAAATAAATTGAAATTCCTTAGGACATTTTATTACAAATTCATTTGCACCTTTATAACCAAAGAAATAGTTCACCGTTTTCGAGTTTTAAGAAAAAACTTATCTCTCGCTGTTGTATTTAAGAATGAAAAAAGTCTCTCGTACATTATAAATATTTTAAGAACAGTTATTCCTATTTTTAGATTTCTGCTTAACTTTTGGACTGCGTTATGTTTGAGGTAAAAAAAATTCTTGAGCTGACATGCAATTATGTAGCAATTTTCAGTGTCATCAAATTACCTTCCTATATTATGTGCGTATTAATAAACTCTATATTTTCACAATAGTCGAATATAGAGAAAAGCACGCTTTTAAAATTATTTAAACTCAACAATTCTTCATTTATAGAAGTGCAGAGAGCAGAAGATTTTTAAAAGCAGCACTCTGAGCCGTGTTCTATTTTCACTATTGAAGTGGAAGCATATTATTTTCTTAATCTAATTGTTTAACTGGAGAAATTCCAGGAAATTAAAAAAGAAAATTAATAAATAAAATTATACCATTTTCCTAAAATGAACAATAGTAATTTGGTTGACCTGCCACAGGTGTTCGTGGTGAATCTTTGAAAATGTCTTATACTAAAGATACTGAAATGAATTTTAAAGCATTATTCGTAAAGTAATTGTGTCCCTTGATACACGGTAACGACACAGTGGTATTTAAAACCATTTTCAATCATAAGGCCATCGTCGCTCTCTTAACACGCATGGACAATAGATATTTACGGGACAACATATGAGTCAAAACTTTAAACGTCGCTCTCTTAACACGCATGGACAATAGATATTTACGGGACAACATATGAGTCAAAACTTTAAACGTCGCTCTCTTAACACGCATGGAGAATGAATAATTATGGGACCGCATGTGAGTCAATGTTTTAAACAGTTTTGTTTGTTGATGATTTTGTAGAGTGCATACATAGCAAAAATACAGTTATAATAAATGCATCAAGAGTTGTTTCCACTGATAATGTCAGTGGACAAAGTGGAAATACATAAATATACTGGCATACACTTAAAAGAGATCCATCAATATCGCTGATGTTAATTTTAGCTATCTACACATTATATAGGAGGCGCTAAATTCAAATATAGATAGATAGATAGATAGATAGATAAAACGTTTAATATGAACCAAATACAGCACATTTATTTAATAAGAAGAAACGCTAGAAAAAGTACCCTATTATCTTGTTCACTAGTTGCTTAAATCCGGGGGGGGGGGGGGGGAAAGATGCGTTGGTGACAGTCATTAGCCAAACTATGCAACCATCCCATTACAGGCAATCATTCATTTATAAACAACACTTTCTTTCTTTCTTTCTTTCTTTCAACCTTTCAACCTTATGTCAAAGAGAATACTCTTGATGTCAAATCTAGCAACACGCTCTTTTGAATAATTTCGCACGTTAAAACAATTAAGCAACAAATTTGTCTAGTGGAAGGAAACCACAGGCTTATCCAAGCTAATACAAGTTTTTTCAACAAGGGGGTGGATGGGTGGATGACTTCAAGCAAAAGTGAAGCGGAGGGTAGAGAAACTGACATTGCAGGCTCTCGGGTATATTCAGTATACACTGACTGACTGGTAGATCTTCGAGTTGTAGTTGAAAACCTTAGCGACAAGAATTCAGTGTGCAAAACATCATGAACACTCTTAGTAGGTTGTGCCCTCATAAGAACTGTGTTGATTCGCATTCATGAGTCTCCATAACAAACACAAGAAAAGTGAAGGAGCCGTAAGCGTTTTGGATCTGTACAATTTAGATGCTTTCACTTTAGTAGCGTGTGCTGCAGAAAATAGTGTACACAACTGAACTCAATTAACTAACAGTTGGTTTTCAAATTACTATAAATTTACTTTAAAATGAATAATATATAAAGTAAGTTAAATATCTCTCTCGTACGAATACAGGCGCGCACAAAGAGATGCCATGTTTATTGATGATGAAGAATGTGCCCAAAATTGGTCTGAGGCATTTTAGGATGAGATTTTTCAGGCTTGGTCTGCGGTTTTTCCAACGGCACCATGAGATTACTAAGCATCGCTCTTTGTCATTTCAAATATTTTATCAGAAGACGTGAAACTGTTAGTTCTATTGTCATTGGAGTAAATATTTCTTTTAAAAATTAGTTAATAAGAATTTAAATCATTTGCTTATAGTCATTAGTCGGATTGCACTGAGGTTCTAGATTCACTTTTCACTTTGCCGATTGAGAGCATTGTTTCAGAAATGCGTTTCAGATTTATTTTGTCTTTTTATAAAAAAAAAAAAAAAATATGGAACCCAATAAATGATTATTGTCAGCGTCTTCAAGTAGTATTGCAGTAATTGCACAGATTTTTCGTATTTGTTCTAAGTAAGCAATTTCTTAAAAAGAAAAGATATTATTAAGTTAAACCTAATAGAACTTAATATTTCAATAAATAAGTATCCTCTTGGATTTCTTTTTTTCCCATTTTTTTGTTTTAATTCAACATAGCATTCACATAAGTGGATGTTTGAACCTGTTTCACGCTGAATATATATAAAGAATTCGTTTTTTCTTTTCTTTTAAAAAAACAACAACTGGCAATCATATTAGACAGAATAACGATATGGCATAAAGAAACTGGTGTAACGTACAAATTTAGCCAATCAAACATAATCAGGATAAAATTATGATAAAGTTGTGTCGTAGAAAGAAATGTCTTAACAGCCGCAAATAGTCAATCGAATTAGATCAGGTTAGATATGCTGATGTGGAATATAGTAATTAATTGATTTTAACAAAATTTAGATGAGGTTAGAATACGTGATGGTATTGCATCATAGAGGGGAATGGTTTGTACGATATGCTGGTTAATAAATTAATTATCCAATTACTTCATCGACCTCCTCCGCCAAGATCTTTGTAAATGCGGAAGAGAAATATCAGTCAAGCTCCAGTGCCTCTTTAAATATAGTATTTCTCACACCGAGTATTTCCGGATTCCAAATATTTATGCCAGTTAAGTGCTACTCGCTGCCACATGGCCCAACTGGTCTGGCTGTCTGAGTACAGTCGTCCCTTTACGACACTTATTTAAGGTACACACGTCCGGTTTTGCAAGTACATGTACACGGTAATCACTTTTACTACTAATCAATCAGCTTACCATATTTCTTCCTGAATGTTGAAAGCACAAGTATTAATAATAGCAAAATATTAGTTTAAATAGCATATAACCTGACTAAATTATCAATTCAAGTTACAAATAGGTGACCCCTCTCTGGGCACCCTTCACTCGTTATGATTATTATTTATTAATTAACAACACATAACTATTTACAAGTGATAGAGAATCTTAATTTATAGATTTTAATAATTCTCCCACAAGATCAATATGTCTCTCACTTGGCAGACTATAAGGGTGTCGTAAAACTCTACTCTTTACACAATAATACGATAGACGTTTTACTGTCGCATAATGTTCTGCAGGTGGAAACTTCTTACTAAAGGTGTAAAAAATCCGTCTTTAACGAGACCCCACCCACCCACTGTTACTCCAACATAAGTTTTAATATCTGTGCAAGAAGCTTAATAAATTTAACAATAACAATAATAAATTTAACAATAAATTTAACAACAACAATCAACAATCAAATATACAACATATGAATATAATCAAAAGAGTATTGACAATTACACCACTTCACAACAATGTTTGATTAACGGTAAACAATCGTTCAATTTATCCTAGCATAAATATCAGCAGTCAAATTAACACATTTATATATTGTCCATTTCTTTCAGGCTTCTGCGGCTCTCGATTCAAAGAAAAGTTCGGATCTGTTCGTAGATCGTTCAGTCACTGAGACGCAGGTCAATCCGATATCCAGCTCCCTCTGCGCTGCCTAGCACTCTCCTTGTACAAGTATCGCCTGCAAAACCCACAGCACTCTCCTTGTACAAGTATCGCCTGCAAAACCCACAGTCCAAACTTCTCTTGTGACGGCTTCAGTCATATCTGGACTCCACTAGGCAGGCACGCTTGCTTCCTGAGTCTTACAACAGAAAGGGTTGTGAGTTCTTTCCTCCAAACGCTACCAGACACAACTCCCCCCCCCCACACACACACACAAAAGCACAAGATTACCAAATACCATGTAACAGGAAAAAAGTGGTCTGTAACGGCCTTCTCTTACACAAACTCGTCATTCCATCGTAACGCAACTAAAATGAGATAGAACTGTGCCAAATGATTAATTCAATAGAGTCACGTGATGGATAACGTTGGCCCGGTCAGGAGCAGTTTTACCATTCTCCCTAAACATTAGCGCTCAGCTAGAAAACAACGGGTCTGTGGTTAGCATCCGTTCCGCGACACTTCATATTGCCTCTTACTACTTCATGTACGTTCACTGTCGCCAAGGAGCCCTACAGGGAAGTAGAGAGTTGAGATCACACAGTCAAGGAGCCCTATAGGGAAGTAGAGAGTTGAGATCACAGAGCCAAGAAGCCCTATAGGGAAGTAGAGAGTTGAGATCACACAGTCAAGTAGCCCTATAGGGAAGTAGAGAGTTGAGATAACAGTCTTCTTGGCAAGTTACATTATCCCTAGGGGATACTCTCATTTAACACATTTACTTCATTGCTACAGGAATGTTACCTCAGTTAGTCAGTATGCGCGCCCCGCGAGCGTACGTAATTAAGTACATAATTAAATAAATATTTAAACAAATTAACATTTTACATTAAAAAGAATATTAGCCAATCAAATTAAATAAGGTTAATAGTTAAATATAGAATACGGAGCAAGTGCGCTAAGAGCGGGTTTAAATGATTGGGAAACCATTTCAAGTCAATTTCTTGATGGCTGTTTGCCAGTTTGCGATGCTGTCGTCTGCTTGTATTTATAAATTTATTTAAAAATTCAAAATTTAACTGCAATCCGACGATACCAAAGTTAATTTTAGTTCTTGTTGTTGTGTGCGTGCGTGCATGTGTATGTTCTGTATACGTTTCTATATAAAATGTGTGTGTGTGTGTGTGTGTGTGTGTGTGTGTGCGCGCGCGCTACGCATATATGTGTATGTGAGTGTTTCAAGGGTTTGCAGTTAGTTTAGAAATTTAATGAATGTTATAAAATATGTCACGTTTAATAATCTGAAATATGAGAAAAAGGCAACCGATTTTTAGTTTAGGGTCTTTGGTTTTTATTCGAACTGATTCGAATTATCAATTTTATATAAGCCATTATAAGGTGTTTGTTCGAACTATCAGCATTATATATGGTTTTTATTCGAACAATCTCCAACTGATTCGAATTATCTGTATTGTATAAGCCACTATAAGGTGTTTATTCGAACAATCTCCAACTGATTCGAATTATCTGTATTGTATAAGCCACTATAAGGTGTTTATTCGAACAATCTCAAAATGATTCGAGGTATCAAGAAATGTAAACAAAACATACACACTACCATGCGCTAAAGTTACACTTCAGCTTAAATTTAGTCTTCTTACAATACCAAAAAAAATGGGGGTGAACAACGGGTGGCCTGTTTCGCCAGTAATTCGTCAACATTCCGGTTATTGCTTTTTTTTCTTTTCTTTTTTCCTCTTTTAAAAAAAAATAATGAAAAGATATTACCTTACAGCTTTATTTACAGCACTTTAATACCCCTTCACAATTCGTCATCTTTGATATTTGGCATTCTTAACTTCGCTAGCTTTTGATCAATTATACAGAGTTATAGAGCGCAAAAGTATGTGTGCCAGTTGACACCACATTCCTTTAGCGCGTACCAGTCATTAAGCATTGAGAGTGGGCACATGCGCGAGTTATTTTTAGACACGATCCAACGCGATAACTAAAATTTGTCCCTTTGGTATGCGGATCAGCTATTTTAAAGAATCTAACAGCCAGTGCTAATCCGGGTGGACAATAATCCTAGAGGTGCATTTCTGGCGGCCTTGCCATTTGTGCCGCGGGCGCCACCTCACAGGCGCCATGTTTTGGCAATCCGATCATGACCCTTTTAGAGGCAGCTTGTGAAATTTCTTGATCATTTTAATGAATTTGTGTGTCTGAGTATAAGTATGTGCGTGCTTGAGTTTGTGTGTATGCGTTTGTGTATGTGTTTGTGTGTGTGTGTGTGTGTTTGTCTGTTTGTATGTGTTTGTGCATGTGTGCATAGTCCAATTGTGCGTTTTATATATAGACATATATTAACATTAAATGATTTGTGCAATGACTTGCTCTCTCTCTCTCTCTCTCTCTCTCTCTCTCTCTCTCTCTCTCTATATATATATATATATATATATATATATATCGAAGTACTACATATACTAAGAAAGTTAACACAGTCAAATACACATACAACGTTGATTTACATGCACATGCACACTCATATATAGTCACTGGTATGTCCACGCGAGCCTTAATCTCCTTTCTTGTATATATTCACACACATACGCATGTACACATTTGCACTTACACAAAATTAGTATATGTATAGCCATTTCGTTTGTAATTTAGGTTATATCCCGTTTCCAGCTTAACGCTGTTTTTGTAAATGAGTGTAAACACCAAAATAATTCTTTTTCACCGTTCTATATTACCCAGGAAATAGTCAAAAGCGCAATCTTTCCGATTTTTCTTGTCAAAATATCATTAGAGGGCGCAGTCTGTAGCACGCGGATCCCCTTTATCGTCCACATCTGCTGAAGCACTCAGTATGGTCATCATTGAACAATATATTTACAAATCGCCCGTCATTTTATCACTCCAATAGAAATCGAACTAAAAACCGAACTGATTAATATAGATTTAAATGGTGAATGTCCATTTCAACAGATACATAGTTAAGCTTATATTCATAACAAAGTTGCCAATAATTGCTATTTAACTAGAAATCATTCTAAGAAATAATGCTCTGACTGCAGTTCGAAATTTCAAAATATAACCCACATTATGCATTCTTGACATCTGAGAGGATTTTGTGATAGAGATAACCATATACATTTGAAATAACCACTTTCGATTTGAAAATAATTTGACTTTGTTTCTCTTAACTATATATCGTTTTTTATTTGTGTTATACTAATACATATATCACTGTAAACTGAATGTATTAATTTCTCTAAGAAATGGCATTTTATAATTCACATAAAACACTTTAATTCATAATTTGCTTCATGGCTGTGCAGCCAAGAGCGATCATACACTCGGTCGGAATTGCCCATGTTAATTTTGAAGCGAAGAACTCAAGTTGGTCCAGAAATGAAAACCACTTTACTGTTGAAAATGAAAAACTATAAAAACATGAAAGCAAGTGTAAACTGCAGAAACTGAAATACTTTTGACGTTGAAATTAGTATGCATTGTGAAGTGTTGTATGCCTCACTGAACGACCTTACAACCTTCCTATACGTTGTTTCACCAAGGTAGCAATTCTAATTTTAGAAGTCAACCACAGAAAGCCCTTTCGTCCCAATATTATAAGAGATATAATTTTCTTGATATACCGCTTTCACATCACACATGTATTTGTTTTGAATTGACTCGCTCTGAATTATTTCTTCTGGTGACTATTATTTAAGTTTAAGCAGTATTGATTTGTTAGATGATGTCGCTTGTAGTAACTATTACTTAAGTGTAAGTATACTGAAGTTTGTTCTACTTTATTAGATGATGTCGCTTGTAGTAACTATTACTTAAGTCTATGCACTATTGAAGTTTGGTTTCATTTATTGGATACTATCCCATGTAATAAATTCAGTGCAGTTTCAAGTGAAGAAAACAAAGTAATTTCACCCAACTGCGACCAACGGCCTCAACCCAAGGTTTCCGGGGGTATCATTTTCATGTTGATACCTTAAACTCTTGGTAAAAGAAAAAAGAACACTAAATTGAGAACAAAGTTACGTTTACATCATATTTTACGGTAGACTCATAACATTCTCCTTATGTTAGCTATTACGATGCCCTTAACTACTAGGAGTTGCATGTCTTGGTTATGGGATATCTAAGATACGATATTCACACAACACCGGTCGCTGGAGCAATATTTATGAAGCTATTTGCAGGAAAAGGGACCACAAATCATATCTTTGTTTAGGAAGTGGTAACTCCATAAGCCACATCTTAAAATACTGTAAACCTTATTCATTATTAAATGACTTAGTTTGATATATTTCTTTGTGCGGTGCTATTTTGAAAAAAAAATAATACACTTCTTTGACTTTTCTTTCGTACATTACCTCGCTGTATCTTGAAGTGAGGAAAATTAATCACTAATATCTCGTACACGGCAATATCCTTTACAGTACCCCATTGTACTTTGAACTGGGGAAAAATAATCTCAACCCATTCATCTGCGTTCGTTGACCTCATCTAAATAAGTCGGTGATGTCAATTTCAATCTGACTCCATAAGCTTTTATTAAAAAAACAAACAAAACAACAGAATACAGAGACTAGCTTCAAGCTACTTCAATTGTTATGATGGACAAAAAACACCAACCTTAGCTGTTACGGTGCTCTTAGCAAACAGAAAGTTGTATGTCTTAGCTGTTATGGAATAATTTACCTAAGACAGTCACATTATACCGTCCCATAAGTCTCAGATACATGCATAACTAAAACCATCACTGAATGTAGGAATGAAGAGTGATTATATAGAATACGTGTTTTCAGATTTGATATGTGCCCTCTTATTTCTCCTGGAAGAGAAACAAATAATTTATTTCGTAAACATGATCCCTAAAATAAGTGAACTGAGTGATAAATAAGTCTGAAGAATTTCGACTGATAACTTTGCATTTGTAGAGTAAACAATGTTTAGAAGCGACATCTTTTATTTTCTAATGCGAACTGTCCTTTCACAGAATGAAAGTACTGTAAAAGAAATTTTCGTTCACCCTCTTGATTAATGTTTGTTCCCTCCTCTTGAATAAATCAAATAATCTTGATATATTTGTAGCAGATTAATTATAATTTGTCTTTTATTTTGATACACACAATATTGTATAGGAAGGAATACAGATATTTCTGATTTAAATCCAGTGTGACAGATTAAATTTGCCTCTCCCTATTTTAAAATTTAAATTGTTATATAAATTGCTAAATCGTTAGAGTAACCCGATCTTAGGCACTCCTTATGGTGTTATATTTGAAAGTGTCTGAGTTAAAGTAAAAAGTTCGAGGCAAGAACATTCTAGATTGCTGATGTAATGCAAACTGAGTGAGTAATTTTCTATTATCCACTGATTATTATTTACGGGAATGAGACCAGCCAATGGGCTGAGTTTAAAAAGTTGCTTGCTGTAGAAAATTCTGTTCTCTGATCACTTTGAATTTGAGTGGCAAAGGAGAAAGTCCAGCTGTGAAAGGCAGTCAATAACTTGATGTGAACAAGTGGCTTTTCACTTGCACTTTTGAGTTCAAGGCTTGAGTTTCAAGTTTGGAGTTTCAACTCTCAAGCTTCCAGTTACCCATCACATGTTCACCAGTCAGAAACTTGAATGACCTGGAAGGTGCGGGAATGTCTATTGTGGTGTGTAAGCATAAGGCGTATGCTATACCATTTGATGAATATGCTGGATACATCTGGAGAATTTTGGTACATTGGATTAAAGATAGATGTGGGAAAGTCACTCACTCACTCACTCACCCACCCATCAAAACTCATTCTCATCCCCCACTCACCCACCCGCTCGCTCGCTCAAAACACACATTATTTTTCAAAGGAAGGGTGTCCAAAACGTCAACAACAACAAAAAGAAATAGTAGAGGAATCAGTTTTAACATTTTTAAACAAGCTTTATGCATTGCATTAGCCTGTCGACTTTAAACATAAATGGATTTTGACTTGGAACATGCAAGAAGAAGAAGATGAAATATTAAATACACACCTACATAGATCAAAAAGTGTATGAGAATTACACCATCTCGTCAAGCTGAATCACAGTTAAATTGTATTTTCCAGTGTAGTTAATATCATTCATTGCGATAAAAAAAAAACTGCAGACGTTTATATATGTACAGTTAATATCATTCAATGCGATAACAAATGTGTAGACGTTTATATATGTACAGTTAATATCATTCAATGCGATTAAAAATATAGACGTTTATATATGTATATTTAATATTATTCATTGTGATAAAAAAAAAACTGCAGACGTTTATATATGTATATTTAATATTATTCATTGCGATAAAAAAAAACTGCAGATGTTTATATATGTAAAATTAATCTAATTCAATGCGATTAAAAATGTAGATGTTTATATATGTATATTTAATATTATTCATTGCGATAAAAATTTGTAGTACTTGATACTTGTGCACTAGCTGTAATTACACGTATGAAGGGCTTCTTATACGTCATTCTTCTGCTTCATCATGTTAAAAAAAAACTTCTGATGTCAGTGGTGAAAGGTTACGAAAAGAATTTCAAATCAGATGTGTTAAACAACAACAACAACAACAAAAAAAGATCTACCGACTCATAATCAGGATAAAGATGTTTAATTAATATCTCTTTAGTGGCTCTTCCCACCAGTACTTTCTAAATATAGTTGATTTGTTCCAAGCTCTACCGTTTCTATTTAGTAAGTCTAATATAATATAATCTGTACCCATATATTCATATTGTTCCACAGGTATGAAACACAAAATTCAAAGATAAATTTTGAGATAGCTTTCTAATGATCCACCTATAATCACAAACACGTGCAAATGATTCTCTAATGATCCACCCTTAATCGTCAAGACGGTGTAGACGATAGAGATCTAATCATCTTACCATTTCCACATAACAGTGTAGAGATGTCTCTCTAATGATCCACCTTTAACCCCAAAGACGAAAGATGGCTCTCGAATGATCTACATTTAACCCCATAGATGAAAGATGTCTCTCTAATGATCCACCTTTAACCCCATAGACGAAAGATGGCTCTCGAATGATCTACATTTAACCCCATAGATGAAAGATGGATCTCGAATGATCTACATTTAACCCCATAGATGAAAGATGGATCTCGAATGATCTACATTTAACCCCATAGATGAAAGATGGATCTCGAATGATCCATCCCTAATCCTAAAGGCAATACAGAGATAGAATCTAACGATCCATAGCACAATAACATTGTAGATTTGACTCTCTACTAATCCACTTTGAGCACCAGGGACAATATAGAAATAGCTGTTTACTGATCCACGCCTAACCCCAGGACAATACAATGTGCGACAACGGCTAAATTCTATAACGTGTTTGTTTCTTTTAAATATTATAATAAAACTAAAACGTCTAATAAATCAAAACTCTTCTTACTACGCCCAACACCTGCATCGGTATGAGTGTGAATACTTTTGTCAGAACCTTTACAGTTCTTGTCTGTACGTCATTAATGTATATGTTGATTTATTTGGGATTCACTTATACAGATGTTTATTAGTTTACGAGACATAGTTGTAGCTGTTTACTTGTTTGGGACAAATTGGTGTAGATGTTTACTTGTCTTGGACACATTGGTGTAGATGTTTACTTGTTTGGGACACATTGGTGTAGATGTTTACTTGTCTTGGACACATTGGTGTAGATGTTTATTTGTCTTAGACACACTGGTGTACACTTGTCTGAGACACTGTTGTAGATGTTTACTTGTATGGGACACATTGATGTAAACGTGTACATGTCTGGGACACCTTTATGTAGATGTGTATTTGTCTGGGACACATTGGTGTAGATGTTTACTTGTCCGGGACACATTGGTGTAGATGTTTACTTGTATGGGATACTATTTGTGACACAAACGCCATCTTAGGTATTGGTTATGACTATTATTATTCTTATTTAATCATTCATAACTAATTACAAGTTATGGGAATCTTAATTTATGTTATTAATAATTCTCCAGCAGACACCGCTCGTCTCTCTCACTTGGCGGATATGCGGGGGCTGTAAACAACATTAAAGACACATATTTACTGTCACACAATATTTCCATAGGTGGAAAACGTCTTACCAAAGGAGAAGACAATCCGTCTTTTAATCTGTATTTAGCAAGCTCACATCCAACCACTGTCTCTCCAACGTATGTTTATCAATAAGTGTAAGAAGGTCAATAAATTTATTAAATCAAAAATGAGATAATTTGTTGTAAGTGTTTACTTGTCTGAGATAATGTGTTGTAATTGTGTACTTGTCTGAGATAATTTGTTGTAATTGTGTACTTGTCTGAGATAATTTGTCATATGTTTATTTGTCTGAGATAATTTGTTGTAGATGCATACTTGTCTGAGATAATTTGTTGTAAATATGTATTTGCCTGGGATGCACTGATGTAGATAATTACAATTTTGGGGATGCCTACCAAATAATGTAAAGTGCGACTCCTAAGAAAGACAACTCCAAAGAAGTAAATAAAGAGGAAAGTATTTATTTTGACTGACGATCCGTAGGTCTAAATGTGTGTACGGGGTGCTGGTGTGATGGTTGGAGGGAATTTAGCAAAGTACACTTTTCAAAGCCAGTTGCACTTGAAATCTGTGTGCATTTCAAGTACTATAATTTTCTCCCTGAGATAGGCACACCTACCGGCACACCCAACATTGCAAGCACTCGACTGGACACTTCGCACGATGTCTTGTAAGAGCACATGTACCCGTCGTAAAGCAGTCAGTTTAAAGTATTTTTCATCTTTTGCTCTCATAGCAAAAACAATAAGAAAGAAAGAAAGAACTGTAATATACGAATGCACAAGTCCACAAATCGATCTATGAGCGCTCTTTGCGGAATGTTCAGACTGGCTATTACCGATTTTACAATTTCACGCACGCACGCAACGTCTAGAACTTGAAATGCACACATGCCACTTAAACAGTAGATTGCAGAATGCGGCGCCGCTGATTAAAAAAAAAAAATATCATCGAAAACACTTATCCCAAAGTTCCCCGTGCGTGAGACAACATTCCTCGCATACCGTACATTTTATCGATGACCTGCTCGGGTCACGAACAGCCTGAAGGGCGCTATTTTAGTTTTGCAGTACGTTTTACTACTTCAGACTTGTAAGTATAGAAATGTCGGTGTAGCGAAGGAGTCGAACCCGTCTGTGGTGTAAAATATTTATCAATCGCAAGCGCGAAAATTTTTCTTTTTCATTTACACGTCTATTCTTTATCACACTATTTATTACGGACACCGGTCTGTTTCAATCATAATTGATAGTTTTCTTGTTGTTGTTGCTGATTATTTTTTGGGGGGAGAGAGTGTGTGTGAGTGTGTGTATGTGTGTGTGTGTGTGTGTGTGTGTGTGTGTGTGTGTGTGGACGATGGTGGTGATTTTGATAGGTAAAGTGTGATAAAGTTTGATTTTATCACGCATTTTCTCCACAAATCTGTCTTTGGCAATCTTTGGCAATCAAAATGGTCAATCACATCGACCAAGCTAGTTACAATCAGGAAGAAAAACGTGGATTACGTGGAGACATTTCTATCTGCATACCACGGATAACATGGCTTACGTGAAAACATTTCTGCCTACATGCCGGATAACGTGGCTTGTGCAGACATTTCTGCCTACATGCCGGATAACGTG
Organism: Sinotaia quadrata; assembly: GCA_028829895.1. Classification (NCBI taxonomy): domain Eukaryota; kingdom Metazoa; phylum Mollusca; class Gastropoda; order Architaenioglossa; family Viviparidae; genus Sinotaia; species Sinotaia quadrata. Next base: position 108,070,487 of record CM054178.1, read on the forward strand.
GCTTGTGCAGACATTTCTGCCTGCCTACCAGATAACTTGGCTTATGTGCAGACATTTATTTCTGCCTGCCTACCAGATAACGTGGCTTACGTGCAGACATGTCTGCCTCTGTGCCGGATAACGTACTCCACATACTTACCTTATAGTAAATACCTAAGCACGTCGTAATACTTCCATATAAGTCTACGAGTATGTGCGTGCGAGATTCCCACGTTCATGAATTGACGCCTGCATACAGACAGATGTGCACGCACGCACGCATGCCAGGTCATTGACACACATACTAACTAATAATTTAATATCGCTTTGGATCAGTCAAAATTTGGACCATTGCAATCGGGTCACAGCTGAGCAATTCGACAATTTTGTTTCGGCCATCTACTTTAACCTGCGAATTAGTACAATTGAAAACACTTTCAACCCAAATGACGTCATGTTTTCAACTTTTAAAAATAGAAGAAATAGCGCCATTTATGCTGAAAGTGCATTTGAAGTGAACAATTATTCAATATGCAGGCTTAAGCATAGACACAGCATTAGGAAAGGTTGTGCCATTTGAAAAGAAAAAATCCAACGATTACTTTTTGATCGGGGTGGGGTTGTAACTACCTTCATCTCCGGACCTTCAGCGTGTGACGTCTGCACCCAGACGTGCTTTGACCTTTACATTCACAATGTGACAGACACATTCACAATACTACACAAATTCATGCAGAAAAGATACCTTAGTAAATATATTAATACAGCTATTATAAAAGGACACATATAATCTACATAAGCGACCTAAGGACTGGTGTTTGAATGATTAATTGGTGAATTGTTTCTGTTTAATGCCAACTTCCAACGTCCGTTGATTTCGCGGACAGAAAGCACACGTGTGCTACAGCACGGATTGCAAACGTCAGGAAGTGAATGACACGCTTCACCAGTTTGTGTTGAGACCCCATTACGACAGACTGGTTCAGCGTATCCCTGGTATCGGCTTACAAGGGCCTGCACTCTGACAGACTGAGAAAAGGGCCTGCACTCTGACAGACTGAAGCAAGGGCCTGTACTGTGACTAGTGAAGCACATGACAGATGGCGTTCTTCTACGTCCTTATCATTGGACTTCCGTTGAAAAGTGACAGAACATGCTATTATAACGGTTTCGTCGCTGATTTTCAAATTGTCTCCGTACCCGGAATTAGGTTTCATTAATCTATTCAATAGCTTTGCCCGATCTAGAAACAAGTCTTTGCTATTGTCTGAAAAGAGCATCGACTATTTAGAATTTTAGATGAACAGTTGGATAAAAGCTGCAACGTTCGACCACTTTGTATTCGTGCCCACATTGAGATTGAAAGTTGAGCGCCATCAAGAGCGACATTGACAGTAAGCGACACGAAACTTAATGGTGTTAATGGGCGCATGATGAACACACTCCTGTTATTTGTAGCGACATTAACAGTAAGAGACAGAAACTTAATGGTGTTAATAGAGCATGATGAACACACTCCTGTTATTTGTAGCGACAAATAGAAGGTAATGTCGTTAGTACTTGTGGTGTGTGACAAAGTTCTAAAATCAGACGACAGCTGTCTGGTATCGATTTTTACGAGCTGCGATCATTCAGTCAACGTTTACTCATAGACCCGTTCGGAAATTATTGTGTTCTGAACTCTTCCCACCAGTTTTATAATAGAATTATACCAGTCTTGGCTCGCCGTTTTTCTAGTCCGGAAGTATTTCTCAAGGGTTAGGGGATCTATCTATCTATCTATCTATCTATCTATCTATCTATCTATCTATCTATCTATCTATCTAAACAGCTACAGTTTTTCTGGTTCGTAAGCTTCTCTTACCTATGTAATTTATTTTTTCGTTAGACCTTGTCTGCGTGGCTTTCTTTGTATTTACTATTTTCTGTAGTATTTCCATTTTCGTTAATCTCTGTCTTCTGCGTAAATTATTTTGTCCGCTTGCTTCTCTCGATTAATTAATTAATTAATCCAAACATTTCGTTGGATAATCTCAAACATGTAACATACTTGTTTACTTATTGCTCTCTACCATTTTATTTATGTTTACATTTTACATTTCTTCTCTATATAATTTACTTTTCGCATTCTGTCTCTACATATTTACTTTCTAGTTAATACTCTCTTCCCGAAAAAGTTTACTTTTTCCTTTGTTACCTTCATCTATAAACTTTTAGTACTCTAGTCCACATAATTTACTTTCTCGTTAATTCTCTTCTTTGGATAGTTTACTTTTTCTTTGTTACTCTCGTCTACAAAAGTTTCTTTATTTTCCTTTACTACTCTAGTCCACATAATTTACCTTCTCTTTAATACTCTTGTATTGTTTACACGTACACGTTAATGTGAAACGCATTGTCAACTGAACATTAGGGGACACCATTAGTTAGGGGCCTTGGACGACAATGTAGAATACACTGCAGACAGATTAAGTATGGTTATGAAGGTATGATTTGAAAAGATCGGAAGTTGAGGAACTGTGTTTCTCAAGAAACACATTTGACACAGTGGAGCATTTGACAAAATGTTTGCTTAAGATCAGAGAAGACAGTACATACACTGCTACTGTTGTTCATGGTCTGTAGTCAAAAGTGACAGTCATAAGACAAAAAGTAGTTTTACAAGCGTAACACACTCGAACGTCGAGCAGTCATAAGACAAAATGTAGCTTTACAAGAGTAATACACTTCAAAGTAGAAAAATCATTAGACAAAACATAGCTTTACAAGTGTAATGCTCTTCAAAGTAGAACAATCATTAGACAAAACGTAGTTTTACAAGAGTAATACATTCTAAAGTCGAAAATATGTCTTAAAATGTCATTGTTTTCAATAGATCCAAAAGGCTTTTTAAAAAATGTGATTTTCCAGTGGTTTAGATGTAGCTGAAAGTGCGGGAGCTGATCTCTAAGTTACATAACTCTTCACTGTCACCAGATGTGAAACCTGGACTTACTTTAGTAAGCTTAAACAAAGATGTGTAGCAATTCAAGGCAATACATTGATTATGAATATATATTTTAGAAATGTAAATGTTTGGAGATGCAAATTTGAATTGGTTCCAGTTTTGATCAGAAGAGTTCTTGGTTTCCGGACTGGAAAATGTCGGCAATTGATATAAAAGACAATTTTAAAATGTCGGCAATTGATATAAAAGACAATTTTAAAATGTCGGCAATTGATATAAAAGACAATTTTAAAATGTCGGCAATTGATATAAAAGACAATTTTAAAATGTCGGCAATTGATATAAAAGACAATTTTAAAATGTGTTAAGATATTTTTTGATGAGCAAACATTTGAACGTTCTAATAAGTAAAGATGATCGGCAGGCAAATGGTTTGACATTTGTGATTGCCAAAATATTAGTGACACATCATTAAATGAATCAGACGTAATCAACGGTTGTAATGGCCCCAAGGAGAATCACTATATTTAATTTATTGACAAAATACACGAATTAAAGATTTGTAGGTTCAAATCTTACTGAGAAGAAATCGGAAATGACACTTACGGAAATTTGAGATGATCTTCCAATTTTTACGCAATGTACGTCACTTATAGAAATTTGGTACCGAGTGTAAATGGGATGCGGAAAGTATTAGGATTTCATTTACGTCACAGGTGGTTAAGGACAGGATTTAGAGTGACTAACGGTAGTTAGAAATTAAATGGCGCTACCTTGAATGCTACAAGGTAGTAGAATTGCCAGGTGTGTTTTGAAGACTTAGTGGTACAGAGCGTTGCAGAGCTGACAGTTGTGTTTTGATGCCTTCGGTTGAGTGGTACAGAGCGTTGCAGAGCTAGCAATTGTGTTTTGAAGGCTTCAGTTGAGTGGTACAGAGCTTTGCAGAGATGGCAATTGTGTTTTGAAGGCTTCAGTTGAGTGGTACAGAGCGTTGCAGAGCTGGCAGTTGTGGTTTGATGCCTTCATTTGAATGGTACAAATGGTTGCAGAGGTGGCAGGTGTGTTTCGATTGAGTGGTAATGAATGCTTATAGAAGCTTTCAGGTATAAGTATTGATGACTTCTGTCACGTGGTACATATAGATTATGAGAGCAATGAAATGTACATATTGATGGTTTCCGTTAAGTGGTATAGACAAATGGTAGGAGCTATTAGATGTAAGTATTTGGGGCATCATTTCATAGATTCAAAGATGTTACATCTCTTGATATATTCTTCCTTCAAAGAACGGTAACTCGATTTGGAATATTGGAAATGTGCAGCTATAAAATTGAAATTAACTTTGTTAAATTTTAGTCTGAAGGATGGTGCAACACTAGAACTGAGAACTTATTACCAGAGTTTGTTTTACATTGATTTTCATTAATTTTATAAGCATATTTTGATTTTAAGAGGTATATGTGTGACTGTGCATGCGTGTGTGCGTGGGTAGGTAGTTAAACAGGGAAGGTATGAGTTGAGTGCACTGCAGTGAAAAATCATACCAAGACGTCAAGCTGTGTTGAATAACCAAAGCAGTGGCACTGCCACAATCAGTCGTTAATTGCCAAACAGTTTGGGGAATTTAAACTAAGGCTCGATAAGGTCTAAATTTATTTATAAGAAAAACAGCACACATTCAGTGGAGCAGTGATGTGTAAAGGAATAGCTAGCCACGAAACCGTTATGATACATGAATCGCTTTGATTAAAATTTAAATACAAGAAAAGAAGTGAATTTATCTTGTTAGGATTTCATACACGTGCAAACAAATCGTACTCGGGACACGACACTTGGATAAAACTTCTAAAAGTGCTACTTCAGTTGCTAACTACACCTACCCCAAAATAAATACGTGCAAATAAATCTTTTTATGTGCAATGTATTTTATTATAAACAAAATAAATATATAATTATTTAATATTAATTAAAAATAAGTTAAATAGAAGATAGAACTGTAAGAAAGAAGTAAAGGGAGGGGATAGAAGGAAAAGAAAGTATGAGAAGTAGAGTTTTTAAAATTACTAATGAAACTTTATTTTATAAGGGCGTCTGCAAAACGAAACCAATCATCCCCTCCCCCCCAAAGAAAAAAAAAGAAATCAGAACAAAACGAGCAAGCAATACAATAGCAAAACATAAAATGAAAAGAACTGAAAGAAAATATAAAAGTTAAAAAAAGCAACAGGCAAATAAATATTAAAATGTAAAATGTACAATTTTAAAAAGAAATATTTTAATAAACCAACAAAACCCCAACCAAAATGCTGCGCGGAATGTCAGGATTTTGAATGTTATCGACATATAGAGTCCTTTGTATCACTGAACTACTGCTTGCGCTCATTGCACGAGGGTGTGAGGTGTTGCACGAGGGCCAGGGCCCAAGCCCTTTATTGATATTTTACCCCCTCCTTCCGTATCTCCACAAAAAAACTGGTTCTGGCAGATTACTACCCATCCGGGAACTCACCCGGGTATGAGTTGGGTGGTGGTAATGTAGGGTGCGCTTCCGGCTTCCGCCGCTTTCGCGCAAGTTAGGAGCGAGTATCGGGCTTTCATATCGTTTCTTTTCCCCTGGATGGGAACTCTATGTCTAAATCTTTCATTTTATATCTGAGGCCATGTGTTTGAGTAAATGTGTACGTGTGTGTGTGTGTGTGTGTGTGTGTGTGTGTGTGTGTGTGTGTGTATGTGTGTGTGTGTGTGTGTGTGTGTGTGTGTGTGTGTGCATGCATATGTATAAGAGTGTGTGTGTATATATATATATATATATATATGCATGTGTATGAGTGTGTCCAGTGTTAGGAATCTAAGGATGTAAGTGGAATTTGAACTCTCGAGTTGTACATAAATATTTTTGTCACTACCCCCGTGCACCCAGGAGGTCTATTATTTCTTTGCATTCCGTCTGTACCCTAAAGTGATACCCCTCTCACCCAACCACAGTCCGAGACTTCCTAAAGTCCGAGGAATAGCCACCTAAATTATTGATTTGGCGGACCACCTAAGTTCCAATACTTAAACCACATGCAATAAAATAATACAAAACATTAAACAAAATCAGGTAACTAAACTCATCCAAACTAGCATCTAGAAGTAATAGGATTAGTAGGAAATATGATTAAGAAAAAAGAAACAAACATTTAACTCTATAAAAAACTACCAGATAACAGAATAAGATTAACAAAAGGTCTCAGTTCCATCTCGAAATTATTACAACATGGATAACCACACAGACAAATGGAACTACTACCAGTCAGAACAAACAACAGAGTAGACATGGCCACCCACCCACTCATAAATCCGACCCTCCCCAATCCCCAACATAAAATCGGCTCTGACCGGAAATGCTCCCATAATTTCAGTCAGGGAAGGATTCTTTACAAAACCAGAAAACCGTTGTCAAAACTTACAAACTCAAAAGCCAGACTCCTACTTGAACAAAACTTACAAACTCAAAAGCCAGTCTCCTACTTGAACAAACTTACAAACTCAAAAGCAAACAAAACTTACAAACTCAGAAGCCAGTCTCCTACTTGAACAAAACTTACAAACTCAAAAGCCGGTCTCCTACTTGAACAACACTTACAAACTCAAAAGCCAGTCTCCTACTTGAACAAACTTACAAACTTAAAAGCCAGTCTCCTGCTCGATCAAAACGCATAGAACATGAGTTTATGATCTATGCAAGTTCACCCTGGCAAAACTAACCAATACACTGGCAAGTATAGGTTCAATGACATCTCACTGGCTCTTCGCGTGTGGTCATTGAAACAATGCGCTTGATTCAGCAGGTCAACCACTCTTGATTATTATGCCTTGTAGTTTTCCTCTAATGGAATGTCATTAATCGCTGAAATTGTGTAGGACAAACTTCTGAGCTGACACGCCACTTCAGCCGCGTAATGACGTCAGAGAGTGCGGGGGTTCCCTGAGTCAATTTACGAGGCCATCTTCAAGTTCATGACTGTAGCTTCTTTTCCTAAATGACGAAAGTCTTGGTTTAATCCATCTACCTTGTGTTTACTGAACACATAATGCTGATAATCCTTTTGGTGGTGTACATTTCTTTGTAGCGGTACCCGTTCTGAGCGGCAGTCAGGGTTGTAGCTGTTGTGGTGAATGATGAAAAAAATCACATGGCGTATACACATACCTGTGCTTAAAGGTATGCTAACAAATTTCAGACCGCGCAAGAAGATAAGTTATTGAGAGCAGCGTTCTATTCAAGTGTTCAGGGAAATAATACTTTATTTTTATTTTATTTTTTCCCATTCGGCTTGTTTTTATTTTATGTATAACAATTTTTGAAACGATAGTCAACATGTTAATATTACACTAAGAATATACTTCTTCTACTACTTCTGATGTCATTAATTTTTTCCCTGTCACTACTGCTGTCATTTCCACAGCTATACTACTACTGCTGATGCTGTTATTATTTCTGCTACAGTTTTCATAATTTCTGCTATAAATGTTTTTATTATAGTTCTATTACTGCCTTTCTTCTTTATTTTTGCTATTACTACTTTTCTTTTTACTTCGGCGATTACTGATGTTATTATTTCTGCTAATGCCGCTTTTATTATTTCAATTATTACTGCTGTTCTTACTATTTCTGCTCTTAGTGCTGTTCTTAATATTTCTATTCTTAGCGCTGTTCTTAATATTTCTGTTCTCAGTTCTGTTCTTAATATTTCTATTCTTAGTGCTGTTCTTAATATTTCTGTTCTCAGTGCTGTTCTTTATTTACTACTGTTAAAAGAATACAACGTTGATAGTGGCGATTTAGATCATATCTTTATTTTCTTAAAAGCAAAAATAACATAAATGACTGAAAATGACGACAAAAGGAAAAAATAGAAATATGGTAGTGAGAAGTGCTGAATAAGCATATCTGTGCGGCACTACTTGGCGAAATGAAATGGTAAATCTGCCATTAGTGAACGCATCTTTCACAAGTATGCAGACAGTGTTCAGATGTTTGCATCTTAAAATTTACAAATGGCTTTTTATTTTGACAAAACTTGTCAATGAGTAAGTAAGTAATTTTCACAGCAAAAACGAAACAAAGAAAAGCACTTCGTCTTGTTACTCGTTGAGAATATCATCTAATTGAGAAAGTAAGCCACTGTAACAGCTGAATAAAAGAGTGCAAAGCAATACGTCCTTGTGGAGTACATCATACCAGTCATAATAACCACGCTAAACGATCTGAGCTGAGACCATAGATATGTAATACGATACATGGGTTGTCTGGTTTTATTTCACGTCCGACTCTGATGTTTGTTGATTTTGTGGACGTTGGTACACAATAATCCTTTTCATCCAGGCTATCTATAGTGCTTTTCAGCTATACATTTGCCATGCTGGCCTACATCCAGGCTCTCTCTCTCTCTCTCTCTCTCTCTCTCTCTCTCTCTCTCTCTCTCTCTCTCTCTCTCTCTATCTATCTATATATATATATATATAGTGCTTTTTTGCCATACATAAACCATTCTGCCTACAAATCCAAACTATATATTGAGCTTTTCAGCCATATGTGTGCCATGCTGGCCTACATCCAAACTATATATGGTGTTTTTGAGTCATATTTACGCCATGCTGGCCATCCACTGTATATATATATATATATATAGTCCTTCTCAGCCATATGTTTGCCCTGCTGGCCTATATCCAAACTAAAAGGAGTGCTTTTCATCCATTCTAGCCTACATCCACTGTATATAGTGCTTCTCAGCTATATGTATGCCGTGCTGGCCTATATCCAAACTATATATAGTGCTTTTCAGCCATAGGTTTGCCATGCTGGTATATATCCAAGCGAAATTTTTTAAACGTTTACCTATTGTCGGGGGGAAGAGGATGGCGCCAAAATTATATTTTATTTCACGATCTAAAACCCGCTAACAGACTAGGGAAAGTAACACGGTTTTGTTATTATGCACTATCTGTTATATGACTCTTTGTATTTGTATTGTTTTGTACTGTTCGTCTGTTCATCCGTTTATTCACTTTAATGAAATTTGCTCACACGCATGCACAGCCAATAAAACGATCCTTTACATACAGAATAAAAATGGGCCCCACCCAAACATCAATGGCGTGTTCTGTAATGTGTCTTGCGTAACAACTTAAGACAACGTATTACTGGCACATGTCACACGAGTTTCTTGTAGATACACCGGAACAAGCCAAACCCGACTTCACCCCTTGTGTCTCTACATTAGCTCGCTCTCTGTGACACCTATTATGCTTGTCTACGTCTTTTGTCCAGCATCCATGCATGGACACCGTATACGTGTTGTCACATGATGCACAGGATACAAAACAAACGTAGTGTACACACAATGTCTGTATCACACGTACAGGGTACAAAACGTAGTGTACACACAATGTCTGTATCACACGTATAGGATACAAAACAAACGTAGTGTACACACAATGTCTGTATCACACGTACAGGATACAAAACAAACGTAGTGTACACACAATATCTGTATCACACGTACAGGATACAAAAAAACGTAGTGTACACACAATGTCTGTATCACACGTACAGGGTACAAAACGTAGTGTACACACAATGTCTGTATCACACGTACAGGATACAAAAAAACGTAGTGTACACACAATGTCTGCATCACACATACAGGGTACAAAACAAATGTACTGTATCCACAACATCTCACGTACATTGTACAAATGTAGTGTACCTACAATGTCTGCATAAAACGCTTAAGCTACATACCTAGACTCCACTTTTCACGAGCTCATCATTCGAGCAGTATAAACACTAAATTTATCATAAGGAGTCTGTATACTGGGGTGTTTGTACTCAGGTATGTGCACTGTACAGATGTGAAAACGAAGACAGCAGCAGATGCGAAACTTTCTTCGGATTTCTAGACCACTTCCAAATAGATTTTTCTCTATTCCTGTCTAAATAATTCCCCTCCCCCCACCTCCAAGATACGCTTGTTTTCTCTTGCATATTAAACGAACGATACATGTGAACATACAGACAGACCAAACATTTAATAGATCAGTCAGCCAAAATTTCAAACAATCAACCAAACCAAATAATTATTTACCCATTTCATAAATTATACACTTACTCAATTACATACACATGCACTGTTCAGTCAATCAACTTATCAGTCAATCCCTCGCAGGCACTCAGTCAAAATATTTAACAAACAATTAATGCTCCCCCCAATCCCGACTGCTAAACAGTTAGGCAAATCAGCCAACCACTCAATCATTCAATCATACAAAGAATCAATCAATTAATCATTTAATATGAGACGAGTATGTTTGATGCACCAGTGACGAGTAAAGAACGCGTGTGGGACACCAATAATCGTCATCCGGGACATCTAATCAATGATTTGGAATTTGGTACCGATATTCTCACACACGCTTTTTGTCCAATAGAAACCAGCATGTGATCTTCATAAATACTATAGCGGTTGAGTCGAAGTCAATAGCAAAACATACGAGCATTCAGAGTAAATTTCACAACGTTTGGATGACTGATTCACTATTCCGAATGAATTCACACGTTTCTAGCCCGTAAATACGCACGATGTAGAGAAGGAAAGCAACAATAGATAACTATCATTTCTTCAAATGTGTGTGGGTTATTGTTATAGTAGAAAATAGTACTATTGCTTTTTTTGTGGGGAGGGGGTTGATAATAGTCAAAGAAACAATGCTACTTATTTCTAGATACAAAAGATCTTTCCATCTAGGAAGATATACTTTTGTTAAATGTAATGCTTTTGAACGGAAAATAGTCTCTAATATTATAGCGAGGAGAGACCTCTCAAAACACGTTTTATTTCGGTTAGACGTTTGAACTTGTCTCGAAAGGCATTACGAAGTTGAAAGTAGCTGGTGTCACATTACAGATACAATGCAGAAGCGTGTTTTACAGCTAATACCTGTTGCGAAGCAAGCCGTTTGTATGTGCGAAATTCCGAAGTAATCACCCCTGACTATGCGGGTACTTAGATTCTCCTGTCCATTTCACTTATGTAAACAAAACTGATCTACCATACACGGAACGCACCCGGAGTCCCACCCCATCCTATGCCTAATTTAAGGCAGAAAACGTAGTCAGAATAGTAATTAAACCCACTACCCGGTATGGAGCTAGCTTTTACAAAGGTGTACAAGCTCTACCGGTGCACCAGTGAGAGCCATCTAAAAAGAAGCTATTATTTATTTATTTATTAATATATGCATCGTCGATAAGCGACTGAGTGAAATAAATAATTGACAGGCGGAGTTCTGAGTGAACGTTTTGGCAAACTTCGGGTTGCGTTCATGGCCTGGTTATCCAGCTTGCCAGAGGTCGACTTGCTGAAACCTTTGTGACTGCTTATTGTGAAGTTAGCCGGTAAGACTCTCTTGAATTTTTATTAAAGGAAAGTATCCTCTCCTATTTATATATATATATATGTGTGTGTGTGTGTGTGTGTGTGTGTGTGTGTGTGTGTGTGTGTGTGTGTGTAAACAGATATGGTAGATAGATAGGCAGAAGAAAATGTGATCGAAAAAGACAAATGTATCGCAGTGAGACATAAGGTTCTTTGTAAATAATCAAATTTACAAAAGAAGAAATAACAGGTGTACTGCATTTCCTTCCTGACTTCTTGAATCTCCAAATATATATTCAGACAAACTTCAGGCGAGCTTCAAAAATAAGAAGCATATTATTCCAAATGGGGCTTTAAAAGTGACAGTTACGAATCTTCTCCAACTGATATATATATATCCCATATCTTGCGCAACGACTACAGGTATTTATATTTTAACATAATGACAGCTGGATGTTAAAATCATGCATTCTCATCATATATAGTGTATGGAAATTAAAAATTACCCAAAGTGTTCACGAAATATGTTGAGTCGATTTTGCGATTTTTCTTGAAAGAAAGCACGAGTGTCGTAATGGACTGAACATGGCGGAAAGAAAACCTACAAAATGTCAGCAATAGGAAGTCATAAAAACTGTCCGCAATACAGCTGGTCGTATTAGTCAAGACAAGATAGCTCCTTTATTAGGTGTATATTTCGATATAAAGAGTAAATGTACATATGCATGGCCGTGACTCGATGCCATGTGCCAACCAGCAGAGAAGGACCATATTTACTGAAATGCTCCTTTTACCGTACGGCTGTCTTTCAAAATAAGAAAAATATATATAAGCTGTAATGGATATTTCGCATATGTAAAAGGTGGAAAGTGTTTCTTTAGATATAGTCTATCCTGTCACTTTTGTTTCAAGATATTCCATTTTGTTTTAGTGTGAGAACTATTTTAGTCCGATAAAACAAAAATGAAAAATAGGACGCTCATTTGGCACCGACTACTGACATCCTGGAAGTAAAAACAGAGAAGCCGAGTTGATGACCCTGACCGCTGACAGCCTGGAAATACAGAACCAGAAGTTAAAGACCTGATGGACCTAACAAATAAAAATATGGAAATGAAACAGAGAAGCGATGTTCTGACGAGTCATGATCTGTAAAATCTGGAATTAAAACAGACATCACGGTACTATCACACAAAAGATAAATCAGATAAAAACAATGATGAAATAAACAAAACAAAGCAAAACAAAAACAAACAAAATATCCTGCCTTTCAACAGCAGTGATATGGCAAAGAGTTCGCAATTCCTAAACTTTGGCTGTTGAGTTAAACAGTCCTATTACACAAGCACTTTTCGTTCATTATGAAACACATTTATTCAAAGAATCCAGTAATTAAATATACAAAATACTATATATTAACAGAAGTACTAATGTGTCACTGATGAAAATTTACGTAATCAAAGAATTCAATTGTGATGCGGTGTACGTGCGTGTGTGTTTATGATCTATATGTATATCTGTGTGCGTGTGTTTATGGATCTATATGTTTGTGTATGTGTGTGTGCGCCTGTTTATGGATCTATATGTTTGTGTGTGTGTGCGTGTGCGTATGTTTATAGATGTATATGTTTGTGTAGGGTGTGTGTGTGTGTGTTTATGGATGTACATGTTTGTTATTATGTGTGCATGTGTGATTATGGATACATATGTGTAAGAGTATGTGTGTGCGTGTGTGTGGGTGTGGGTGTAATAATAATCACTCTAAAGCATATTTTGAAGTGCTGGGGGAAAATAAACATAAATATGAACGGTTAGAGTAGGGCCTATATTGTTTGTTAATTTTGTTGTTGTTGTCGACAAAGTCACTAGTGAAACCTTTATTTCTTGTCTTCTCTACAGCCAGAATGTTATAGTACAAGACAATACACTAAAACAATTTATTCTTTCGCTGGAAAAAATAGTTTAAAAAGTACTGTATAACGTGGAGAGAAAACTAATAACAAGATAACTACATTTGATAAAATATTAGTTTTGTAATTTATTATAAATCAGTTTAAGAACAAACTCAAGTTAAAAAATGTGAACAATAACAATACTGAAAGTGAAAGGAATAAAATATCATTTCGAAATACTGACAAATAGATTTCGACGTGCAAGATCCATCTTAACTGCTAGATACTCTTCGTTTGAGTCACTAAATGTCTGAACTGACATTTTGCAAACAAGTTCAATGTACTGCATGCATAATAAAAGTACGCATTTATTATTTAACAAGTCTGGATTTAACTCTGTGTCCTTCAAGGTCAGTAAAATGGGAATAGAGTGTGATGGTTGACATTTGATTGATTTATAAGAATAGATTTAATCAAATATCGATTCCATCTATATCTACATCCCCGGTCGTAGAACTGGCTGTGCAGACAAAATATCTTTTGAAGTGTGGTTTAGCTGTAGCAATATGCAGCATAAGAACTGGCTGTGCAGACAAAATATCTTTTGAAGTGTGGTTTAGCTGTAGCAATATGCAGCATAAGAACTGGCTGTGCAGACAAAATATCTTTTGAAGTGTGGTTTAGCTGTAGCAATATGCAGCATAAGAACTGGCTGTGCAGACAAAATATCTTTTGAAGTGTGGTTTAGCTGTAGCAATATGCAGCATAAGAACTGGCTGTGCAGACAAAATATCTTTTGAAGTGTGGTTTAGCTGTAGCAATATGCAGCATAAGAACTGGCTGTGCAGACAAAATATCTTTTGAAGTGTGGTTTAGCTGTAGCAATATGCAGCATAAGAACTGGCTGTGCAGACAAAATATCTTTTGAAGTGTGGTTTAGCTGTAGCAATATGCAGCATAAGAACTGGCTGTGCAGACAAAATATCTTTTGAAGTGTGGTTTAGCTGTAGCAATATGCAGCATAAGAACTGGCTGTGCAGACAAAATATCTTTTGAAGTGTGATTTAGCTGTAGCAATAGGCAGCATAAGAACTGTCTCCCGACATTCATTCCTTTACTGAGCTCGAAAATTCTAAGATATTTTTAGATCACCACAGTCACTGGTCAAACACCTGGTTGTTAGTAATCTGTGGGTTATTCCCATTTTACTGACCTTGAAGGACACAGAGTTAAATCCAGACTTGTTAAATAATTTCGAATGCCCTTAAGATCATTAATGCTTCTGTTCAAATAAATAAATACGAAATTGACCAAGTTCTTTGGCTAAGAAAAGAAAACACAATTTCGAAAATAATTGTTCAATGATGACGTTACAAGCCATTGAAATGAACATCATTTACGGACTTTTACGTTATGCAGTACTATGAAAGGTTTATATAGTTTTCTTATAGAAATTCAGAAGCATTTACTTTGGTGTGGCTCTTTCCATTTCGATTATACTGATAGCTTTGAGTCTGGTGCTATCGATAGCTGTGAATCTGAAAGTACTAATTATTAGTTTTCGTTTTCCGAGAGCACTGAAAGATTCAAATGGTTTAACAGTCAGATATTTTAATTATTTCGTATATATATGGGATATATAAGAAAATAACACACACACACACACACACACACACACACACACACACACACACACACACACACACACACACTACACACACTCTTATAAAAAAAAAAGAATGAAGAAAGCAGCGAACAGTAAAAGAAACCCATGAATACATAAATAAAGAGACAGATAGATAAATAAAATAATTAATAATCGAAACAAAAACTTGAAGGGCATAATAACCGAAAAATTCAACATCAGTTCCAGCTGTAACATCGAGTTGAAAGAGGTCGTAAGTGCTTGAAACAGAAATTCATGTATATGGTTGACCGACTTAATGCAAATGAAATGCCATTTTATAAGCTAACAAAAGTCTTTATAGTGAAGTAAGTGACAAGGGGAATTAATATAATAATCGTAAATGTGTAAATGTTTTTTTTAAAAAAACACATTATTTATGACTAGAAAAAATGTTTTAGATGACAGTTGAGGCATGAAGCTTCAGGTAATATGCGCTTTCATTTTATTTTGTTTTATTTCTAAAGCATGGAAAACGAAATGAAGATGATAATTTTAACAATATCAAAAATGCACCGAGTTTGACACGTCAGACATATGAAAATCAATATATGTATCAATTATCAGTTCTCAGTCTGTCGAGGCTATTGTAACAGAGGCTGTCTTTTATTCAGTGTGGCTGTGCGCCAAACATCGTGGCCACAGGCAACAGAGCTGAGAGGTATAGACCAGGCTAAGCAGCCTGCTCGACGGCAGTTTTCTAGTTCAAAAATTGTGTCTTTTTGGACATAATGACAGCTTTGTCTGTACAGCATTTTCACCAATCTAAACAGCCTGTTCGACGGCAGTTTTCTAGTTGAAAAATTGTGTCTTTTGTACATAATGACAGCTTTGTCTGTACAACATAAAGGCTTGATTTTTCACTTAATCTTAACACCCAGTCAACAACAGATGAAAGATTACAAACCCTACTGGCTTATGCAATGCCAGCATTGAAACAAAAAGAACATTTTGGACTGTTTCGACAACTTGCTTCAGTTGAAGTGAATACTGCGGATTCAACTTCAACAAGATGATCCTACTCTTAAGACCATTTAGCAACAAGTCAAAAGGATTGACAAGTCAGAAGGGAAAAGTACATTAAGTACTACACGAAGGACGATAATCACGTCCTCTGCCAAGATTTCAGGGACCAACAATGGTCCATGTATGCAGTACGTTTGCTGTCAAATTCACTGCAATGTTTGATTTCGAACACCAGACACGACTCATTATGGTCGCACATCAAAGAACAACAAGAATATCGGACTGAGTCAGGCATAAATTTCACTGACCAGATGTGAGCAAAACTATCAGGCAGTAAGAATGGTTGTGCATTCACTGGCAGAATAAAAAGACTGATAAAGGCAGAGTGCCAAAGACTCTACGAGAGAGAGATCCTACCCACTGAGCTCCCAGTTTCCAAAGCTGGAGTTGATATCATTGGTCCAAGAAAAGCTCTGGCCGAGGGTGTATATCTCATGTAGAATTTGCTACTGTCTTGAAGCACTTCCTTGGATCTATCATCACAGCGGAAGTGACCGATGTGCTCAGCAACCAAGAGGAACAAAAACTAAGAGATCAGGGTGTGCAATTCACTTCCGTACTGAAAAATGAAACCATCCGACTTCTCACAATAAAACATTTATTCTCGAACCGTGTCATTTGTTCATTTTCAATCAGACTTTCATGTACAGTTTTTTTTTTATAAAAGCAAAATGCTAAATAATTGCATAACTGCCCATGTACATAAAAAGACATTTTTCATTTACAATTTTGTTATAAAAGCAAGATGCTAAATAATTGCATAATAAACAATCTATGAACATCAAAAGACATTTTTCATGGTAAATCATGCATAAAATACACCTAACAAACTTTACAAAATTCTCAAAAAAATAAAGATACCAAAAATTAGAGTTAATTCCTCTACTATCTTCAGACGAAGACTGAAATGTACACTTCGATGACAAGTTTTAGCTAGATCCTAAAAGTGTGCATGGTCATAGTACAAACCAAGGAATTGTAGCCGCCCTGGTTGTGAATTTCACTGTGAAACTAATCCCTCCCTTCTTTACAGTTAAATGGTTTGTGCGATTTGTGAAATGCATAATAGATACAGATGATCACAACCGAATTGCAGCTGACCTTCAGAACATCGCCAGGGCGTGTCCAGTTTGCTTAAATTATCTTTCATCATCTTACAGATGCTCAACTAAAACATTCCATATAATTTCCATTCTTTTCTCTTTTCTTCTTGTTATCAAGCATGCCGCATTTTACGACCACGTAAACGCCCTAAGGAGAACATAACCGTTAAATATCAAGAAATGTTATAATGACACCTGCACGAGTTATTATTCTGCAGACGGGTTTATAAATTTCATTGCCGGTTAGCTGGGTGTCGGTAAACTTGCACGTGTTTCATTTTTAAAGATGAATTTCTGAGATCAGTGCAGTGAGTTACGGAGAGGCTTTAGGGTAGCGTCTTGAAGGTCGACGCCTTCCAATACAAATGGTGTTGCGAGAAATATTTTCTGGTCAAACTACTTTTAGACACGATTTATTTCATAAAGTACTTTGTCAGCAGATCACAATATAGATGCATGCAAAATTTGCTAATAGAACTCTGTTTTTCTTTCACTGTTTTGACTCACATAAACTAAATTCACTTCTCAGAGTATTGCCATTGGTGGCTTAAAATAACTATGCATACACAAATACAACCAATCAGGTGCTTCTGAAACATTCACAGCTTTACACCACAATGATTATAAATGTATTCATTACAAACAGCTCTTTCACTGATGAATCAAAATACATATGGCGTAATTTAAAAAAATCTATCAAATGTTATCCAATGTTTTAACCACATTCTCTTACTAGGACATTCACAACGTTACTTAAAATAGCCTGTATTATTTTACCGGACACTTTGACTAATGGGTCAAAATAAGTAGTGCAAAAATAAAACAATCGAATGTGATTGTGACATTCACTCCTTTACATAAAATAGTCTATATATTATTGTTAATGGTACTTTTATTGGTGAATCAAAATAAGTAGGGAATAAAATAACCAGCCAAGTGCTATGAGTTATTTACAATTTCAATTTGGGTCGTCCTATGGAACAAATTCATGCCAACCCTCAATTACCGTATCTGTCTGTCATAGAGCCGGTAGACACAGGAATTTTTTTTAAAAACAAAACAATTAATCACACGTATTTTTCAACACCTCACGTCTACAAATTTTAAAATTTAAATCGTAATTCTGAGCATCCATAATTTTGTTAAACCATAATAAAGAAAAATAAATTAAAGAAGCAAACTGAACGAACAAAACCATCTCTATTTTTTTTATTGAAACACTTTATACTTACAAAATGTATTATATAACATTATTTTCGTTTTGTTTAATAGACTGTAATTTTGTGCGATTCGAATATTGAAAGAGCCTAATACACGGTAATTATGTAGAAGGTTTAAGTCATAAATATATGATGTTAAAATATTTTTTAAACTAAACTTGTTATTTGCGCCTGAAGAAGTGAACACAGTAAACACATTACTGTACTAAATTTCTATTGGGATGGCAGTGATGGGTGAAGTCAATATAATAAATGCGTTTACTGTACTAAATTTCTATTGGGATGGCAGTGATGGGTGAAGTCAATATAATAAATGCGTTTACTGTACTAAATTTCTATTGGGATGGCAGTGATGGGTGAAGTCAATATAATAAATGCGTTTACTGTACTAAATTTCTATTGGGATGGCAGTGATGGGTGAAGTCAATATAATAAATGCGTTTACTGTACTAAATTTCTATTGGGATGGCAGTGAAGGGCGAAAGCGAGGGATAAACGATGCCATGACGGGACTGCTGTTGGTTTTAACAACCCTACGTTATTACTCCACAGAGTGAAATAAAAAAATCTCGTTAATTTTGATTATTTTACGCCACTGCGCTTCGTATTTAAAGGGTTACATTTCAATATCGTCCGCCGTAGGAGCGCTGCTTTATGGGGTAAAATTATGATCCACACATGAACTATTGTCTGAAATGAAAATGGGGCCATTAAACGTATTATTGTCTTTCGTCGAAATACTTTTATTTTAGACAAGTAGATTAACAGCTTTGTGGCCCCATTTGCGACATGAAGTGTGAATTTCTTGTTTTCTAAATGGCACGAAGAGCATATAAACGGTATGGACAGCACACAGAAATGCTTGTACACAACTGTTAAAACACGTTGACAATTCAGCAGAATCAATCACAATATATTACATTTAAAACATCCAAAGCATTTCGAGCAGGCCTGATAATATTTATTGTCAACAGGATTAAAGAATAAGGACTCCGTAAGAAAATCCATAGCAGTTAATTCCACATTAAGCCGCCAGACAATCTGACCCAATTAAGAATTAATCGAACGTGTTTGTACTTGTTCTTTTTAACCATATAACAGACAGTCTATTGCCGACTTTACCATACACACTATATGGTGGTTAACATACAAAGCATATATTTTTTTTAATAATTAATTTATTGTAGGAGAAGTATACGGATAGTGGACAAGTCTCCACTCTCAGATAGTGGACAAGTCTCCACTCTCAGATAGTGGACAAGTCTCCACTCTCAGAGATCAAGTCTCCACTCTTAGACCGACATGAAGTCTCCTCTCTCAGATAGTGAACAAGTCTTCACTCTCAGAGATCAGGTCTCCATTCCCAGATAAAGATCAAGTCTCCAATCACAGAAAAAGATCAAAAGTCCACTCTCACAGTTCAAGACTCCACTCTCTAGGCAGAGATCAAGTCTCCAGTCTCACTATCTATAACCTTTATCTTGGATCACATAATTATTATGTAATTATTTGAGATTTGAGATTAGACTGTTCAACAAATGATTTGTTATATAATAATCATTTGTTGAACAGTCTAATCTCAAATCTCAAATAATTACATAATAATTAATAATAAAAACGTGTACGTGTTACAATTATCAAATGTATCAGTCGTGTTCACGCTAAAACTTGCTTTTTACAGGTTATCTTTTAAGCACTCACCGCTGTCATTAGTTCACCAGACTATCAAAATAGGTATTCACCCTTATATCACCTTTCGATGTTACTGGTACACCCGTGACTCACGGGGTGGCCATTTAATGACAGGGCAGTAATTCTGCTTATCTACTAGAAATATTATGGACAGTGTCGTTTTCAGTAGGGGGTCTGTACGCTATCTGTCTCAGAAAGTTCACAGTTAATGCAATTAATAAATTAAAACTTTTGAATTGTTAGATAAAATGTAGGCCAATGGACCTCCAAAGGTTACAAGTGGCAATTAATCTTGCTTTATATAGATATAGATAACGAGTCACCAGGCAATTCACTTTCACTTCAAATGGACCACAAAGGGTTTCATTTGGCAAATAATCTTGCTTTATAGATAGATAGATAGATAGATAGATAGATAGATAGATAGATAGATAGATAGATAGATAGATAGATAGATAGATAGATAGATAGATAGATAGATAGATAGATAGATAGATAGATAGATAGATAGATAATATATTAATATTTCCCAGGCAATTCACTTCAAATGCATGTTCCTTTCAGCAAATGGATTTGTTTAAAATATCTGTCTTCCTCGTCTTCGTAATGTTTTTCTACTTTTCTTCCATCACTATCTAACGTTTTGTTTATTAAATAAGAAAGCTAAATGAAAGTTAAGAGTTCTACAGACTCTCTGTCCTCTGTCTATCTAACGTTTTGTTTATTAAATAAGAAAGCTAAATGAAAGTTAAGAGTTCTACAGACTCTCTGTCCTCTGTCTATCTAACGTTTTGTTTATTAAATAAGAAAGCTAAATGAAAGTTAGAGTTCTACAGACTCTCTGTCCTCTGTCTATCTAACGTTTTGTTTATTAAATAAGAAAGCTAAATGAAAGTTAGAGTTCTACAGACTCTGTCTATCGTTTGCATGCTGGACATGGCGATTTGCATCATTTCAACGTTGTGCTACTTCAACTTCCCTGTCTTTCATAACGGTGTAACTCATAGTTACAGATCAGTCCCACACGGAGAATGTGATCCCTGCCTCCTTCACAGCTGATGAATACAGTTCGGGGGAGGTGAGTTTGGTGTTCTCTCCTTGCTTCTTTCACAACTAATCGATGTAGTTTTTTGCCATTTTTCTTGGCGATTCTTGGCTCTCTCTTATGTGATCAATGTGGTCTGTGATTGTTGATTTATCCCTTTCTTTCGTAGGTGATCAGTATTGTTTGTGATAGTTGCGTTTTTCTCTGAGAATTGCGATCCTTGTCTCTTTCATAGCTGATCCACATAAAGTATTGCAATTAAAATATTCCACTATACCATAATACTATGAGTTCATAGTTTATGCTTTCAATATTTTTTAATAATTATGTATATCAACGCCAGAAACAATTTTAGTTTTTTTTTTTACTAGCAGAAAAATGTTACAAATTGTGTATTTTCCATAAATCATTCATTCTGTTATTCTCATCAGTATTATATGAAATTTCAGTTCCCTGTGCACTAATTGCAAGAAAGTATAAAACGTAATTATTTTTGAAGACCTGTACTGGTGTCTTACTGTAAAATATTTGTTGCATATGACGTCAAACTTTTATTACGGCGAGTATTTACGGGTCGTATAATTAGATACGTGTTTCTGCTAGCAGCACTTTAAACATGTACCTTCCCTCCACCAACGTAACACTTGTATAGTTTTATCAAGCTGAAGTGGAGTTAGTGTAATTATATCAATTTAATCTGACAATATATGTCTTAAGCCTATGATCAAAATCATTCATTTTTCAACACCTTGGGTCTTTACGCAGTAGGTGGGTGCCATATGAGTGCGAAAGGTTGTTGAAATAAGTAATGTGAGGGTGATAATATATATGTACTGTGTGCGTAGGGAGATGTGAGTGTGATAAGCTTTTGTGTTTTACACGTGCATAGGGACATTTAAGTGCGATAACTGTAGTGTGTGAGTGTATGCATGTCAACTGTATTTAGTATGCTGTTGTAGAACTGTCAGGTTTGTTGTACATAATATAAGTGGCATGGGTCAATGCGTGTTTGGGTGACAAATTGTTGTGAAAGAGTATTGTGTGTGCGTGTGAATAAGTGTGTGCGTGCGAGCACTTATGTTGTGTGTGTGTGCGTGCGTGTGTGAGTGTGTGGTGTGTGTATGCGTACGATTGATTGATTGATTGATTGATTGATTGACTGAGTGAGTGAGTGAGTGAGTGAGTGAGTGAGTGAGTGAGTGACATTGATCGGTGATTCATTGTCGTGCGTGTGTGTGTATGTGTGTGTCTGTGTGTGAATGTGTGTGTGCTATATGAGATTAACAAATGCCCTACCATTTATAATCTGTTTTTTTTATTTACTTCTAATAATATCTGTCTTGACCCCGCCCAATCACTTTATAATCTCTGTGTCTAATCATGTCAGACTTCATTACACCATCCATGCTTATAAAAGTGTTTCTCTTTTCTACTTTCAATCATAACAATTTCTCACTCATTCAGTTCTGTGTCTTTCCTACGCCCAGTCATGTTTATTTTTTGTTTTTTTTATTTAGTCATACAGATTTTTCTATACAAAACCAAGTTTATCATTTCTTTGTCCAGCCATTTTTGTCCTTCGTAGTCCAGTCTCATCCTTCTTTCCGATGTCCGATCATGTGCATTTCGTAAATCTCCAATCAAATCTGCTTTTCGTTTGATCAGTCTCATGTTTCTTCCTTATGCCCACTCATATCTCTCCTGTGTCCATTCGTGTAAATAATTCTTATATCGAATCATATTTTTCTTGCTAAACACTAACTGGTGCAATACACTGAATGGTTTTATACCCTGACTGGTGATGAAGACTGGTGCTATACACTGGTGCTATACATTGACTGGTGCAATACACTGAATGGTGCTATACACTGATTGGTCATGTCTGCAAGGCAAAACCTGTGGGCTACACCTAAATTCAGCCAAGCAAATATAATAAAGGACAATGACAGCAACTGCACAACAAATTAGCTATGACTATGAACAACAACAACAAGAAAAAACTGTAGGAAATTTAACGGAATGTTGTAACTAAAGAGAAACATTCATGAACATGGAACCCTGAGTTACTGGCCGTATCATGATAAATTAAGTAAATAGATGAATAAAATTTTAAAATTTATTATTAAAAATGAAAACTTTCGTCCATTTTTTCCCCTCAGTTTTTAAGGGAGAGTCTAGCAGGGTTTATGAACTAGCTGTGTGATTAGTTGATACTTGTTAATTGTCTGGTGTACTAGCAATACACGTAATTAAAGAACAGTCTTACTGATATACGTCAACGACAGCGATCATATCGCGCTTTTTGATCAAATCCGATTTGAGAAGGGAGACAATCCTATTTGAAAGAAAGGGAGACAAAAACAAGAACAACAACTACAAAATAAAAACACCGCGCCAAATCCATGTACTTATCACCTTGCGTCTTGATGAAGTGTATTTTTCCAATCTTCAGGTTAAAGGTCAAGTAGATGCCGTGCTGATTCGTTGATTGGTTACCAACGGAGCGCGAGCAAGTGTTTTTTTCATTAAAAAAAAATGTTCAGATGAATTTCTAGATGAATGCCGTTCTACCCTAGCTTAGTGAGCCAGGCATTGGAAGACAATCTCGTCTGCAAACACGTGTCAGTGGCGCCGTGCGGTTTCGTACTTAGTGAACTTTGTTCCTAAACACTGACTTCAATCCTGCACCATGGGAATTGACGTTAAAACACATTTAGCCTCCCCCCCCCAATCCGCCTCAAACTGCTCACCCTTCCTTCCCACCATATTCTGGAATGCGATCTTGCATTGGCTATCCTAAGGTCTCCCATGACGTTTCTGTTTCGTGAGATGCCGCACGGGATTTGGAGTACACTTGAAATGGCAACAACAATAATGCTTTTGTCATTAATAATACCCGCTTTGGTATTGGTAAAGCCGGTCCTAGTGACGTAATTGTAAGTCATTTATGAGACAAAGTGTCGGGAAAGAGAAAACTCATTTAAATTGAAAACAATTTTATTTTTATTTTTAAGGCTGTGAATAGAATAACAAGGACGACTTTTTAAGTATTAGACAAGAGGTTTGCTTCCGATTAGGAAAAGATGATACAACCTATGTTATATGTATTTTAGGTATATTATTTGTACATATTCAAATATCCATCCATCCATCCATCTATCTATCTATCTGTGTATATTATGAATGTAGTCACGTTCGTCCGAGGCATCTTTGTACATATGTTCATGTATTCACTTTTTCCCAAACAGTTAACACACTTATCAAATTGCTATCTTCTAACATATGGAAAATAGTTGAATGTTATTTATGAGATGAAGATTTTAACAAGTATTAAAACCCAGTGGTTAGTGGTTTAATTAATTCTTATTTTCCTCTAGTCAAACTGAAACAACCATGTTTAAACAAACAATTATTTATTTAATTCAAACATCAAAATTATTCATAGGTGTACTTTTGGTGTAATGACCTGAGTGAGTATAAGAGTCGGTCAAATATCACACACATATATATTATACAATCCTGGTAATATTTCAACATAACAGTAACTGACACTATTATAGCCCTTAATCTTTACAGTTGATATCTTTTATATTAGGCAGCGGACATGGATATAATTTCTACATTCTACTTATAACTAGCTTGCCAAGGAACTGTCAGGAGATGTAATGACCAGCACTGGCAAGCACCACCTCGCACAGTCTGGTACTTGTTTAAAGAATCAACCAGTCTTGAAGCAAAGGGAGATTCCAGCAATTAAAATGTTGACCATGTCATCGATACTAATAGGCCTATAAATATACATCAGGTGGTAGACTTGCTCCTGAAATAATAGACAGGGGCTATTGTAAGAGCATTGCCTATTAAGAAATCAAATAATAGTAAATTTTCTTTTTCGATAGATAATTATAATAAGCTGTATGTAGGATTAAAAGTAAGTATTGTTTTTTAAAACCTTTATCAATCCATTTCTTATTAACCTCTGTAACAAATTAGAAACAAACAATCGAACAAAACCCATTAAAACATATCGGTACCTATTACAAAGTCTAAAGAAACCAGCTATTCTGGCCGTTTGTGTTCAACAACTCAAAAAAACACGCGAATCACGTGATTTTGAAGAAATTCTAATTATAGAGCTCTGATTTCGCGCGCTTGATGTCAAATAAGAGATTGATAAAGTCGAGCTAATTCTGGCTTCGTTGCTTATTTGCCATTTCTTTCGACTGGTTGCCATCTTTCAGTAGAGATGTTTTCACAATTATTTTGATGAAGGAATTAGATTGATAGTAAATCCACGAATGAAAGAAAGCAGTGCTCAGTCGATAAATAAATGAATAGCTTCTACAAAGTCATACTCGGAACCTACATCCGAGTGGCCGAAGATTTCGAAATGTACAACGTCGGTAAAGAAACAAAAGAACAAAATAATCACATTTAGAAAGACAAGCTGTAGTATATTACTCCTTACGTCAAGTGTATCTTACAGTATCAAGCTGTAGTATATTACTCCTTAAGTCAAATGTATCTTACAGTATCAAGCTGTAGTATATTACTCCTTAAGTCAAATGTATCTTACAGTATAAAGCTGTAGACTGGGATCCACAAAACATTCTATTCTTTTCGTGGAGTATTGCTTTGCAATTTGTTTCTATGTAGTTCTTTTCAAACTGTATACATCTCGCTGTATTCAAGAGGTACCAATTCATTAAGTGCCAATATACTATTTTTTTAAGAAACATACACTAATTTAGCAAGACTGTGGTACACATATACTTATATTACATATAACGTAAAACAAAAATTGTTTACATTACAAAAGTTGTATAATCACTTGGCGACACTGGTTTGCTTCATTAAATGAATTCAGTAAGGAAAACCAAACACACATGAAACGTGAAGTAAAACTTTCATCAGTCGTATAGACAAGAATTCAGTAAGGAAAACCAAGTACACATGAAACGTGAAGTAAAACTTTCATCAGTCGTATAGAGAAGAATTCAGTAAGGAAAACCAAGTACACATGAAATGTGAAATTAAACTTTCATCAGTCGTATAGAGAAGAATTCTCAAAAAGGAAAAACATATGCAAAAAGTGACCCGCTAAGCGTAATCTGGACAATGTAATATTAACTTTCCAAATATAAATGCAATTGTGAATTGATTTATTAACAGGTATGATAGTTTTTCGCTTGGCGAATCAAGTATTTGACGCAGTCTTTTACTTCTATAATCACCAGAGTTGACATTCTTTCTCCGCTCATCTCCATCTCTCATCGCATCAGTACCAATGGTTGTGCAATGTACAAGGACTCCGACGGCCAGGTGTGCGTGTGTGTGACGTAGCCTGGCAGCGAGCCGAGTCTATTTTTTTTTTAACTTTCAAAATGTAATCAAACCAAGCTCAAATATTTCGCTTGCTTTTCAGCTCAGTTGTCATTTCGCTCGAGCTTTCGTTCGAAGTTGTCAACGAAGTCAACCATCTTCGAAACTGCACAACTTTTACTCATTGACTATTATGCTCTGTCGTCTGCATTCAGTGATGTCTGATGTCTACAGTATGTAATGTCTGCATTCAGTGATGTCTACATTGAGTGAAGTCAAGTATTCAGCTATGTCTACTTTGTGCGATGTCTACTATTCAGTGAAGTCTACATTGTGTGATGTCTATTATTCAGTAATGTCTACATTGTGTGATCTCAATTATTCAATTTTGTCTCCTACATTGTGTGCTGTCTATTATTTAATTATGTCTATATTTTGTGATGTCTATTATTCATTGACCTCTACATAGTGTGATGTCTACTATCAATTATGTCTTCATTGTGTGATGTCTATTATTCAGTGATGTCCAAATTGTGCGATGTCTTTTATCACTGATGTCTACATTGTGTGATGACTACTATTCAGTGATGTCTTCGTTTTATGATGTCTATTTAGTGATGTCCACATAGAGTGATGTTTATTATTCAGTGATGTCTGCATTATGTGATGTCTCTTATTCAGTGATGTCTACATTTGTGATGTCTATTATTCATTGATGTCTGCATTGTGTGATGTTTATTATTAATGATGTCTACATTGTGTAATGTCTATTATTCAGTGATGTCTACATTGTGTGGTGTCTATTATTCAATGATGTCTACATTGTGTGATGTCTGTACTGCCTATATGTTTTTGCTGAGGTTGCCGCTGATTGTTGCGAAATGTGAACGATCAGTTTCAAAACTGAAGCTCCTCAAAAACTGCCTACGAAGTTCCATGTCTGAAGAGCGAGCTGGCAATGTTGTCAATAGAAAATGAACGTGCCATAAAGCTTGACACTTCAAAAGAGGTGAAGAGAATGCATGCAAACGAACGTTTTCGGATTCTCGAAGTAGACTACCGAAGACATTTGTTTCGTATAGCTACCTGATTTATATTCTATGCAATATCAGTTTTTTCGTTTGAAATCGAAGGGGTCTACCAAAAAAGCTCTGCATGATGTCCCACCCCAAACAAAATAACAAACAAACAAAAACTTGCTATGCCACTGCATTGCATCTATTATATTAGGAGTGAAACGGAATGGGTTTTATTTGGGACACGAACAATAAGTGCATATTTGTTCAGAACAGTTAGACAAGTATTGGACCAAGGTGAATGGTTTAATCTAGATCTATACATATAATAAAATAGTTATGTCTGTGGGTTACGGTGGGTCTAAGGAAAATACTGTTGTGCAGATTTTGATTGGACTTTTACTGTTCTATATCTTAGTGCCCTAGAATAAAGATAGGGTATATACCATCACGCTATCCCATAAGGGAGCTCACCAGTAGCCTTAAAACTGCAAGTAAAATTAAAGTTCACGCATGCAGACCTTTGCTTATACATTTCTGTGATCTCCATTGCCTCTGCAAATGATTCGTGTTTCACTCAGATTGCATTTCTCATTTAGTAGATTTTAGGCTGTAGTAGACGTACTTTAGATTTTGGTGGGTTGCATTATGTTGTGTAGTGATTAAAACTACATTCAATTTGGGTGAATGCAAAGAGAACTGATTTAAAAGGCTTGTGGAAAACCAATCACAGAGATAGGAGTTTTTGAGTTTGCAGAGAGACAGAACCGATTCAAGACCCACTGAAAATGCTCAAAATCAAGGAACATGATTAGTCTCCAGAAAGCATTGGCAATTTGCTTTTAGACCAGCTGAAAGTGCAGTTGAACATCAAAAACACCTAGCTTCAGAGTGCAAACAGCACACTCTTTGTAGCTAATTACAATCTGAATGTTGATGACACAAAATTAATAGTGGCCTTTTTTACAATCCATGGTCGATTATGCCAGTGATCCAAACATCAGCTTCATAAATGTTGTTTGCGATCATTGGTAGATAATGCCAGCGATCCAAACATCAGTTTTCTGAATGTTGTTGCAGTCCTTACCAACCTATCAAGTGGTAGGGCAAGCCAGAAGGCACGTGTTGCTCTTCAGGTAACGTTCCAAACCAAATTTCAATCTACCGTTAAAATAAAAATTGGCATACTAACATAAGATTTCCATGAGGCTTAGATATAAAAGACACATTTTTATTAAGGTTCATAGAAAGTGTACTATAAAATAATGGTACTTTAAGCAAAATATTTTGAAAACTGGCATTTATGCGAGTGAAACCATGTGCAATATGAAAGACGTCATGAAAAAAAAGTGTGAAATGCAGTAGAGAAATAAAAGTGATTAAGATTTCTGTAAGAGTTTAAGCTAATTAATGTAGGGTTATAATTAATAAGTTTTTACCCCTGGTTTGCTTTATATTACTCTAAACTAGAAATTGGTCAGTTACACATATTTAACTGAGAAAATATCAGAGTCTATGTTATCGATTAAAGGTTTAGAATAGACCATTGCTTAAGAAGAACAGAGAAGCTCAAAAATAAAGGACAGGGGAGAGAGGGGGAGGAGAGAACAGAGAAAGAGAGAGAGGGGGCAGAGAAACAGGACAGAGGGGGTGTGTGTGCAGAGAAAGGGAAGGACATAATGGGAGAGAGGAGTAGGATAGAGAGGGAATGGTGGAGAAAAAAATGTAAAGGCAGAAAAAAGAAGAAATAGGATCAATAGAGTAAATGAGAGAGAGAGGGAGGGAAGGGGAATAGACAAAGAGAAAGAACGAGAGAGATAGGGAAAGGAGTGATAAGGGAAGGACAGAGAATGGGAAAGACAGAAGGAGAGATAAAGAAATACAGCAAAGGAAAATCACATTCAGAAGAGAGAAAATAAAGGGCAACGAGAAAGAGAGTGAGAGAGTGAAAGACAGAGAAAAGGACAAAGAGAGGGACAGAGAGAGAGAGAGAGAGAGAGAGAAAGAACATAGAGTCAACACGAGATTTTTTTTTTTAAGCCATGGAACTCTGATTATGAGAGTATAAGCATGTGTTGACATTTTATCAGCGAACATGCGTTGAATAGAGCGTGTATTTAAAGGTGTACAGTTTAAAGGGGTTATTTGCGTTCATATCCACCACGTTTTCTTTGCAATACATAACTAGCATCCTGAATCTATCTGCTTAGCAAAACACAATAATAGTGAAAAATAAAACCGGAGTTTCCACTAAGACAAGTATAGCGAGATAGAAAGTTGCATTTTTCGGGATCATTTACATGGAAACCTCGTGAAAAGCCAAAAGCTGGAACCTAAGCTCAAACGATGTGGAGTCTTTCGGCTGCTTGAGAATAGTGCAACTGGACTGAATTAATTCCCCTTGTGCGTGCTCGCTGAAGTTAGTCAAACTTTAGAATCAGGATCGGTGTGCGTAAATCTGATGGCGGCTTGCATATGATATAAACCGCGCCTGTCCAACTAGAGTGGTTCTGCCATTCTTTTTTCTTTCCTCTCATTTCTCTCTTCCTTCCACTTCATTCTTTCCCTTTTCACCGCCTTCATTCTTTCTTCTTTCCTCTCTTCGTGCTTTTAAACATACATTTCCTCGTTTTGTTCTTTATAAAATCTTTGTCTCATTATTTTAGTTAAATTATGTCAGAATGGATTCCTCTTCAGAGACTATCCAAGTTAGAAAGGATAGATTATAGTATGTGCCAGCCAAATACTAGCACAAAGTTTGGTGTGTTGTAGTTAAAGACTAACATCAGAATTTGGTGTGTAGTAGTTAAAGACTAACATCAGAATTTGGTGTGTATTAAAGACTAACATCAGAATTTGGTGTGTATTAAAGACTAACATCAGAATTTGGTGTGTATTAAAGACTAACATCAGAATTTGGTGTGTATTAAAGACTAACATCAGAATTTGGTGTGTGTTAAAGACTGACATAAGAATTTGGTGTGTAGTAGTTGAAGAGAGAAAGGTTGGTTTGTAGTAAGTAAAGACTGAACCAGAGTTTGATGTGTAGTAGTTTGTAGTTATTTGTTCTTATTGCCTAGCTGGAGTGGGGAGACGGAGGAGCGGGAAAGGTAGATGAATTTATTATTTCCAATAATGCCTTGCAGAGTTAAACAATGACAGGAATCATTTTATGGTGTGTTAATCAAGACCAGTCCTCTTATTGCTCTCAAATATGGGGACAATACATAGATGGAATAATTATTCATATTTATTTTTTTTAATTCACAATTGTTTCACTTTTTTCTCTCATATGCATGTTCAATTCATTTCTAATTTGGATTTGTAGGTTCCATGAAAATTTCTGTAGGATTCTGAGAACAGTTTTATGATATGTACGCCAAAAAGAGTAGAAAAGTGTTTAAAGAACTTAGGAAAATCTAAAGCTATAACAAATACTTCTTCACAACATATAGTACCATTAAATTAAGAAATAAATCAAATTCAGCTCTGTCAAAGAGACAGGCAGACAATATTTTTGTCAAGTGATGAAAATCAACCAATCATAAAAAATATTTTCGCATGCAATAAAATGTCAGTATTTGAAAACATAGGTGTTAGCACACACACACTCCTTCCCAACCCCCACCCCCAAACACACTCACATACACAACAAAACCAGACAGAAAACAGACATTAGTCTTAAGGAAATTAATTTATCGTTTTAATTTTTATTTATCATTATTATTGTATTAGACAAGTCTTTAATTCGTCACATAGCTGGCTTTTTTTTCACGAACCTTGAACAGTAACTGTTGAAGTGTTAAACAAAAGAGGGAGAATTATTACATTTGCTGTTCGTTTAAAACAAGCGCCGTGCAAATAAGCTATCAACAAGCACCATGCAAATAAGCTATCAACAAGCACCGTGCAAATAAGCTATCAACGAGCATCTTAGAAAGAAAATGGGCGACTGATTTATAGTGAGTGATTTCACGATTATTTCATGACTGTTTAACTGACTGATAGATATAATGATAGATAGATATAATGATAGATAGATATAATGATAGATAGATATAATGATTGATTGAATGATAAAAGGCAAACGGTTTGAAATGCTAAACCATGTGGACAATCTCATTAGTCCGAGAAACGGTAAGTCTATAATAATTACAGACATCTTGTTTCTCGTACAATTGGGATCAAGGGACATGATGTGACATGTCAAATGTTTTTATTAAGGAAAGAGCAATATGCTCTAGTGACCACAATAAAGTCGGCAGCTATAACGGTCTTTGAGAAGTGACAAGAAGCGCGGAAACAGTTAAACATAATGAGTGTGTCGTCAGCATGGCGCTCTGAAATACTGATGATTTGAAAGAGTGTCTGTGCGCCTGAGTGCGTGCATATATGTACACGGTGCGTGTGTTTGCGTGCGTTGTGTATTAGCACGCATGCGTGTATATGTGCGTAAGTAACTAGCCTTGGGGCTAGGTGGCGGGTGAATAACTGGTACGGAAGAGAGGAGTTGAGAAAGATAAGAATGACGTTGTGGCGTACATGCTCTCGCTCGATCTCTAGTAAGTTATCTCCCTTGCCCCTATCAGGTCGCGCTCTGTTACCGTTTACTTATCACCTTTGGCGCAAGTCAGCGAAAGTTGAAAGAGGCCGACTAAGCAGAAACAAGCCAGTCTGTATTTCCTTGTCAAGACACTGAGCTAAAATTATTGTCTCCCGAACATATTTG
This sequence comes from Sinotaia quadrata, assembly GCA_028829895.1. Taxonomy (NCBI): domain Eukaryota; kingdom Metazoa; phylum Mollusca; class Gastropoda; order Architaenioglossa; family Viviparidae; genus Sinotaia; species Sinotaia quadrata. The sequence continues at coordinate 108,102,565 of CM054178.1, forward strand.
AGAAACTATCCAATCTTCTCTGCTTCGAACCACAGGGCTCAGTCTGTATTTTAGAATGAGAATTATTGCTGTTATTACTATGGTGATTGTACTGAGTGAGAACTTTATATTATACAATGTTAACATTCAACAAACACACACCGCAAGAACAAAAAACACCACTTCAACATTAGAACAATTAGGGTAACCGTATACAAATATAAGACATAAAAGTCAAACATTCTAAATGACCTTACTTTTAAACTCTCCATGCATTGCGGTTTTAAATGCAAGCGAACTAAACAAGTTTTCCTAATGCTGTAAACGTTTTACTACTTTGACATGTATTCTGCTGCAATGGCTTCACATATATAATTATGAAATACGATTCTGGCCTCTTAACCAGATGGTCGTGGGATAAAGTCCTAATAGGTTTTAACTTCATCTGTTGTTGTCGTCAGATTTGAACAAGAAAGTTCGCTGGCTGCGTTCCCCCCCCCCCCCGACTTCTTCTTCTTCTTTTTTTAAAAAATATTTATTCCTGTAACCAGTCATTTGCTGGGTCTTAAAGTGACTCATTTTGTTTGTGTTTCTGATACCTTTAAGTTTCCTGGCTAGCATTAAATTAATAATTTAGTAACTTCGTTATCTGTGTAAACATGACTGATCTCTCTGCATGCATGGAAAATATAACAATATTTTGCATATATTTTCATCCATATGTGATATCGCGCCATGTTAATTGAAGAATACAGTTACCATTAACACTTTCCTTCTGTCCACAGGCTCAACTTTCAAACATTGCTTTTATACAAGAAACTGTTTTTAAGTTATTGGCTCCAGAGGTCACCACAAGTCTTTGTAATTAGCTGAAATATCCTAATTAGAAGCATGCGAGATACTTCTCTACATTAGATAGAATAATACTGGTCTTGATATTTACTCATCCCGTACAGCCTAACCCCAACTTATTTCTCTTTCTCTTTCGAAAGTGAAAGTGAGGTATATTCAACAATAAAATTTCAAATATATTTACAGAAGAATGGTAATATTCATTTATTACAAATATATCTCTGTATGAGTGTTAGTGTTGACTTGTTACAAATGTGTCTATATATGAGTGGTAGTGTTGATTTGTTACAAATGTGTCTGTATATGAGTGGTAGTGTTGACTTGTTACAAATGTGTCAATATATGAGTGGTAGTTTGATTTGTTACAAATGTGTCTTTAAATGGATTAGGGAGTCTTGGATTTGATTTTTTAATAAGGCAACTATATGCACTAGGATTTAAAATTTCAGATCACTTAGGTTTTGCCTTTATTTACTATGTGTCAGGGACATACGGAATGGCTGCATACATTGTCTGGTTTTCTATTGTTCATCAACTAACCAGTCAGTGTCATTTTCTTTTGTTTCTCTCTTTATTATTAAAAAATAAAGTGCGACACTGTATATCATATGATTCTTTGGCACCAGAAAATAAAGGATACAACTCCACAGTCATTCTTTTTTTTTTGTGACGTCACATGGGATATCTTCAAAAGGCAATGGGCAAAGTTATTCATAAATACTCGAGATATTTTGTGACGTCACATGGGATGTCTTCAAAAGGCAATGGGCAAAGTTATTCATGTATATTCGAGATATTTTGTGACGTCACATGGGGTGTCTTCAAAAGGCAATGGACAAAGTTATTCATATATACTCGAGATATTCTAAACACGTATATGAGAGCAGAGATATCCAAACTGTGTATTGTGTAACATTTGTATCATACTTCGTATATGATCGTAGATCTAACTGACACATACTGATACATTTTTAAAGGGGAGGGGGGGGGGAACGATCTCTTTCAGCTAACAATAGTAACTATTTCACGATGCATTCAGGGAAATCATTCTTTCATTCCTGCTTTCTATCATAATTTTTTTTCTCTATCAGAATTCTCGACTTTCTTTCATTTTTAATTTCCTAATTACAATGATTAGTAAGAAAATTCCTATTATCACAATAAATCCATTGTGGTCACTGTTCAGTAAGTTGGAACGTCTACTCCCACTCTCTGGATGGATGTGTGGGTGGATGTCTATCCTGAGAAGAAATGATCATTATTCTGTTACTTTTGTATTTATCTTTTATTTAATCCAGATGTTGCAGCTTATAATAATGTCTGTTAAGTTTATGATACAAGAAGGTAATTTGTTAAGATGATTGTCATGTGACGAAAAAATGAACTCATACCAGCCCCAAACATTTCTTTTGGGAGCGGTTGGGAGAGTGGGGAGGTGATTGGCTTGTTGTGTTTAAGTTTTATCCATACCTTACTATCTACAAAATACTCACTAAGTAGACACTTATTTATTTGCTTTCAATAAATGCATGTTTTCAATGTTATTAATAATTAAAGTTAAAATAATTGTTCTTATTCGCAGGTTATAAGCATGAAAAACCTTAATAGTAAAAGCATCTGTTTACTGTAATGAGTTGAGTATACATGCCATGTACACACATCGTGCTACTACAGTTCTAGGACATCATCCGGGTGTGACTTTCAGAGTACAGTAATCCGGATAATTCAGTATAAGTAAACAATAAACGTCGTTACGTTTCTTTTGGTTAAAATAACCTCAGCAACTAGATTTTCGCAATATTTTCATATCCTAAACAGAGCACAGACAGCCGCTTTTACCATTTTAAGTATATACTGTCACGTCATTGTCTAGCTTCTAGCGACAGTCACGTGTTCTGAAGCAGGCGTGCTACAATATTTTGACAGCGCTCTAAATGTACGGTGGAAATAGGGGACAAGTTCGACACCATCTATGAGGTCATATATGCAATACTTGACAGTTACTCGTCCAAAATGATGCATCTGCAGTGCAACAAGTTAACCAATACAAAAGAAAGATCGTGGGTGAAAGAGGACTTAAAGTGGCACAGCAGGTGTATGCAGGTGCTAGATCAATCAGTAATCTGCTATCGCCGTCAGACCTGCTGCAGACGGTAAAAGCAGACGAGAGCGAGCATGATGTAACTGATCTTTTAAGTGCTAGGCGGACATTGCAAAATTCATGCTAATTTTTAAGAAAGTTGAAAGAATATATCGCTACAGGTTCAATAATCCTTCTTCAGCATGTTTGTAGTTGGCTGGACTTGTTTGTGACAGATATCAAAGTGTGTGACTTCATATATTCATTTATGGCCAGTAGGACCTGATGACATAATAAAAGTGGGTGAAGTGACTATTGTGCTAAGGTATTTTACTTTGCCTGCAATATTAATTGCATTGAGAAAGTATTTGGCCGTCTTTGGTGCAGAGACTGAAATAGTTTATAAAGAATATCGTAAATGTTCTCTTGAATATATGGGGGAATATACTTTCACCGTGGCAGATTGATTAAATTATTCATACACTATCAGCCAATTGATATTTACTTTATAAAGAACTGTGTAAAATTCTGGATAATATTAAGGCAAATACTTTATTCTTTCACTGAGAGTGAATGTGTAAAAATACATTTGATTTAACTTAATACCCTGTGTAGATGTGATAATTGAATGATTTAAGATAGATAGATAGATAGATAGATAGATAGATAGACAGACAGACAGACAGATAGACAGTTTCAAAGATTCCAATTTTCTAGAGAAGGAACTGTTGATGTTTTATGTTAACCATTTTGTATTCCATGTATGCATTTAGGAAATTTCAATATGAAGAATGATACTTACTAGAAAGGAAACTGAAAAGGGGGTATGTTTTAGGCAGACAAACCAAACCAAACACAAAAACAAATGATAATAAAAAGCCTGAGATCACTGCTAAACTGATATTATTTCAAGCTGCAGTAGACTATAGAAAGCTGTAGAATTTTGTGATTAAAATCTCAGATAACTGCAATGTTTCATATATTGCAAAATCTTTTAAGATGTTTGGCAGAGAGAGGGAGAAAGAAATTTTGCACAGAAACAGAGAGGCACCACTAAAGTCAAGGAAAGAAGTCTGCAGATAACATATTTAGAGATTTTCACTAACAGATGTTTTAAAGGAATGTGATTTATATACATTAATAGACGTTTTATACTGAACGTGCTGTTTTTATGTAACTGAATTTTAGTCACAAGACATGACGTAACCTTGACTGCTATAGATTTATTTTTATCCTATTTTGATGTAATAAAATAACTTATGTAACTGTTGTGCTGTGCTGTTAACATGCACTACCAGAAACATTTCTAATGAATTTCACCATAGAATCCGTGTTCCTTCCAACTTATATTTTCAGTCGTCTTGAGTAAGGTTTTATAATAGAGTATTACTGCATGATAATCAAATGTGCTTGGAAATGTCCAGACTTTTACCTAAAGTTGTATAGTTAATATCAGGTCGACAATTAATATCAGGATATTGAAAGTAAGTTTACTAATAGATGGTTTGAATTTCGTGATCAGTGTACCCATTTCTGTCAATGATCAGTGTACTCATTTCTGTCAATGATCAGTGTACCCATTTCTGTCAATGATCAGTAGTACAACTAGGACCACACACTGACGTTTTCAAAGCATTGAAAATTATGAATGTGTAGGCCCCTACTTGAGTGCACAATTTTAGATCGGTCTCTGATCGATATGTGTTTAATATCTTTGTTATTATTTTTAATAAAATATATTACATAGTAGTAATGCATTTAATGCTGAATATCCATATTATATAAACAAATTGTATTTTTACTTTCTGAAATTAAAAAAAAAGACATCTTTATGCTGTTTTTTTTATTCTGAGAAACAAATAAATTATTCTTCTTCGAGGATCTCGCTTATTCTAGGCAGCGATCAGTCGACATAGGATGTTACTGGCACTATCTGTATATTTACGTGTACGAAATGTTAATAGTTATGCGCGACATACATACACACACGCACATACACATGCATGCAAGCAATTTATTAATTAAACATTATGTGAAAGATAATATAAAATAAACAAAATTGAAAGTATTAATCAATTCATAACAATACGGTCGAACATCTACACAGTTTCATATATATGTGTGTGCGCGCGTGCGTATCATTAGAATATTTATTATTAACTACGTATCCAATCTCAAACAGCACATCTTACAATAAGTGAAGACAAATCCCGTCTTGTAGTCTTTCTTCGCCATACACAAACGCGCGCGCACAATACGCATCTATTTAAACATACTGTCGCTGGAGAAGAAAAGAGACACATTTTATGACTGAAAATAGATTCAAGTCTTGTGAGTGCATGCAAAATAAATATTATACGTGGGGAAACTAACTAGCTTACAGATAAGCTTTCAAGAATGTACATTAGCTTGCATTTGTTCTGCGTCCTTTCGTTTCCTTCTCTTGTTTATTGTACAAAACAAAAACTGACATGCTAACCGCGTGACTTAAACGATCGGACACATTTGTTTCCTTTCATTTCTCTGGATAATTCGTGACGTCAATTTCTAAATTTATTTGAATTCGCAGATCGTATTCTCATCTGAACGCCAGTAGTCTAGTTCAAGAGACATCCAGCAATCTAGTTCAATGGACAGCAGGTAGTCCAGTGCAAAGGACAGCCAGGAGTCTAGTTCAGTACTCAACCAGTAGTCCAGTTCAAGAGACATCCAGCAATCTAGTTCAACGAACAGCAGGTAGTCCAGTACAAAGGACAGCCACTAGTCTAGTTCAGTACTCAACCAGTAGTCCAGTTCTGTATTCAGCCAGCAGTCCAGTTCAAGAGACGCACAGTAATTCAGTTAAAGAGATAGCCAGTAGTCCAGTTCAACAGACAGCAAATAGTCCAGTTCAATACTCAGCCAGTAGTCCAGTTGAATAAAAGCCAACAGTCCAGTTCAACAATCAGTATCCAGTTCAACAAGCAGCCAGTAGTCCAGTTCAATAATTAATCAGCAGTCCAGTTCAATGGACAGTCAATAATCCAGATCAATGAACAGCCTGTAAACCAGTTCAATGAATAGCCATTAGTCCAGCTCAATGAACAGACAGTAAATTCAGTTCAATAAATAGTTAGTAATCCAGTTCACAGAAGAGCCTGTAGCCCAGTTCAATGACAGTCAGTAGTCCAGCTCAATAGACAGTCTGTAATTCAGTTCAATGAATAGCCAGTAGTTCACTTCAATGGACAGCCAGTAGTCCACTTCAATGGACAGCCAGTAGTTCACTTTAATGGACAGTCAATAGTCCGGCTCAATGGACAGTCAAAAATTCAGTTCAACGAATAACCAGTAGTCCACTTCAATGGATAGCCAGTAGTCCGGCTCAATGGACAGTCAATAATTCACTTCAACGAATAGCCAGTAGTCCACTTCAATGGACAGTCACTAATTAAGTTCAATAGACAGCCAGTAGTTTACTTTAATAAACACGAAGTAGTTCTCTTTCTGGAGTGAACAGTGCATTTCCTGGAACAAATCCACATTAAGATCGACGTATATCAGTGCAGCATGTTGTTCCTTTATGCAGGATCTGCACTTGTCCAATGAATTGAGTCACTCATTGACGTCATATGATTTCAAGTTCCTTCATGGCAGTTTGCACAATCTGCTGGTTTTGGACATGTCTTTACTATGAGGAGAATCCAATCATGTCCAGTCTATTTTGTCTAATCCACTGAAAAGACCACACGATTTATTCGAAAACTCCATCTATAAAACGCAGCTAAAACTTGGTTTTAAAGATAAGCCATGGAGTCATTCATTGGTTTTAGAGATTAGCCATGGAGTCATTCATTGAGTTTAGAGATTAGCCAAGGAGTCATTCTTTGACAAATATTTCTACCCTTTCCTTTATTTGTCACTTGTTCTTTTATATTTATTATCCATATCTGTACCATTATACTTTTTTTGTTATAAGTGTGGAGCACTTGATCATATTGCTGACATTTGTATGATATGTTTTAAATAGACGTCATGTGAAAAATAACAGGGACCCTCCCCTAAAACGGATTATTAGACTTTGGCTGGAGTATTATCACAATTAAATGATACTGGTCATCACTCCTAGTGGAATTCAATAGCATAAATTCCTGTGAACCCACTCCAAATCTTGCTGTGAATAAACAATTTACTGCATGATGCAAGCATCCCCAAGAAGTTAGCCATTTAGGGTCAGTCAATGGCTGCATACTGGCCAACTATAATTGACAACTGGTCATCTGCTGGCCAACTATAGTTGACCAATGGTTGCTGAGCTAATACAGAGAGAAACCCATGTTGCAAAAAATATTTTTTCGCAATCACTTGCCGAGTAACTCCATAAGAAATAAGATGTGTTCTTTTGCTCAGGTCTCTGCCCCTCGGGAGTTGCATGAAAAGACCTTATCATGAGTAAACCACAGAATTATAAGTCTAAGACTGTAATTTTCATGTTTCTTTGAGGATAAACAGAATGTAAATTTTATGTCTTTCTTTTAGCTGAACAACAATGTATTTCAGTTTTCCTGTCTACCTTGTGTGCTGTTTTAATTCTAAGTTATCATTGTTATTTTGTTCAGTAGAAATACTATGCAATTTATAATGATTGATTTATTTGTAATTAACTTGCTAATCATTGTCAGAACTTTGTAGTAAGTCTGATGCAATGATTTTGGATCTATGTAGAATATCATTATGATTCAGAGCCATTTTCATCATAATCTTGATCAGTAAAATGTTGCTTATGACTTAGGGATTTTTCTATTTATATTGTTTATCTGTAACTACCTTGTTGATACTGCATAACTATATCTGGAAAATGTAAATGTAAGTTTAATTTGTTAATACCATATAACTGTATCTGGAAAATGCAAATGTAAGTTTAATTTGTTAATAACATATAACTCTATCTGGAAAAGCATGTATTTTGTGAAAGGACAAGTAGCTGAATTCATTGTTCACTTGTGATGAAATAAATGATTGTGTTCAGAAATGTAAAATATATTCTGAAGAATTATTAATGTAAAAGTTTGTCAGTTCCTGCCCATCTGAAATTCTACAGAAGAACTATGGTGGTGTTTCTACAGCCATAGGCAAACTCCCTTTGGTACTTTACTCCTTCCTTTGGTACTTTGCATCTACCATGATACACCTGTTTTCACTGGTAAACTGGACACAACACACTGTTTTATGAATTAGCGAAGCCAGCCAGCATGCATTGTTTGCTAGCCAGAGGCCAGCCAGCATGCATTTTTTTTGCTAGCTGGAGGCCAGCCAGCATGCATTGTTTGCTAGCCGGAGGCCAGCCATGAAGTTGTGATGTCGTCTACCACAGGAGGAGAGAGACAAACCTCATCAGGTCACATTGACCCTTTTTACCCGGAAATATTTGACTTTTTCCATTTCGTGATGTACCTTGTTCACGTGTCTGAATGCAATCGATTGAAATAACTTTGTTAGCAGATACTGTTGTTATTTCCAAAAACACTATCATAAATGGTTAATAAGGAAGCCTTTTCAGGCCTGACACTCTAAAGAACTATCCATAAGTATATGTTAGTTTGTGCATTTTCTGATGTCAAATATTTTTGTATATGTCATTATTTGTATTTTATAATGTTAAATTGATGTATAGTGTGTAGTTAATTGTTTTGTTAATACATTTTATTTCTTTATTTGTCAACCTATGTTATATTAGAACTGGGTTAAAAGGTTAGAGTAGTGTGGGGGCTTAATAATTAATAAGATGGGCAGTATAGGCCTTTGTTTTAGAGGGTGTTCACGGCTCTGTTTTTGGACGTGTGTCAGGTCAGAGTTATTCTGTAGTGTTCATTACAATATTAGGAATTACTCTGGGAAGAGTGCAAGGGGTACTCTTCCAGTCCGTCATCCACAAGCTGAGAGGTACAAATTATCAGAGATGTAGGGACGATAATTTTCTCGTAATTAAAGAGGACCTCACGTAATAGTATAAAAATACACGTTGCACATTCATTGGTTTTATAGATTAGTTATGGAATCATTCAATCATTTAAAACTGACACATGACCAAGGCCATCCAGTCCAATTAACAATACTGATGTTATAAGCTTTCAAAACAACTGATGTTGTTATAAGCTTTCAAAACAAGGAAAAAAGGAAGACAACAAATGATTTGAAAAAGCAGTGATTCATTTACCAGGACACACAATTTTATGATTTCAAGCATTCGATTTTTTTTAATAGAAGGATAATTTTTTTAAGTTATATGATTGAAAAGAACATCCAATCCACTAAATGACATCAAAGATAAAATATGATTTAATATTTAAAAAAACACACGATCCACTGAATACCCCCCCAAAAAAAAAAATAAAAAAAAATACAACTTTGTATGATTTCAAAAAGACATTATATCCCTGAACATAGTGGAATGCGTCATTTGAATCAAGGATTACTCTTTTCACAGTTAATAAATTCAAATTAATGTAAATTTATCATTACTGACCAATTAAAAATATTTTGCTGACATTGATTTTAGTAAATTAAAAGAAAAATGTTTTAAAGATAGTTTGCTGATAAAACTCACTTGAGAAACAAGAGGAAAAGTTACACAATTAAAATTAATGTACACTCTTGTCACATACACAGGCTTAACTATCGGCAGTGGAAAATTTAGAACAAAAAATCAGCTCCCAAGCGCTGTAAACGAACGACTGAACTAACCATTTCTGCCTAAATCCAGTACACAAGACACATGTCACCCATCATTCTCATAAAATATAATTATCGAAGCTCAATACAGGCCCAAATAAACGAATCGGGTGGGCTGTGGACAAGGACATGGAGAAAATAAAGGAGAGGGAGTAATGCATAATAATTCTCTCTAACAGATTAGGCCCACACATGATGCTTCAGATGAACTGCATGCTTACAGACATTTATTTAACTCAAACAAACCGAACTATTGTGCACCAAGCGACGTGTGCGACTGTAGCGCGCACTCATGCATAACCACATTAGACCAGCGAACTCAAGTGAAGTCAGCCTCAATCATAAACGCAACGGGAAGTCTTCATATCCAGCCAGGCGTTAAGGCTTGCAGTAAGTCAAAACAGCAAAGTTTACTCATTTAAAGGAGATAGAAAGAAAAGAGGAGAGAGAGACCACGAGACTGAGAGAAACCGAGAAAGAGAGGGAGGGAAGCCACGAATGGGTGGGGGAGATTGGGGAAATCTGAAAGATCTAACGAATTTTGTCAAGAAAGGAGAGAATAAGAAGAAAGGCCGAAAATGTACAACTCCAAACAGCCACACTGGCGGCTTGCGACAGTGGAGTGAGCTCCGTTTCTTGAACGCGACACGTTTGACAACCCTGGGTTTTTATCAGATTCTGCAGTCGCCTCGGGTGGAATCTGTATGAAAGGCTTCGTGCAATACGTTTGGTTTTGTTGTCAACACTTAACACTATCAGTTAACTCTACCCCGAACGCACCTGAGTTCTCTGACCTTTGCACTCGGAATGCAGTGCCTGCCAAACATCCAAAAGCTAACAAGTTATTTTAATCAGTTTTGATAATTGCAACAACAATAAGCATGTTGAAATGTTGGCTGGTATATTACATTTTTGGATTTTCCCACCATCCAATGCACATTCCAAGACTGCCAAGCACATTATTTTAAATTTAATTAATTCACATTTAAAAAACATTTTTAACTATTTTTTTTAAAATCTCCGTTTCTCAGTGTCTCTCTCATAGATAGATAGAAACATAGAGACAGACAGACAGATAGATAGATATAGATAGATAGATAGATAGATAGATAGATAGATAGATAGATAGATAGATAGATAGATAGATAGATAGATAGATAGATAGATAGTGTGAATAACAGGTTGGGTTAACCTCCCACTCTAGTGAACTAATAATTAATTTTCATTTATATCGTCTTTTGCAGTCTGGGAGACTGTCAAGCACTGGAATCAACAATTACTCTAATTGTTCTCTTCTGGGTGTTACTCGTTCAGAGTAAAATACAATCCTGTTAATCAATATTAAGCAAGATATTATAGTATTTCTCTGTCGTCCTCACACATATTCCCATTCCACTTTGAGGGATTTCTTTCCCCAAAGTATGTTTGACTGACTTTTAAGATTAATTATGTTTGGCAGCCCCCACCCTCAAACCTACATACTTCCTTAATCAATTCATTTAGCCAAAGAACAAATCAACAGTTTTATTGATATACACAACTAAATAATTAACAAAATCATGTGTACACTATTTACAAGAAAATAACGAAATTACACATTAGTACTTGATAATTAACAACTTAAATCTTTTCTTTAGCAAATATCATTCAATTCATAAGATTTTAAATTATTAAATGTCTTTTCACAGTTTGTATCAGAGTCCTAATACACTAAATCCTTACTAAATATTTACATCAACAATATTAATAAATAGAAAATCAAAGAAAGACGTTACAACATTGATCTGAGAGCTGGACATGCATTCACTTGATTATTTATGTGTTCATTGATGTGGACTCATTGCTGAAGCTACCAGGCACATAGCAATACAGACGCTGAGAGGCAGCTACTCACACTGTTAACAATGCATAGAATGTCCGAACCACATATATAAATCAACCACATATATAAATCGACAAACCAAACTCACAACCTACACGGATCCGTCTGGGCTTTAGTGCATCACTACACCGACTCATCTAGCTTTTCTTGGTGTCGTCCAGTGGTCGTCTGCCTCTAGTGTCTTTGCCACTCGAATTCAAAGTCGTCTGTCTATATCTCATTTTACCAACTGGGGGAAAGAATCTCCATGGCCATCTCACCAATGAAGGAGGTGTTTATGTGTGTGAGTGAGGCGAGGAGAGACAGAGACAGAAGGAGAAAGATCTGATAGTTTATTGTTTCATAAACGACTATAGACACAAAATAAAGGTAGAAGCTAGATATATTTATAAATATAAAAATACAACTTTATTTTATTTCTAAATATTAACAAATAATATCAGAAAAAATATATTAGTGTTACATTATATAAAACACCTATAACAGAGATAGATAGGTTTAGGTAAACAATTTATCTCAACTTGTAAGAAAAGTGATGGACAAAAAATTATAAATATTAAACGATTCTTTACCAAAACCTTAGTGACACTAAATAAATGGACAGCTAATTAGGAATGCTGAAGTACTGAGATCTGTGAGAGAGAGGGAGAGAGAGTCAGAGACAGACATACAGAGAGACCATGGATAGATGAAATTTTTCATGTTGCATTAAATAATTTTCAATTTCGCCCGCGCTCTTTGTTATTTCCTACGTCGCTCAGATCATAGATGCCTAGCTGTAGCTGTGGGTGTGGCTAAAACAACAACAACGTGGACGATTAGCTAACAAACAGCAGTGCTCTGTAAAGAAGTCTTATTTGAAATTTGGCACCAAGAAGCAACACATACACGCTTTGGGAGGATAAAACCTCCCTTGTAGTCACATCGTTATCTTTTCCACTTCTGGGCGAGGGTCGGGAGTAAAGTGGACACTTTCGTGAGCAGTTCACTTTCTGTCTGTTTACTTTAGGTGCAGGTTAAATGAATTACAATCTCTCATTTATCATCCCGGTACCTTACAGTGTTTATCAAGGAAATCTCCGTTGGAATCACTCCACCAGTCCTTACCCCCCACCCTCCAACATCATTACGGCAGTGGTCCATACGCACGAACAAAGCAGAGGATACGTGTATGAATGACCACATGACCATGAGTGCCAAAAGCAGAACCGCCTTGATGCACACTGGGTACATGATATGATGTTCGTGCCTGGAGGCAGACGAAACATAGAGGTGTAACATTTGACCTAATTATAGAGACACGTGATTCGGACTTCGCTTGTTAGGCAGGTTGAGATTTGGTTCAGTCAGATTCGAATGCTCTCATTCTGTAGACTACAAATAACTTTCTTGGCTTAACCAAATGTTCTCATTCTGTAGACTACAAATAACTTTCTTGGCTTAACCAAATTGAATCACGAACATTACAGCCGATCATTTGTAAATGTATCCTACCTTTCGCTTGACTTTGTGACGGTCCTACCTTTCGCTTGACTTTGTGACGGAAGGCAGGGGATTTAGTGTGGTGCGAAGTTTGGTTTAATAGTTCTGCTGTTTGCCATCAATTTGATTTATACAAATACACATTACACATAACTTATTGACGATGTGAGGGAGGAGTATGTGTCAAGAACATGTTTAATATTCCATATGTGAGAAATAAGATGGTTTGTCAGTCTGTGTTTTGCTGTGAGGAAAGTCAGTAAATGCATGGTGAGTTGTCAGTTTTGCTATGTGAGGTCTGTCAGAAGTGAGTGCATGGTGAGTTGTGAGTCTGTGTTTTGCTAAATCGGTACAGAGGACAATGATTAGTAACCAGTGATTAGAGAATGTCCCTAAAGAAAACAAGTCGGACAGTGAATACAAAAACACTAATTTTAATCTTAACTGAAGGGAAACATGAACGTTTGACCTTCGTGCTCAAGGTCACACTTTTCGCACTCTTTCCAAACGAACAGCAAGCGATGTAAGTATTGCTTCGTACATGTAAAAGTTTGTCAGAAATGCTCAAACTATCGTCTACATTACTGTTTTAATAACAAGGAAACTTTTTTTAAAAATGAGAAGATACATTGTAATGATCTACTGATCCCTGTATCAACAGTGTCGCTCAACACTGGTCTTTTAGTCTGGATAGCTTACTTTTGGTTTCGGAAAATTAAATAGAGTGCTTTCGCCACTAGCACAACCAAATCCACCACTTCATGACATGCTTTAAATACATCTTTACAGGTTTGTATGCGTCATACAGTATACATATAGCTGATGGAAGGGAATGCAGACCACTTAAATTCAGTTTTCTTTATGCACAAGCGGGACACAAGATGGATGCTTCCATTAAAAAGCTTTCGTGTGGAAAATGGAAATAAATATAAGCAAGGAATTGAATACATTCAAAACGGTTAGCGCTGACTTACTCGCCGTACCCTCCACCCACTCAAAATAAAACAACAAAAAATGAAACAAGCAAGCAAACAACAACTTTGCACTTTTTTGATGCAGTGACAGAACGAAATAAAAATGAAAATGGCTGTTTTCTCCTTTTCTTTGGGTTTCCTTTTTAACTCTTAGATTTTCCAAAGAGCATTGCTCTGTATTGTTGTCCACGTTTGCGTCATGTAGTCTAATTATACCAAAATTCTCTCCCTCCTTACCCAGTCCATACTACCAATTCCATTCGGTCTTCGTTTCCCTCCATTCCCACTCACAACCACCCCTGTCCTGGAAGAGGAGTAATGATGTCGAGGCAATGAATGGTAACTTTACACCTCATCACAGGGAATCGTGGACATTTAGTAACACGACACTTGTGTGGATCCAAGCAGTGAGGCAAGTCACGTCTAGAAGATGATTGTACTTAACAAGTCACGGCTAGATCATGTTCGTCACGCCTAGAGAATGCTTGTACTGAACAAGTCGCGACTAGAGTATGCTTGTACTTAACAATTATGACTAGAGTATGCTTGTACTTAACAATCACGACTAGAGTATGCAAGTGCTGAACAAGTCACGACTAGGTAGTATCTTGTACTGAACAAGTCATTACTAGATTAAGCTTGTACTGAACAATCACGACTAGAGTATGCTTGTACTAAACAATCATGACTAGAGTATGCTTGTACTTAACAAGTGACGACTACGTTATGTTTGTACTTAACAAGTAACGCTTAGATGGTATTTATATTCAGCAAGTTATGACTAAAGAAGGCATGTACTTTACAAATGACGACTAGGTTATGTTTGTAGTCAACAAGTCTCTACTAGGTGGTGTTTATACTCAACAAGTCGCGACTAGATAGTGTTTGTACTCAGCAAGACTCTACTAGATGGTGTTTGTACTCAGCAAGTCGCGCCTAGATGGTGTTTGTACTCAGCAAGTCTCTACTAGATTGTTTGTACTCAGCAAGTCACGACTAGATGGTGTTTGAACTCAGCAAGTCACGACTAGATAGTGTTTGTACTCAACAAGTCACGACTAGAGGATAGTTGTACTCAACCACTGACGATAAGTTGATGCCTAATTTATTGAATTTATTAAATTTTAATCTATGTATTAAAGTTTACAGCCACACAAATATTGCAGTTGCCCCATTCCTACCCTAACAAGTCAAACATTTTTCATGCAATGTGTGTGTGTGCGCGCGCGCGCTTGTTTAATTTCTTTTATGTTCAAGTGTGTGTATATGTACTTGAAAAAAAGATTCTCTAACCAAAGATGAATACGAAATGAAACTTGAAAAGATTTTTAACAGGACATGAGTGCACAGAACACATAAAACTGCCTCGATGTAGACTATAACAGGCAACATTTGAAGGGAGGTAAATGAGGTCCTATATTATGAAGAAAAGAAGGAGCTTATAAGCGCTTCTAGGAGTTCCCTAACTTCTTAACAAAGTTATGCCCGTAGCGTTATCTGCAACTGATATCAGTCGAGGCGGTCAAAACTCTAAGCAGCCACGATCAACAGTTAGACTTTGAAAGCAAGATGAAAGTGCCGGTCCATACGTCAATAGATTCTATCTTCTGTCCAAAACTAACGTGACCTTGAGAGCGAGAGTGAAGACAAATCTCAACAACAAGCACGGTTGTTGACAAGAAATGCAAGACCAGCGTCAACCCATGATAGACAATACTTTGTATCTGAAATTAATGACCTCATAATAGCACATCACTGTGTATTAGGTTGCACCTGCAGTGCAGCCAGCAAATGACTGTGATGAATGAAACTCGGCAATAGGAGAGAACTGGTGCAAGATCGCAAGACGTGATTATCTTCTCGTGCGCCCCTGCCTTGTTCAGCGTAATTCAACGCGCGATTAATTATCAGATATATTTTATTTTAAAATACAAAAACTATAAGTAACATTCTTCTTTAAATTTTATTTTTTTAATAAAAATATTGTTGTTGCTTTTAGGGAAATAAAAGCATACATTAATTTTAAAAGTAGAACACCACAAGTACATATAAAACACACACACACACACACACACACACACACACACACACACACACACACACACACATACACACTTACATACATGAATACACACCAATAAAAATTTAGGTAGATTAGAGTGTACATCAATAGTCAATCAAATGTAATAAGTTTAATGAAAGCATAATGTTGTTTGTTATTTGTCTGTTAGGTTAATTCACTAAAGAAGAAGAAGAAAACGACAAAAACTCATAACAGGTAAAAACAAAATATCATGAGCAACGTGAACATTTATACCGATGAAACTAAAATTTAATTTTATTAATTATATTGTTAAACTTATTTGGAGAGAGAAAGAGAGACTGAGAGAGGTGGGGGGGGGGGAATAACAGAGAGAAAGAAGGAGATTCAAACTTACATAAAATACATGTAAAATACAGTCTTGATTTCAATAAGAACCCAACCTCTTTCTTCTCACCCCACAAATCCATCTACACCGTCAGGAGCTAATTGCATTTAAATATATTGAGGGGTGAGGTTGCTGTGTGTGTTTTTTCCTCTGTCAGAACGCTGTTGAAGGCATCAGCAGCTCTCGACCAGACGGAACAGCTAAGGAAGGTACTATTGCTGAATACATTATCACACCAGGGGTTAGAGATTAAATCTGTAGAAAATTGACATGCTATGCAGTTAGAACTTTTTCTAGCATAACAAATGCAAATAACCGTCTGAGGCAAAAAATTCAGAATTTTCAATAAACACAACTTACAGGGCTGACTAAAACGCCACCTGCACGAGTGGGGGATTCTACAGGTAGCCTTTGTACAACCCGTAGCCTCAGCTTAAGATCATTCCATTTCATTGTAATCCTCCTCATCATCAGCAGCATCAAGAAAATTTATGCAGCCAACCTTGGTCAGCTCTAGGCGCTTAAAAATAGCGATGGACATTTTTATTACAACTTAAACAAGTACAAAAGCTTAACTTCAACGAGCTTACGGGATGTGTCGTCGCAAAAGTAGCATATAACTGTTAGTAATGGCTTCAGAACTAAGGGGAGATTAATACTGTACAGTTATAAACGAAAAGAAATAAAATACTTAAAAATTAGTAAACCTACCACAAACGAAGCAATCCATATGCAATGTATAATCAGCACCAATGATTTAGTATTTGCTAAAAAGATGAGTTTCTATTTTATGTTTGAGTGAAGTGACGGATTTCCAGTGTTGGACAGTGTGAGGACTGGGCCCTGATACGATACACTGATATACCTATGTGATACACTAATAAATCCATGTGACACTGCGATAGTCATCCGACACACACTGCGATGTCCATGTGATATACCGCGATACTCCCATTTGATAAACTGATATACCCATATGATACACTGCGTTACTCATGTGATAAACTGATATACCCATATGATACACTGCGTTACTCATGTGATACGCTGTGAAACCCTTGTGTTGCTCTAAAACAAATCGACCGACTGACTGTTGTGTATTTTGATCTCAAAGTGACATCTGTATAATATTTTTGAAAACACTGCATTTTTTTTTTTCAATGGTCTTGGTTCTCAAAACCATAACCCCACATAAAATGCAGAAGAATTCATAACTTAGGCCTCTCGGTCACCTTACCCCTCATGTTGTAAATACACGAAAACAGTCAGTACTTTTTCCCGTGTATTTGGAGAAGTAATAAACTCGATATGGAAGTGGCATTATGTTTGCTGACCCTTTTCTAGTTTGTTGCGACCTGGCTATTAATTTGCACTGTACTTTTAATACTCTGGTCATATGACGATGCTCGCTACCATAAATCAAGCCACGTGGTCGTTTTGTGTTGCAATACATCAAACAATCAAGGCAAGCAAAGGAAATATATCAGCGAGTGGGGAAATGAATTATAGGCCATTCTCTACTAAAATAGCGGTGTCTTCATCTTCTTTAAAAAGATTTTCCCTCCGACCGATTCAGTCTAGTTGTAGATAGCCTATTTACATCGAAACTCATTAAATATATATATATATATATATATGTTAATTTGACTGCTGATGTCTATGCTAGGATAACTGAATGAATGTCTAACATTTAAACAAACATAGCTGTGAACTGACGCAAATGTCAACACTCTTATGATTATAATTATATTCATAGGTTGTATATTTGATTGTTCAATTAATAAATTTATTGTTAAATTTATTAATCTTTTAGCACATATATTAAAACATTATGATAGACTAATAGTGTGTGTGAGGGCTCGTTAAATATAAATAAAAGACAGATTTTTATTACTCCTTTAGTAAGAATTTTCCACATGCAGAAATATTATGTGACAAAAACGTCTATCTCATTATTGTGTAAAGAGCAGAGTTTACGATACCCTTATAATCTGCCAAATGAGAGACATGTTGGCTTTGTGAGAATTATTAATAACTAATAATGATAACGAGCAAAGGGTGCCCAGAGGTGTCAAAATAGGTGTATTACGTTCACAGAAAGAGAAACAAAACTAAAACACTAAAATAAACCAATAATTTGTCTCTCTTGCATAAAACTTAAGAGAAACGAAACTAAAACACTAAAATAAACCAATAATTTGTCTATCTTGCACAAAACCCGAGAGAAAAGAAAACTAAAACACTAAAATAAACCAATAATTTGTCTATCTTGCACAAAACCCGAGAGAAAAGAAAACTAAAACACTAAAATAAATCAATAATTTGTCTATCTTGCACAAAACCCGAGAGAAAAGAAAACTAAAACACTAAAATAAATCAATAATTTGTCTATCTTGCTGCAGTTGGGAAGAGTTCTTATCAGACACTTGAGTGACACTTCAAGGGTACAGGAGTAGTGAAATTTACACGATACAAGCGATCATTTTACAAACGCTTTGAAAACTATTTTGACAAATTACACATGTAAAAATACTTTATAGCCAGTAAGAGCTAGCCATATGTGTCAATGTGTTTTATATGAAGCTTGATTTCTTTACATAATATTAAGGACATTGCGCCTTTTATACCGCAGGGTGTCAAGAACGAGTGGCCCTCCTTCCCAACAACATTTATTTTTTTATTTTTTTATTTTTATCCACGCCTTTGAATTATGCATAAAATGTTTAGCCTCTGACCAACTGCTAAAGCTCGTAATACACTGAGCTTTTGGGGGTCTCCAACTCAGTATGGACTCTCCTTCCGCCGTTCGTTATCCCACGGAACTAACTAGGATGGGTGTCTGGGACTGCCATTAGAGGAAATGGCGCGTAAAATGTTTAAATCTCGCCTAATTCCCATATCAAGCTTTCGCGTCTTTCTTTTTCTATCCAGCTGGCTGCGTCGCCTGGTCTCAGCACTAAGCGCAGACTGGCCTGGGATAAAAAAAAAAAATATATATATAATTATTTATTTTCAAAGGTGCAGCACAGTTCATAGTGTCTTTTCGTACAGAACCTCTAATAGTAGTGTGTGTGTGTGTGTGTGTGTGTGTGTGTGTGTGTGTGTGTGTGTGTGTGTGTGTGTGTGTGTGTGTGTGTGTGTGTGTGTGTGTGTGCGCACACTCGTGTTTCTGGATGTGAATAAACTAATAGAGAAAAGTGAAGATTTTGACAGAATGAGATTGCTAGAGACGAAGATGGCATAGAGTCCGGAGTGAGAGAGACACACAAAAAGTGAGACTATGGAGATATTCGAGAAAACGATTGCAGAAGAGCCGGAGAAAGAGAGATGAGACAGTAAGAGTTTAGGACAAAAAGAAAGAAATCAGAGAAAAAGAGTGCAGAAAACCTGGAAAAAGATTAGACAGAAAGAGCTTTGAGGAATTGGAGAAAGAGAGAGATGAGAAGAGGTGGGGAGAGAGAGAGAGAGAGAGAGAGAGAGAGAGAGAGAGAGAGAGAGAGAGAGAGAGAGAGAGAGAGAGAGATGAAGCAGAAAGAGTTAGAAGAGGTGTGGGGGGAGAGAGAGAGAAATGAAGCAGAAAGAGTTAGGAGAGGTGAGGGGAGAGAGAGATGAAACAAAGAGTTAGAAGAGGTGAAGAAGAGAAAGGGATGAAACAAAAAGTGTTTAGAAGCGGAGAAAGAGACTAGATAGACAGAGATTAGACAGAAAGAGTTTAGAACAGGTGGAGAAATGAGACAAAGAGTTTAGAAGAGTTGGAGAAAGAGAGAGATATTAGAAAGAAAGAGAATAGAAGAGATGGGGAAATTGAGAGATTTGAGAGAAAGAGTTTAGAACAGGTGGAGAAATGAGACAAAGAGTTTAGAACAGTTGGAGAAAGAGAGAGATTTGACATAAAGAGAATAGAAGAGCCGAAGAAAGAGAGATGAGACAGAAAGAACTGCTGGAATAAAGAGAGATATTAGGTTAGAAGCAGGAGAGAGTAAGGAAGAAGAATACATAGTAATCGGGGAGAGAGATAAAGAGCACAACTAAAAAATTAGAAAGTGTATACAAAGGTCGGGGAGAGAGAGAGACAGAGAGGGAGAGAATAGAATGCCAAAAGTGCAGAAAATGACTTCCTCGCCACCACCAAGATTGTTGCATTCAATTTTCCACATGTATTCAATGTCAGGCTGTTTTAATGATACTGCCCTTTTAAGAAGGAAAACCGGCAAGATGTAAAATAATAATCGAGTGTAAAAAAAAAAGGACACCCCCCCCCCCCCGGAGATGCATCTTTGTGTTTCAATAATCTGTGTAAAATCATCTTTAAATTCTTTCCATTGCTTTGTTGAACAGAGTTTATAAATCTGGAGAGATCGCAAATGTACAATAGATTTTTTTTTTAAGCCACATAATTAACTGCTTTTGCAATAGGATGATGTATTGTTTCACATACCATCTTATGTACTCGGTTATCAAGACACCTTAGGCACGAGCAGCTGCCGCAGCATATCGCATACAAGACCGACTTTTGTCCCATTTCAGCCCATCTCATACCAGTTAAGAGTCACTTCCCCTTGATATGCGTAGCTTTTTAACCAATCATTTTCCTTAATTTTTAATACATCGATCTGGGATTGAATCATACACTTCTTGAGCAAAAAGCTTTAAGCACTAGTATTTCTAAGCTCCATTCATATTTCCAAAATATGTGGCTACATCAATGTTTATGTATCACTTGAAAGTGAAGTGTTCTGGGCGACGGTGTTGCTTGAACTGGAAGGTGAAGCACAGTACCAGATGTGCACCTCGCCCGCTGCGACTGTGTCGTTCAGGTCCTGTGATCATGAACAGAAGGTCTAACATCTGAAGGCTGGGAATGTTCCCCCTGTGTTCCAGTGGACCTGCTGAGGTACTCATTGCACTCTGCTTTTCATACATCCACACATTTTACTTTTCTTCTCATCATACTGAGGAAATGGCATGAGGCGAAAGAAATATACTTTATATGAAATGGGTGTGAAGAATATTATTTGTACAAATATAAGAATAAGGCGGTTGACACATAATTTCTTTTAGAAACCTTGATTATCTTCCTCAACACAAACTGTGCATTGGCATTGAATCAGTAAGAAGACTGTTTGCTGTGAAAGGTATATTGTTTATACTTTATACCATGAAAAACTATTTCATGTAAGAGCAAAGAACCCAACATATACTGATATAGCTTTTTAATCTCATTGTATCGATGTTCACTGCCTATACTTCAACCTATTCCTTCCAACGAGAAATTCCCTACAAAGTCATGGATATAATAATTGCTGTAAACTGAAGTGTTACAGTTGTTATTAATGGAGCAACAACAATAATAGGTAAATATCCCAGGACTAATTTGACATTTATAACTTATTTCACTATTATAAACCATATAATAAAAAATGCCCACAAGTTAGATATTTTCAATACTCAAATAACAAACTGTTAATTATATATTTGGCTCAATCACTCAAATCATTATCTTGAATTCATTCACTCATGGATGACATTACAAAAACCAAAGAATAAATAAAGAGAATGAAGGAATGAGATATTCAACAATTATCTAACAGTTTTGGAATCAATGAGATGCTGCATTGTTTTATCAGCTCATTTTTATTCTAGCTCATCTGAATTATATCTTGAAACATGACTACTGTATAATTATTTTTAGAAAGTTGAATATAGAAATTTAGTACTGATAAGGCACTCAGTGTTTCTGATACTATTTCCAGAATGGGCTGCATATGTATTACTTGATGAATGGAGAAGTTGGTAAGTGGTTGTTGTTAAAATTAAGGTGTACAATGAATGTTGGGTGTAATAAAATTCCTATGATGTGAATATTGAAAGGCATTGCAGCATTTGGAATGTTTTGTTGTTGTATTAATGGATGGAGTGGTATTTTGAGTTGTAGAATGGATAATCCAGCTGTTCAGGCTATTTATATTGGTGAGTTTAATGAACTGTAGGACCAAAATGTAAAACTGTTTAATCAGACGTGGTTGGGTTGAAATTAAGCACTAGAGAAATTTGTTACCTCTTAGTGGTCTATTGAAGGTAGACAAGGCCTATATTATGAGACTTGGTTGCAAGCAGGAGGCATCTCTTCTTTAGCCCCTAACTTTTGTGCAGGACTTGTCTGCCAGTACTAATGCAGAATTAAGGAAAAGATAACCCTGATTTTGAAGGAAAGCAATTTGCATTATTTTTGTTTTCTGACTGTCGCTCTATTTCTTATTTGGTTGCTAAATTAATATAATAATAATTATTTATGTCTGAGTACTAGACCTGGTAAAGTGGCACCTTGAAAGATCTATTTGACTGAACATGTGGCCAGAAATAATGGGCCTAGTGTTATAGATAACTGTTGAAGAAACTTTATTTCTAATCACTTTGAATTTGACTAAACTCAAGTCCAGTCATAAATGCAATCGTTAGCTTATGGTAAATTAACTGACTAATAAAGAAAAAATAGAAATATTTTGTACATGTTTGCTATTGATCTACTATTTGAATTAGAAAATGCTTTATGTAATTGAACCATATATATTCACTAATTTGATTACATTGTACATTATACTTGTGAATTTTGATTGATGCTGTACTTCTTATGCTGTATGTTTGTGTAGAGTTTGTTGTGTGGTTTTTTTCCTCTACACAGATTATCTGTGGAACAGCCTATTTATGGGGGTATTGGACTAATTCAACATTTTCTTGAGTGGTCAAGGTGTAACAGGTTCAGTTTGGAAGTTAGCCCCTATACTATAAACAGCCCTGTTTATCCAGCTCCCACATCTTTGATCACATACACCCATCCACTAATGCTTTCATTCATTCATCCATCAATTAAAACTTTAGTTACATTTACACATGTAGACAACTCTCATTTGACTTGGCCATAAGTACTATTCCTTCTGGTCTCTGGTACTCACACTGTTGCACTATACCCCTCCTCCCATGCAAACATTCTATAACCTTGACTCTATCTACATTACATGAATTTAATAATAAATTTAACAAAGGGATTAAATTTAAAATTAAAACTAGAATGCAACAAATAAAAGAATATGGTTGTCTTGATTATTATTCATACACATATTTTAATAAAGTTGAACCTGACTGACCTTTCTCAGGACATATTTGAGGCAGGGTAGTAGTAGTAGTAGTAGTTTCGCTATCTATGCACCCACAGGAATTGCTTTAAAACTTTTCATCTTGTCAGTGTTTTCGGTTTTGGGGGGATTCCTGTGGGGCCTTCCTCCTATCACTTGTATTCCAGGAGGGTGGGGTGTTGTGTTCATGCGTTGTTTTGTTTGTGTGTTGTATCTCCGTGTATGTCTGACCGTTGTTACGACTGTCGTCCGTGTGTTTTTGCGTGTTATCATGTGTTGTTTTTTTCATATTTGAGGCAGGGTTTCAGGCAGTCCTTTTATACCATTTCTGCTCTGGGAAAGCATTTTAGTACATCTTGCTGTGATGACAGTGAAAACAACTGTTATATCTAGGCACATGTTGGTACATCTTGCTGTGATGACAGTGAAAACAACTGTTATATCTAGGCACATGTTGGTACATCTTGCTGTGATGACAATGAAAACAACTGTTATATCTAGGCACATGTTGGCGCACTAATGCATGCTTGCATAAACTGGTCCATTTGGTCAGTAGGCTAAATATTATTTATTATAGCTTGACCTACCCAAGTTATATATGCACTAGTATAGTCACTCAAGGATTGAGTACTGAGTTTGGGTCAGCATATTTAGAATGGAGCTTTAGTTAAGAACAAAACCACAAGCACACCTATCTGAATTTATCAGTGACTTCTTTAAATCACTGAATCAAAGAATAAATTAATTATGAATATGCCACCTCTTGTACAATCACAAACACAAAAAAATAGCAAACAAAACCAAAATTCCATAACTATCAAGTGTTTACATGTATTTTTAATCACTCTATATTATATAAGGATTTATCATTTAGAAACAGAATACATGAACATGTATTTTCCAAGTAATCTTTCTTTCTTTTTATTTACATGGAATACATAACATACACTTTCAAAGCAATCAAGGCCCCAGGCTTTTCATAGTTTGGTCATTCAGATTTAAGACTCACATAATCACAATCAATTCATTGCAACCACCTAATGCAGCTCACTTTTGTCAGCAAACATTTATACTATTTATAACCATTGTTTCTTGTAAACCACAATCTAATGCTCAATAACAATTACACTGTAATTTCAGCTAGAGCTTCTCAAACCTGTTGTCTGCCCATTCTGTGTTTATCTCATATATGCAGCACCTCAAGACACCAGGTCTATAAATTCAAAGAGAATGTTTTAAGGGACAAAGAGTTGTCTCCACTTTGGTGACAAAATCGAAAGTTATTTTTTTTAATTCTGAAGTTGTCTAAAGAACAGAAAAATCAGACAAGAACATGGATACCACCTACAACAGTTCTACTGCTGATACAAGAAAATATAAATGTTGCAAAGTTAGCAATGTCTTTATCAATGAAAACAACTCTAGATTTCTTTGCAAATCCTGTTTCAAGTTCACAGCCTTCAACTTGTGGACTTCATTTGGTGATTAAATTATAATTGGAGGGTGGATACCCTTCAAAGAGTAAGTTCAATTTTACTGTCAAAAAAACAGGTAATGAAACAAGGAAGAGTCCAGTACACCAACTTAAATGAATTCTCTGGAATAAATTTATCATTTATAGCATGCAAGTCTACTGATCTTTATATGTCGTTTTATCTAACACTTTTAGGAAACCAGTGACTGATGGTTGCTAATGGTGCACCGTAACTGTAATTCTGACAGGAACCAGTTATCAATGACTGTTCATGAGGCACTGCAACTGTAATTCTCATCAAATGCCACAACATGGCAGTGCACTTTGGAAACTATGCTGAAAAAATCAATCATTAAAGTATTTTGCAGTGATATTTGTCTGTTAAAGCCTCTCAGCTATCATCCTTTTGTTGATCAGAGTGCCACAAATAAATTTTGTGAGTACAGGCAGTAAGGAGGCATGGCTCAGAGTGGTGGGAAGACAGTGAGTGAACTGTTTGAGATGTAGCATGGTCCAGCTTGTGCACAATCCTTGCCTGCAGACACCAGATTAACAATGTACACAGCAATAATTAAGGCATAAATAAAAATAACATTTCTGAAAATCAATACAGTGAACACTCACATCATTTTATTAATTTAACAAAGAAAAAGTAATGTTACATGTGAAAATTATATTATGCAAGCTAAATAAATATGTACTATTTTTTTTTTAAGCAACAAATTTTGTCCATTTAATAATAAATAAGGAATTCATTATTATCTTAGACTTTAAAAGAAAATATTTTTTATGGTGGTTCATTAGAAACCATACTCATATTATTCTTATATGTATTCAGGTCATTCTTAAGTTTTGCTATAATTTTCTGTTTGATTTGTTGTGAAATTATTTTCCTGGTATGGTTTTCTTTACTTACACTTATTTTTGAAGGCACTTTTAATTACTGAAGATATTTTAATAAATAAAATATGAGACATTTATGGGGAGCTCTTGTCAATAGACACATGCAGCCAACAATGTCATTAAGACCAAAACTCTGCAACATTTCTATTTAGCTAAGATAATATGTGAGCTCATTTATGGAGCCCAACACTGGCACAAATAAGGTAATGTTATGTGCAAATTTTAAAGTTATATGAATATAAAGCCTCTAAGGAAGGCATAATGTTCTACAAAATATCATTATGCAAACCTACTATTATGCACGGATCCACTTTTCTCTCCAATTAGTAAATGCCTGACTTTTCAGCATTTGAAATATACATGCAACATTAATCACAAATAAGCACTCCTCCCCAAAACCCAAAACACATCTTTAATATTACATGTACTTTAGAATCCATTTTATCTGATATAAAGCAAGGACAGATTTGACCAGTCTGATTAAGAGAAGTATAAAATGAAATTTGTGGCATCAAAAACAAAACAATAATTGATAAATAGGAGAAGAATGAATAACTTAATTCTTGCACTTGTGAGTCTCGTCACTGTTACCAAGATTTCCAGTTTGTTTAGTCTAATAATATTTTAATTTTGAAGAAATTTCATTTTTATTGTAGAAGACATAATTCATTCTTCTATCTTCTTTTATTTTGCTTTTTGAAAATAAATAATTTTTGTAAAATATGGCTGATGAATAAGTTTTGCTTTCATTAGTTTCAGATCTGCCTTCCAATAATGTTGCATGTGACCGATTCAGTGCAATATACTTTATTCTGCTTTGCAACACAGTGTTGAATTTATTTGATACTATGCATATCTATAATCAGTGGATTATAGTATAACCATTTTCTTATGGTGTTAGTATTATAAAGTACTGATGAACATATAATTTCCTGGAAAGAAATGTTTTTATTCAAAATAGATTATTCTTCCTTAATTAATAGAGGTGGCACTCTATGCTATTCTGATATAATAAAATGATGGCTTAATAATAAAATTGCTGCTGCTGGTAATGGCAGTAGTTAAATTTACTATTGAGTTTGACTGTTTAAAGACATTTCTCTCTTATACTTTTATTGATATAATATCCTAATATATAGGGCAATCAATTTTTTTTTTAAATCAACAAGCAGAAAGATACTGTCCACAATATAACTTAAAAGTATTGTTTACAGTCCACAAGTTAAAAGTATCAGGCACTGTTTACAGTACAGAAAAATGATGCATGCAATAACTAACACAATATTGATTTATGCTTTTTCACCTCTTCCCTGCTCTGACTCATGTTTATCAATCTTAATTATGGAGATGATAACAAAAGTCACATTCCAAGAAATACAACTTTGCACAACTTGGTGCTTTTCATTTTGTTCAGTAATTTCTGTTCTCTCATTCCATTCTGGTTCCAAGCAATTACTTGGCAAGAAAATCTGGAAATGCAGTTAAATGTTAAAGGTCATTAGGGGAGAGGTTAAAGTTTGGTACCATAAGACAACTAGAAGTAGTCTGTCACATGAACTCTTTTCTGGTGATGTCCCAAAGGATTAAATTAAATTCTTATTCAATTTATTCCATAAAACTAAATAAACAACTCCTTTAAAGCCAAACCAAAAAACAAACTTGTGGTTAATCAAATTCCAGTAAAGTAACCAAACATGCAAATTATTTTGTTCTGTAAAGAAGGTAAAAGTAGCAACAAAATACTTATCTCCAAGCCCCCTACTTTTGAGAAACGGTAGGTGACTAGTGATGCATTCAGTAAAAAATAATAATAATCAATGATCAAAACTGAAAATACCTCAACAAGATCCCAAATATAGACATTTCCATCTTCTGACCCACTGAAGATAAGTGTATCTTCATTGTTAAGACAGCTATCAATTTTGTACTGAGAATTTTTATGTCCTGTAAATCTAGTAGAGAAGAAACACAAGCAGTGTCAAACCATGTGATTAAAAGTAGTCATTTACATTCAGTTATGCTAAATAGTGGTATAATCAAAAAAGGCTGTAGTAGCTTATTGTGTACTTCTTAATTTAAAAAGGAAAATATGTTTGTCCCTTCATGCATTATTAACAAGTTTCATGCCAATGATTTTTCATTTACTGTCTGATGATGTACATTTGTTTGAAGGTAGCCATTACTCTATTTTACTTTTGTAATCTACTAATTTGTTAAATTCTGCCTAATATATGTTTGTGTTTCAATGAATGTCCTCTTTGTTAAATGCAATAAATTATCACCACAAATTAAAAAAATATTCAATAACAAACAACAGAAATGCTATTTGAACATTTGAGATATCTAAAAGCAAGTAGAATGTTAGAAGTTTAAGGTATATAACTGCTCAATATGCAAGAAGTGTAAATGATTTTCTGCTCTTTTGAAGTAATATACTTTTTAAATGTCCATACACAATAATTAAGACTTCATGCAAACATGAGCATTTGAAAAAATATACTTTTTACATGTCCACACACAATAATTTACACTTCATGCAGACATCAGCATTTGAAAGTAATATACTTTCTAAATGTCCATACACAATAATTAAGACTTCATTCAAACATCATCATCTGAAGAAAATGTAAACTTTTGTGTTTTCTTTTAAAAAATTGAATATAAATATTTTAAAAAAATATATATGAACAAACAAAATGTAAACTTATGTATCAAATTTATATAAGATTATTGTACAGTAAGACACAATCTTATACTTAGGATAAGTTTCTTTAGGATTTTTAGGATAAGAATGCTAAATATGCTTTTAACATCTGAGTCAGCATTGTTTATCAAAATTTATGTGGCACTATTTTGTAAACAAATCATATTGTAGAATAGATGTAAGTGTGATGTCAGCATCTGAATTAATACAGTGGCACAAAAAGATGTTTAAATGATCTGTCAGAAAATGATGTCTTCCATATTTGCATGTAATTATTATAAAAGTGTGCTACTGTATAAATTTTTATAAGCTTTTATATAACTTTATAACTAAAAACAAATATACATCTGATCAAATTAACCTTCATTAGTAAACTGAAGAAAAGTAAAGAATTTATTAAAGAATTTCTTAAAATAAGAAAGAATTAAACATGAAAAGTATTTTAAAGTATGTTTCCAATCTTAAAAGAATGAATCCCATTATTATCTAGCACAACAAAAATGCATAAACTTCACCATCCAGTTAAACTGTTAATTACTACTTTCCTGCCCCCATGCTTTCCCAAGCACTATTATTTCATCAACATCACCTTCATTTAAGTCAATATCCTTTGCATCTAAGTCTGTAGCCTGTAAATATTCTCTTATGTATAATCTTTTTGTTTAAAGGTGATAATGTACACAAAACCATTTAAAAAGATGAAAGTACTACCAAACCCAAGCTACTTAATATGAATATTATTTCTCATGAAAGAAAGCATGGCATGTATTTCGATTAAGGGTAGTGCTTGAACAAATTTAAATGGAAATAACTACTTAATAACTTGGAAAGAAATTATTTATAAAAGTAATGTGAATTATATCCCTTTCTGACAAAGTAACTTACTTTAACCTACCACAGGAAAACCATATTTTGTGAACAACACATTTGGACTATGGCATAGTACTTAGCAAAATTGGATCTACTAAAGTGACAACAAAGTGAGCTACATATTATTTATTACAAATTAATTTTCATATTTTCAAGCAATTATTATAGAAATGTGTTTACTGCATAATTTTCTTTAAAGCTTTTATATTAGGTTGAAATGTAAAAGTTCAGTATCTGATCAAATTAAAAATTTCTTTATAAATAAAAAACAAAACATTTAACATTAAAAGAAATGCCAAAACTGAAAGTTTTAAATTGTTTTCCTATTTTAAAACTTTATCGCAGTTTAAAAAAAAAAAAAATCTAAAAGCAGTAGCTGAGAATCTTCACCATCACAGCCTGTTACAGCCCTAACCACCCCACCTACCTGATAAGAATTGTATTTATAAGAGAGAAAACAGGATACTGACTTACTTCAAAAATAACACTAGATATCATCAAAAGAAAATAAGGTCCAATTTAAAAATAAAAGGAATTATATCCCTTCAAAAGTTCATTCTTAAGTAACTCATCTAGATCTACTAAATAGTAAGCTGTGACATAATTGTGATAGGATTTGTCTTTGAAACTTTTTCCACCAACAACACAACTTATTACATATCAAATATCAAAGTTACATATCACAGCAATAAAAGAACAGTTCTTTTTACTGCTAGTGTGACAGTCCACATAAATTACACTCACTCATTTAGCATCTCTCCAGTGTCTTTATCCATTAGCCTGAGAGTGCTGTCCTGGCTGCTGACCAAACAGCACTGATCATCTCGTGTGAAAGTTACACTCGTTATAGCTTCTGTCAAAGAGTGAAGTAAATATTAAACTGATTCAATTATACAAGTTACATTATTAAATTGATGACTGTGTCTTATACAATTAATGAATTAAAATATGTGTAAATGGCAAATATGTGCATGGAGGTGGAGAAAAAATAAGTAAAATACTGTCCATCTTCTAAATAAAGGAACTGCGTGCTATGTCATGTAAAGTGTAGTCTTGTATATATGCCCCTTCCTAAGCTGAGAGTGATAAATGCATGCATTTACCCCTGACTATAGTGTATATCCTCTTGTACAAACTATCATCATATTTATCTGCTGCTTTTCAATTACATTTTCCATTATTTATTAAATTTTTTATATGTTGAAGCTTTTCTCAATGTGTATGTTTTCTCAATGTGTATATTCAATATTATTTATTAATTTAAATTCATTGAAAAAAGGCTAAAACTATTTTTACATTTGGACATTTTAAAAAATATACAAATATTTATTACCTCTATAAAACTACTTAGTATAATAACTTTCTAAGATATTTTCTGTATTGTTTATATTATCAGAAAATCACAATCATGCTGTAAATGTTAACTCTGTACACAATGATATTTATTGAAACTTGAAACAGGAAACTGTCCATATACATATACTGATTGATAATTACATTCAAAATTTATTTAAATTGCTAATTTATTCAAAAGAAAATATAGCACAAAGCTATCCGTTTAAATTACTTTTTGCTTTGAAAACTTGGAAAAGTGAATATTTTCCCATCTGCCCTTTACATAAAATACAGTTACCTAATGAAAGACAATTTGATATGAATGCACACAAATGTTCTACTTCTCTTACTTCCAATACAATCAACAAAGAGTTTTCCCATGCGCAGGTCATACCGCCTGAGGCAAGCATCTGCAGATCCAGTAAGGATCTCATGATCTGATACCTGAATACTGGTCACACTGTCCTTAGCTTCATCTAAAATCTGTAGTGAAATATACACATGAATACACGTGTGTTCAGTCACAGTATTTGTACATCAATGACATGTACGAGTGAGAGATTACAACATAATAATACATAATACATAATATTAATAATAATATTAATATACAAATAATTAAGAGAAAATTAATGATTTAAAACTAGAATCATAAGAAATCAAATGTTTTAGGGGCTAATTAAATTCAAAGCCCATGCAAAATTTAGATTTTGACACATCTAAACTATTAATGTGCTCAGCATGACATTTTAAATTTCAGTTTAGTATTTCAGTTAATTATATTTTTTAAAAGCTAGAAATTTTAGAGCTTAAGAAATTATGATATTATAACTAGTAATTGGATGTCATTCAATAAAAAATCCAGGAAATATTTAAAACCAATATAACTTCCATTCAGAGATGTTGATTTCATTAAATGATACCTAAGGAAGACGTGCACTATGGATCTAAAAGTTACCTGGATCGGGATATAACTACGACTGCGTGTATCCCAAGCTCTTACTGTGCTGTCTATAGAGCCTGAGAGAATGACGGTAGATTCTTCATTGAATTTTATACAATTAACAGTACCTGGTTAAAAAATATCAACAAAATGCAAAAAATTTCAAATGGTTCTGATGACAGTTGTATTAACTTGATCTTAAATTTTTGGATAATCAATTGGCGAATTGGTCTTGTACAATGAAATACCTAAAATTATATTAATTATCTCAGTTATGTAACAGTGCCCTAAGATTCTATATTTTAAAAAAATGAATATGTTTAAATAAATGATATGTCCGCTGAAAGCTTCTCTTTTTTCTTGAGCTCATTACATTTAAAAAACAAAGGCAAAATATTTTATTGAATATATGCTAATGTTAATTTTATATATACCTGGAAAAGAAAGTACTGAAACAACATAAAAATAAAATATAAAATATTTTAAATTATTTTTCATTGCCAAGAAAACTTCAATGGAAGACAAATATAAATGTAAACAATTATAATAAACATTGATTTAGGTACTACCGAAAAGCTCATAAAAATATAGTTCATTTGCATGATCTCTAAGTTATACACAAATAGAAAAGTTTGTTTGCGCAATCTCTATACAGCTAAATCCCAGGCTTTGATAGTCTTGAGTTATATAAATATAAATCCATATATCCAAATATAAATCCATAGGAAAAAGTGTCATATTTACTGACATTCACTCCTTATTATGAACTGAGTTGAAGTAGTTCTACTGCAGATGAAATACACCTCTAAGCATCTGTGAGGAAATGAGTGTCACTGCAATTTACAATTGGGTCAACACACTATTTGCATACAAATTCTGACTTCTTGTACAAAATTAAGTTATGAATGCCTTTAAGAATAACCTGGAAATTGCCTGCAAATGTATTTGCACCTGCATGATCTCTATATTCATGTGTACAGGAAACAAAGTTCACCTACAAAAACTATGTTTGAATGTACATGAAGCAAAAAATTAACATTCAAGATCTCTATATTCAAGAAACACAGTTCACCTGCATGACCTCTATACTTGCGCAGTGCTTGACCAGATGAAACATCAAACAGCACAACAGTTTTATCCATGCCCCCAGAACATATCTGGCTGTTGTCTCCTGACCCCTGTGCATCCAAGACTTCATGTCCATGACCTGTGTATGCCTTGAGGAAGAGTGCACGGTGTGGGTTCCAAAGTTTGACTGACTTATCACTTCCACAGGTAAGGCAGTACTTACTGTCCGCTGTCATTATTAATCATAGTATTCTTTAATTTTCAATACACTCATAATTACTTTGCATGGATTTTATTTAAATAAATAACAAAATAATATTTTTTAAATGTAAACAAATCTTTGTATTTTACTACTTTAATCAATTCCATGCTTACATGGAATTGATTAAGCAAAGTTATTTTTCAAAGGAAACTTTTAAAGAAGAAACTTCCTATGCCAGTTAGTTATATTAATAAAAACACCTGTTCTACCCGCCTTTAAAAAGTATAAATAATGTTCTCTGTGAACATAATTAAAATCTTAATATATCATAACAAATTATGACATGATACAGATGTGATATTGTTTTGTAGGTTGCTGTTTATAAAATCAAATTTGTTTCATATTTTAACACTTTATAACAGTATCTATAGACTATAGTCTTTTGGTTTTAGTCATAAAAAATTACTAAATTATATATTAATTTGAAAAACATAGGTAAAAAGCTATTAAGTGCACCATGTCTGGAATTGGTCTTTGAGTTTGATGCTCCTACTCTTTCTTTTAAAAATATGTAAAGTACATGGTAAAAATGTGATAGGCAACTCCTAATAGAGTAATAACTAATAAAACTACAACTACAGTGAAACCTCGCTATAATGCAATAATTGGGATCTATTAAAATCAGATCGTGTTAATGCAGGTTTTACAATATTTTTCTTTTTTCCAAGAACATTTGTATTCATCATTTCATATCTAATGTAAAAAATCGTGTTATTATCAGACAAATATTAAATGGAATGCATTATTAAGATATATTCGAAATAATGAACGGATAATATATTTTTAGGTTATTAGTTTGCATTAAATAGTTTTACTAATTATTATTTGTTTGTACGATAATACACACTGACCGATGATACCCCGACTGACGTTATATCATGAATAGTGTATCAACACCGCCCCGTGACATACACGATACAGTTCATCCATGATGCCTGTAATTCCATTGAAAAAATCGCACACATTAAAAATATTCAATAATTTTGTCACACATCATTGTGTCTGAATTCAACATATACTTAAAATCAGATTTTTTTCCAGATAGGAGAAAAATACACGTATACGAATTTTAAATTTCAGGAATCATCCCCAAATGAAGTTATATATTTGTTATACTCTTTTTTTACGTACTTTGAAAAAAATTCACGTGCAAATGAATGTACGAATTTTCGGGAGCAATGCCACGACCGCATTATAATTATCCGAATTTGCGTTATCGCGGAGTTCCACTATAGGGCCTACCATAATACGATAAAATCTATAGGCAAAACAGAAAAAAATAAATGCTCGTTTTAACCAAACGAAACATGAAAATATTCCTGGAAATATTTCTGGGTACATAATACAAAAAACAAGTAGGCCTATAGGAGTCGACATTTCGACTTAAATACTTTTAATAGTAACACTAGCAGGACATTAGGATTTTAACATTGAAATTAGTAAATCGATTGATGTATGAAAAACGTATTTGAAAAGATGGCTTGTTATAAACTCTTTAATTGACAAAATGTATACTCTTTTCATTTACCACTAAAACGAACAGCTCGAACTGCTCCTTGCTTGCAATCAATTACATTTCCCTTAAGGTTTGGAATAGAATAGCTCATTGTCATATGTTTATGTTGCTCTGATGCTTTTAAATGAGAATTACCTCCCATGTAATGTAAAATTGGGAATTACTTCCCATGCATGTAAAGCTAACCAATATTCGTACAAATATATTCTATATTATGCAAATATTGCAGAATTTTAATAAAACTGAAAGAATATTACAACATTCGAAATACACAATTTGTTAAATCTATAGCAACAAAATAGTTCTCAAGGTTTGGGTTACACCGGAAGTATACTCAAACTCTGCCCCGGCACGAAAGCGGTGTGTAGACTATAAGATGGCTTCATCAGACTTCTATCTCCGATATTATGTTGGTCACAAAGGAAAATTTGGACATGAATTCTTGGAATTCGAGTTCCGACCAGACGGTAATTATAGACACACATGTACAGTTAAAGATGTGTGATTAATTGCAATAGAATATTTTAGACTAGAAATAAGACAAGACTACGTATATATTATAACTAATTTAGTAATTATATCAGTAGGCCTACGTATATGTACTGCCGTCATTGTGTACGCTATAGATTTCAGAGTACTTTTGCATTAAAACAATACAAGTAGAGGCTTCCTCAGTAGCTCCCCTTGCATTTACATACACTTCCATTTCAATTAGCATAATTAATTATGTATTTTAAATGTGTATATTTATGCATCAAAGAATAAACTTTATAGTTTATTATGCATATAAAATTATATAAAACTTATTTTTCACTATTTAAAAAAATGCATTTGGTATTTCCTATTAATTAAGTATAAATTGTTCTAATTTTACTAATTACTATACTAAAAAATGTACTGATTTGTAAATCTTACAACCAATTCTGATTTTATGCTGCCTAATGGCCTGTACATGTGCTTGTCTAACAATTTACCATGTTTTAATAGCAGAACACAATGCATATGCGCTAATGTATAATTCACTTATTTGTGTATCAGTTTAGCACAACATGTGCAATATGTAATTTTTTTTCTTTCATTTATACTTGTAACTTGTATTGTAAGGTGGGTGGGGGAATATTTATATTTTTTCAAACTTTCCCTGTACTATGTATCAATAGAGTATCAGATTGCTGTGAAAACCTATGACATTATCACTGAGTTAATGTGTCTTTGTGGGAAAAAAATACTGTATGTGATCACAAACACAATTTGTCCACAGGCTGATCCATATTAACTGCTGTTTACATTATTTTATATGGGAAGAAATGCCCTGCTTAAAGTTGTATTGCTTTAAATGGTGTTTTTCTGGCCCCAATCAACTTTGAATAAAGAGGACCCCATGTAGTAAGAATTGGGTCACATTTTATAGACATGCCTGTACTCTGGAATGTTCTTTCATAACCCTTGCTTGGATTTAAACCAGCTATATTCTGTGCTGATAATCACAAAATAAATCTGTTCTAGAGTTGTTTGCTTGTGTCATTGTAGACTAGACTTATGAATTGCATTTGCTCACTGTTTAAGAACGGGAAACGACAATAGACCTATTTCTACTAAATCATTGGTAAAGCTTTTGCTTTCTCCTTTGTGGATCTGTTTTTAATAATGCTTACTCAACAGTCACTGTATATATGATTGGCTTAAATATTGGACTCACTTGGCACAAAGTGTACCAAAAAAAATTGCCTTTGGATAAGATTGGTCTGGTGGTATTGTACATTAATACTTTTGTTGTTTCATTATTAATTTTGTAAATCATTATGTTGGAATAAGGGGAATCTTTCTCCAATAACTGCAATTCTATATATATATATTAAACCAAAATTCAGTGCAGCATTAATTGTCATATCATTAACATTAATAAAATTAATGTTAATTAAATTAAATTATTAATTTTATAAATCATTATGTGGGAATAAAGGGGATCTTTCTCCAAGTTGAATAACTGCAATTCTACACTTACTTAACCAATATTCAGTGTTGCATTAACTGCCATATCATTAATATTATTAAAATTAAGAGCTATAGTATATTATAGGTTTTATTTTTAATGAGCACTATTTATTAAAAATAAAATCTATTTTGTTTTAAATAAGAAAATTCTAACTTAATTTATTTTATTTTTTTAAAAAAGGCAAATTAAGGTATGCAAACAACTCCAACTACAAAAACGATACCATGATCAGAAAAGAGGCAAGTAGTTCTATAATTTATAATTTTATTAGATTTTTATGGTGGCAAAGATAAGAAATTTCTTACAGAATAACCCAGAAGTGTTTTGTTACTCCTTCACTGTTATACTTAATGTTTTTATGATAATAAAATAATTAATTATATCATATAATTCTTATTTTTGGAAGTCTACTTAATTCAGTCTACTTGAGCACAGAGCAGTTATTTCATTTAAAACCAGTAGCAGAAAAACCAAATAAAAAAGGAAGGTAGCATTGTAGTTGTACATATTTATTGTATATCTTCTGTTTTCTCGCCTGTTAAAATTTAGTACATTATACTTCTAATTTTATACATTGTTTTAAGTACTTTTGATATATTCTTGTTAATTTCCTTGCAGGCCTATGTACACAAGTCAGTAATGGAAGAGCTGAAGCGGCTAATAGAAGATTCAGAGGTCATGCAGGAAGATGATGCATTATGGCCTCCACCTGATCGTGTTGGCAGACAGGTTTGCTGTGAAAATTTGTTTGGTTTAATTATTGACAGTTGATAGTGTCTATTATAATGTCATTGGATGGTAGAGGAAACAAATTGATTTAAATTTTCTTTTTTGTCTTTATGTTTAAAACGTTCTTCAGGTTTTAAAGTAAGACAACTGTTCACTTTTGTCAATGTTATGTCTAACTTTGCACAGATTTACAACAAGCATATTTATTTTCCATTCCATTAAATAACATTTTTGTATAGAGTAAAATGACACTTTACTGCAGTAATTGTGGTAAAAAAAATAATTTCAGTGGCAGAAAATGTAGGGTTGCATTGTATGGGTTACCAAATGTTCGCCTTTTCAATCCATACAATTAAAGTCTTGTAAAAAATGAAAATGGTATGCTATTTTACTTCATTATCTCACCATATTTATTTGCACTCATTTTCATTAAAATTAAAATTAAAAACAAAATGGAAAAACAAAGATTACAAATAGATTACATTCCATCTCTTATCAACTTCAAGGGGGGGGGAGGTGTTTCCTACTTAGAACTGCTTCCCTACATTTTCCTTCCTTTTGTCAAGTAGGGTTAAATTAAGTTCATAAATATTATATACATGTATAGGCAATGTGAAATCACATGGGAAGCAAACCAGTTTTTACAAACTAAAGATGTTATATAATTAAGGGACTTTGTATTGAATGAAGACAATCTCAGATATGCTCAAAGAGCAGTAATTAATTGCAAATAATGAAGGGGAGACAATGCTCTTTATTTTATTTATTTATTTTTTTTTGTCAGGCCTTTTGCCAGTCTGCTCAAAAACAAAAATTTATGGTAATCATGAACAAATGTGCATTTGCAGCAAGTTTTAGCTTGGGATGTACATATATTTATAAACACAGATAGGTTATCAAAAATTAATTTTTTTTTTGCACAAAAAAATCATAGCTAATAATTCAGAAAGATTTGGGGGAAAATGAAGATAGCAAATTATGCAAATTTATTTTTAAAAATTCTCAAAACTAAAAGAAAATAAATAATAAAATAATAAAAATTTCTTTGCCATAACCTGCCTTATAATCATGAAAAGTGTTACAAAACAAGATGGGTGAT
Source organism: Sinotaia quadrata (assembly GCA_028829895.1). Classification (NCBI taxonomy): domain Eukaryota; kingdom Metazoa; phylum Mollusca; class Gastropoda; order Architaenioglossa; family Viviparidae; genus Sinotaia; species Sinotaia quadrata. Next base: position 108,140,986 of record CM054178.1, read on the forward strand.
AGCTTTATAACTTTATATAAGCAGACTTCTCCAATATCAGCAACACTTAGCATGAAATCAGTGCAAGCTGGAAGCACTCTCCAAATTCAGCAGCAGCAGCAACACAATCTCTTGAAATGAACACATGGCAAAATAGCTGTGGTTGTCTTCAAAGATTTAGCTGTGATTGTCTTTGGATATAACTCAATATGTAAGGCAAGTTATAGAAGGGCTTCACTTAAAGATGAGTGACCTATTTTTCAACAGATGTCTCAAAGCTGGTTATTTGTATAACCCATTCAGTGACAGGCAGAAATGCATCAGCTGACGCCACTGTTTCAGGCTATTTTGACGCTTACCGATAATTGAATGGGTCAGTGTACTAAAAAATTAAAAGCGACTGTAATTATCAATGGATTTTTAAAATTTAAATTGCTACCTATTATAGACATACTAAGGAATTTTAAAAGTATTATTTTAAATTTATTTCATATTCAAAAATAAATAAATAATAAAAAGTTTTCTTATCGTTTTTTGTTGAACTTGCAAATTTTGGCATCGTTTTCTTTTTTTAACAAGTCTACTAAAAACTTAAAAGCGAGTATATTCCAAAAAGATTTTCAAAATAAGTATTATAGACATACTAAAGAATTTTAAAAGTATTATTTTTAATTTATTAAAAGTTAATAATAAAAAGTTTTCTTATCTTTTTGTTGAACTTGTGAACATTTTCATCGGGTTCTTTTTGTTTTATTTTACGCATCTACTAAAAAATTAAAAGCAAGTATAATTCTATAAAGATTTTCAAATTAAGTATTATAGACATACTAAGGAATTTTAAAATAATTTTAATAAATTTATTTCAAATTCAAAAACAAAGAAATAATAAAAAGTTTTCTTATCTTTTTGTTGAACTTGCAAATGTTTTCATCGTTTTTTTTTTACAAGTCTACTAAAAAATTTAAGGCAAGTATAATTTGTATAATTCTAAACAGATTTTCAAAATAAGTATTATGGGGGACATTTAAGTATTTATTTAAATTTAATTACTGAACGTGTTGTTTTCCTATGGTTATTTCAAAATCAAAAATAAATAAATAAATAAAAAGTTTTCTTACCTTTTTGTTGTGTTGAACAGCATCTTTCTTTCCTTGAATAAAATCTGAATAGGAATACATTTATGAATTTGCAATTGAATATAATATAAAATAATTGTTCTTGTGTAAATATTCACTGTTACCTGGAAAGTTCCATGCTTTTGAACAGAAAAAAAGTGTCATCCGAAAGCCATGCATGCTTTGAGGACAATAATTTTTTTAAAATATTTTTTATTACACATGATCACATCCAAAATTTCAGTAGGGGATGGTTGAATTTCTATAGTTAATTAGAATCATCCACACAATAAAGTTCATTAGGTAGGATCAACAAAACTCAAAATCTGCCTTGAAATTTGCTATGCCTGACAAAAAAATTCGGTTCAAAATGGCTGCTCAACTTGAACAAGAGTAGTGGAAAAGGGTGGTGGAAAATTTGTGCCCTTTCAATGACATGACCTTTCTAATAATAGTTATCCAATGATAAAATTTATACAGATTGGCTGCTGAAGCCAGACATATCTTTCCTTCACTCTGATTGGTTATTTGTTTAAATGTACCATTGCTTAACTGAACAAGCGTCCTTTTCAGTTCCCATGGCCGACCGCAACCATTTGTTTTGCGGCCTTATAAGTACCCATGGCGACATACGAGATAAATGTCTTGAATGAAGTAAAGTTTGCAGTATACATCATTTGCATTTTGATAATTTTTTTAAAAAAAGAATTCAAGTAAATTTACAGATAAATCTTACATTTTAAACATAAATTGTATTCTTTTTATATGTATGGGGTTATTTTTGCAGTTTATTGAAACATTTTTTTGTTAATATAAATATAAGTTGAAAAGCAACACTATTTATGAACATATTTTTAAAATAAAGAGTTATGCTAATTCAGAAATGATTAGACAGTTTCTAGATTAAAATGTATTAACCAAATTTTAAAAGAAAGTTTTAGGGCTGGCATTATTTTATCTTCTAATGCAGGTGAAGATGAATTAAAGCTTATTCAGGCATCATATCTGAAACTTATCAGGTGTATTGGATAAAGAATGCAATTTCTTTTTATTGTAGAAGCAAATAATAGCTCTTTTAACACTTTGTCTCATGTCATTACACATAAGGAATAATCTTCAGATTTTGTCCTAATAAATAGGAAGTCAGTATTCTCTTTTATTTTTTGGTTGTTGAGAATAACTTATCTCTGCTTTCACAATTCAGACTGATGTATGAAGAGAGGAAGAGCAGAATGCCATATTACATTATTAGTAGGTAGTCTCAATCAATTTTTCAAATTTGATTCAAAGTAAAACAAATGTTACATAATACAAATAGTATTAGACAATATAAGGTTGCTTGCAAAATTCTATAGAAAACCTCAAGTAGTTTATGAAATATCATTTGAATATACAAATTAGTTTGTACATTAATTCACAAGATGAAGAAATGCTCCTTTCTTTTTATATACTATTAAAAAGTAAAATGCTACTTATTCCTGCAAAACAGCAATGTTTGGCCTATCTAATATCAGTGATAATAACACTCTAACTTTCCAGTAAAATTTATGCACACTTGCACACATACATACATGCAGGTCATGTGATGAAAGTGTGGCATTTTTCTATTACAATTTCCAGAAAGGAAATCTTTATGTTCATTTTGAGAAATGAAGATGTCACATCTGTATTTTTGTGGCAGTACTTTAATTTAAAATTCGACTCAGAGTCTGCATAAACAATGGCTGTGTTTTGTTTCAGTGTATTATTATATTTAAAACCTAAAGCATTATTTGGAATCTCAGTAGAATGTTTGAGTAAGAAATTAAATAGATGCAGTGGCAGAACTTTTGCACCTGAAATTTCCCCATTTGGTAGCTATAATTTAGAGTTATGGACTTTCAGCTAGAATTAACTAAGTAATGGCTTCATTTTAATAGCGCAGTTAATCTCAACTTGATAAGATTACAACTATTCTGCCTATAGGTTTAATTGTCATTATTTCATTAAATATTTTGAATGGTCAATGAAAATTAACTAATTTTCTTTCTTGGTTTTCAAGGATCTTTATTCTTAGAAATTATGTTATTGTGTGTTATGAGATTGGCATGCACATTTTATTATTGTTTTACTGAAGATATAAATAGTTACATGAGAATATTTTAAATTTAATTTTGTTTTTACTTTATTTGAAAGGAGTTGGAGATTGTGATAGGCGATGAACACATCTCATTTACCACTTCAAAGATTGGGTCACTTGTTGATGTTAATCAGAGCAAGTTAGTTTTATTTGTTTTTGGAGAAAACCTTTACTTTCTTAAAATTTAGATTGAAAGTAATTGGTAGAAGTAATACTATTACTGTATAGTGTATAAATGACTTATATTTTATTTAGTACAGGATATTAGTCAAATAATGCAATATAAAATTCTGGGATAGTGCTTAGAACTATTATACATATTTTGTTAATTAAGTCACTTTTTGTTCATTGTCACGAAACATACATTGTAGCATATAACTCTAAAAATATCAAAACATACATTATAGCATATAACTCAAATATATCAAAACAAGCATTGTAACATATAACTCCACAAATATCAAAACATGCATTTTAGCTTACAAGTCTAAAAATATCAAAACATGCATTTTGCCTTATAACCACAAATATCAAACATAATTTTGTTTATAATTGTTTAGATTTTGCATGCTGAAAAGAAATATTTTTACATATATCTTTCATAGAAATAAAAGAAATATGACGTTACAGGTTAATTTTCTGAGGATTGATTATGGTATTGTGCTCTTGATCCCTCTATAAATCATTAATACTATACTATAGTGACATTTAATATAATTCTTATATCTTTTCTTGATACACTATCTTGCATTGTTTTCTTTCTTAAATAATTGATTTTCTTTTTAAAATTTCAGAGATCCTGAGGGTTTGCGCACATTTTACTACCTTGTACAAGATCTGAAGTGTCTGGTTTTCTCCTTGATTGGGCTTCACTTTAAGATAAAGCCAATTTAAGTTTGCTGTATTATTATTATTTTTTTTGTCCTTCACATTTCCATCATTGTTTTTCTTCATTGTCATATAATTAAAATGAACAGTTCTTCATTTTTAGTTTTTGTCTTTTCTACAGCAATTGGAGTGAAACTTTCAGTGTCATTTTGTTTTCTGTGCTACTCTTGGGATAATGCACAATGGCTGACACATTACATTAAAAAAAAAAAAATAGTTGATTGATAATGACTGTCATAATTTGAACAGTCTGTATTTAGAATTATCCATTTAAATCATAGTCACTAATCACTTATCTGAATATTGCTATCATATTAGGGTTGGTATATGATCGATGGTGTGCAACACTCTGGGCACCTGGCATCTCTGGGCAGATCAACAACAAGTAGATTTGCAGAAAAAATGGACAATATGGTTCAGCCCTAATCACACTCATTCATGTTTGATTGGGTATGGACAGTGAAAAGAATGGAGAGAAAGCCTGTTGAATGAACTGATGGCTTAAATAAGTGCCAACTTTTGAAAATCTATGCACAAACTTTTTTATGGCAATGTAACATTCCCTACACCCACACCCATGTCCATTAATTTATTCATTAAACCAGCTTTTCATTTATTCATTAAAATATATTTTAAAATTTATTAAAACATTTTCCTCCACTTTTCTTAAATCAACACCAAACTTGAAAAGCTTAATGAATTTCTTAGTGAAATATATATTATACAAAAATTAATAAGAAAAGGACAAATTACATTTAAAAAGTTCAAGATGAAATTGACAAAAGTTAATGAATTAGTAACATTAACATTGCTACTTTAATATTAAGAATGCAGTTGTTAAAAATTCAATACAATTTGTTGATTCTCTTTGTTTCATTCTTTTCTTTTTGTTGTTTATATTTTTGCAACTTTCCTAACATGTTCAGGTGTAACCCTAGCATAATTTGTGGTATTTTTGTCAAAATGTTGTCATTTTCAATGAAGAAATTTATTGATTCCGTAGCTTGATTAAAATCAATCTATTTCTGTGATGGAACTATTCAATGATTGATAACATGTTAATCTTCTGCTTTTATATCTTTGTTTACAGAAAAGTCTGTTAACTAAATATTTAGATCTAGAGAAAACTATATTTAAATAATTATTAGAAATTATATTTATCTTAACCTGTAATGCTTTTGAAAATTTATATTGTATTTTGAAATATACAGTTATCCGTTTTTGTTTTCTTTTTAAATGGTAGAAGTCGTTCCCTCAGATACAATGTAGCAGAATGTTTGTTCAAGCATAAGTGTCGTGGGAAGTGACTCTCTCTTCCTTTCAAATTCAGATATATTTATTTTTGGTCAAAAATATTTTGTACTGTGTGAAGCAGAAGGTGATGACCTTGAGCTGGATGGAATTGAAGAGTCATTTCTGCTTCCTTTTCCTTGGGTAATGTCCAAGAACATTATCTGTTTAGACCTCTCACAGGAAATGGAAATATATACAAACATCAAAATATGCAAAATTCAGGAGAGTTGGCAGATAATTTCTTAATTTGCATGGTATTAAGATGTGAAGATACTAGAGAGATGAAGAGCATTTACTGAATAGCTGAGCCACATATAATTCTCTTCATTGTAGTATTTTTAGTTTATCAACAAATGATAACAAAACATCTGTTTATTTTAGTTTGGTATCCTGAAAAAAATGTTTATGTTGGTAAAAATTAATTATATATATTTATTAATTCTTCACACTAACTGTAAGAGTTTGCTTGTTAACCTGTGACTGGAGTTAGTGCTGTTTTCTTTTTCTTTTAAAAATAAAGAAGCAATTTTTGTATCAAGTTCCATGTATTAAACTGTTTTAAAAATTAAAAATAAAACTTATGTATACATTAACAGTTTAACTTAACAATGAACAATGCAGATGATTGAAAAGATAAAGTATTTGGACAGCATATTTGCATGTCACCCAAAGCAAATTAATTCCCGCAATCCAATCCATTTTTTAATATTTTTTCCTGTTTTATTTTATAAATCTTAAAACTCTCTCGTTATGATTCGTTGTACCAATAAGTTATAAAACTGGTTGTGCAAGTGTATTTTTGAGGATTGAATATAAAAACTAAGTAATAAAATCTACACAACTTGAAACAAAATAATTAAATTCCAATGGTTTAAAGTAAACAAAGTATCCAGCATACAAAGGGTTAATATTCACAGTAGAGGAACTACAGTAATTTGTGCCCAAAATAAATCATTGCTCTCTTAATGTATTGCCCCCTTGAATCAATAGCTCCACACTATTTACATTTCACACATATATTAATGATGAACTCTTTCACATTTTAATAAATATCTTGGTGACATCCTTTAACATTCTTGGAGTGATTCAGATACAAGGTTTTTCCAACACACCATTTAGTAATAATTTTTTGAAATTTATTTATTTTATTTTTCCTTTACTTTTTATTATTATTTAATTTTGTTGTAGTTGAGGGGTGTTAATGAAACTCGGTGGTGTACCTAAGAGATCAACAAATGTATGCAATATTAAATACAAAATGTTGTTCCCTTTTGTTTGTTTACCATTATATATACTATTTAACTTATTAAATGGGGATTTTATATAGATAGATAGTAAGGGTCAGATTGTGGCCAAATGACGCCTGCCATCATCAGGCAAAATGTCCACTCTTTTGAGTAAACTCTGACTGAGTAGGCATTTAATACTGTGGGCTAATTATAATGCAACATTTGCTAATGTGTGCAAAGTGTCTTGTGACATTAGCCAATGTGTGAAGACCGTAATGTGACATTTGTCAATATGTATAAAGTGTAATGTGACATTGGTCACTATGCTAAATATAATGCCAGGTAAAATATATTTTACTGTACGGAATGTATAATGCAAAATGTATGGAAAATGTAATTTTATCTCATTATTTGCATATAAAATTAAGACCTTCAAACAAAATCTGTATGTACGTGACACATACAAAATAAATACTCAAAATAAATGCAATCCGTGAATATATTTAATGTTAGACATTACAGTTATGCCAAAAGTGCATGTGAAATCTTATTATCTATAATGTCAATTTGTCTGCCTGGACGTCCCTACATGAAGCATTATACTTCACATTAAACTTAAATCAGACTATGCAAGAGTGTATACCCTTCACATTCTGGGATTCTAAAAGCATGACCCTTGATTTTCCTAATCACCCGAATTAGAAATAGCTTCTAAAGTGGAGACTTACTTGGGGCTGCAATGCCTGAAATACCTCGTTAATCATCATATTAGCCTCCAGATTTCTGTCTACCGGTAAATCATTGCGATTGACTGAAAAGAAATTACTGTTCACTCAAACTTTAGACTCCACAAAAGGATTGCACAGTTTCTTCTATAAGCGTTCTGCTTGGTATTAGACAACAGAAGTTACGGGTGCTTCACATATCTGAGTCCTACCCACCCTTGTAATCAAGTAGTCCATCCATCCCACAATTTCACAATGGCTTAAAATGTCTTCCAATTGCTTCTTCCCGAAGTGACACAGAAGTATGATATACAGCAATACAAGTTATATATGAGTTTAAACGTACAAAACAAACTCACACAACTAAATATGTAGGCATTGAGAAACTTGGTATGTTATTTGGACTGTTGTCTTTGAATATTCATTTAAAATCTGCTGGGATATTAACGTGAAATTTTGACGTAAAATTACTGAAAATAAATTTTTTTTTTATTTTACACACCTTTACCGTATGCATTTTAATTCAAAATAACCTGATTTTTTTATCAAACCGTTCCTTTTTAAGCCGTAGGACATCTCTCGAGTTAATCATGATTGGAAAACCCGCCTTTTGAGTGATTCATTTTCAAAACTACTTATAGCTTTACAATGACATCCTTAATTCCGTCACAAAAACAAACTGTCCTGATACGTGATTACATTTTAAGCTCATTTTCTGAATATAGTTTGTAGTATACACGCTGATTTCTTAATATAGTTTGTAGTATACACGCTGATTTCTTAATATAGTTTGTAGTATACACGCTGATTTCTTAATATAGTTTGTAGTATACACGCTGATTTCTTAATATAGTTTCTGGTATACACGCTGATTTCAAATGCGTGTGACTTACTCAGATTAACGTTAGAGATATAAGCCTGCTACGAATTAAATTAGAGCGGGTCAGATGTGTTTAAATCACTAAAAGAGCGCCTGACTTTCCCTTGTACTAGTGTGTTAAACTATTTTTTTCTTTAAAAACGTGGCTCTAGCCCATACATTATGCATAGCCCACATACTCGCGACCTGAACACACCAGAATTATGTGTGAGCATAAGCTACTTTAAAAACGAGGGGACAAACGGAAAGAAAAGAGTCAGAGCAGTGGGCGTTTGATGTTTTGGTGGAAATGGTTGTGAATACTATTGTATATTTTGTTGTTGCTTAACAATGGTGGAGTTATAAGAAAGTATCAAACTATTTGGACCAGCCAGCAGTTCGGTAAAATTTATGGTTTTCCTCCGCGTAGGGAAGGTTTAAGCATTACCTTGTTGGTTCAAGATCACAGTCTTTTTAAAATGTGTTGTGTTTGAATTTGCAATATTCGCAAGTAATCCCACTCTTTAAACCAAGTTTCTTATTTTATTTATTTATTTATTTTCCATTTTTATTTACTCTTTACTTTTCAGGATTTGTAAATCTAATGGGTAAACAATATATATGTAATTAAATGCACAAGACTACTAATCGTTCACAAATAAACATACTTTATAAATGATTGACTGCTTTAAAACAAAAGCTATTAAGTAATGGCTAATTCTTTAAAATACCAGAGAACTATTAATCACTAATTAGATCTTAAAAACATCTTAGAACTATTAATAAATGGCTACTTCTTGAAAACATCATAAAACTATTACCCAATGTATACTTACAAACATTATAAAACTATTAATCACTGTTTATATCTTGAAAATTTCGTAAAGTGGAAACCAATGACTTCTTTTTGACAATATAATAAACTGTTAACCAATGAATACTTCTTAAAAACAACAGAACTAAAACTAAAACCATTGACTTCTTTTTGACAATATAATACAACTGTTAACCAATGAATACGTCTTAAAAACAACAGAACTAAAACCATTGACATCTTTTTGACAATATAATACAACTGTTAACCAATAAATACGCCATAAAAACGACAGAACTAAAACCGTTAACTATTTCTTCAAACGCTTGACAAATGTACTTACTGAAAACATAATGCAACAAATAGTTAACGTTACACTTTCGAAATATAATAAAACTGACTACGTCTTGAAAATAAATGAAACTAGGAATCAACAACACTTCTTGAGAACACAGTATAACTATTCACCATTACTACTTATTGAAACATAACCAAAATGTTAACCAACGACTTCTTGAGAACACAGTATAACTATTCACCATTACTACTTATTGAAACATAACCAAAATGTTAACCAACGACTTCTTGAGAACACAAAAGAACTATTCATCAATGACTTCTTGAAATATAGTGCAAACATTCATCAATGACGTCTTGAAATATAGTGCAAACATTCATCAATGACGTCTTGAAATATAGTGCAAACATTCATCAATGACGTCTTGAAATATAGTGAAACATTCATCAATGACGTCTTGAAATATAGTGCAAGCATTCATCAATGACGTCTTGAAATATAGTGCATGTTTTTGTTTTTTCCTCACATTTGTTTATACTACTTGTAAAAGCACTGACCATCCGCACCTCAGCTAAATAATTATTTGCACTCCGATAAGAACTTGGATCTGTTTCTATTGAACATTTATTTGTTTTATTAATTTAGATATACAATGCAATAATCCTTTATATAAATACTCCCATACATACATATGAAATATATTAAAGTGGATTACACTCCTTTACTCACTGACACATACACATGCAAACACTAACACATTCACGTAAACATTAACACGCGCGCATACATTAACAGGCAACAACTGACACACACACATGTAAACACTAACACACGCGCGCGGAAATATTAACATACACGCAAACTGTAACACACGCAAACACTAATACACATGCGCGCAAATATTAAGATACACGCAAACTCTAACACACACACACACGCGCGCAATCTCGCACTAAAAGTTAAAAATTGTGTCGTCTTAATTTGAGCATCAGTGCTTATTTAGGGTTTTCTCCCCTTTCAATTCACAAAGAAACTGATTGAATACATTCGTTTGCTAAATGAGTGAGTGTGTGTGTGTGTGTGTGTGTGAGAGAGAGAGTGTGTGTGTGTGTGTGTGTGTGAGAGAGAGAGAAAGTGTGTGTGTGTGTGTGTGAGAGAGAGAGAGAGAGTGTGTGTGTGTGTGTGTGTGCGTGCGTGCGTGTGTGTGTGTGTGAGAGAGAGTGTGTGTGTATGTGTGTGTGCTTATGCTTGAGCCATGCACACATACACTTTGTTCTCTGTATTGCTTATAATACCGCTCATATCAGTTTTACGATATTTCCTTCTAGTAGCGTATGCAATTCCTCTCTTTAATACTTCCTTATCTCTGTTTCATTATATTTCTTTCTATACTTTATAATACTTATATCAGTTTCATTACATTATAGTTTGTACACTTGTTTTTCTACAATTCTTGCTTATATAAATTTCATTACACCTCCTTCTAATAGTTTGTGTGCGAATATTTTTTCAATTAATCTTGCTTTTATCAGTGTGTCACTGCATTTTCTGCTAATAGTCTCCAGCTGGATGGAGTGTAGGGGGCGCTTCCGGCTTCCGCCGCTTTCGCGTAGTCTCCAGCAAATTAGCTCTCATCTTATATTACTGCCTAAGCGAGTTCAGAAAACCTTTTTTTAAAACGGCGGGCACTCCGTACATAACGGTTGTGTACGGAAGATCCAACAGCTTCGTACCCAACCTGTCGTGTTACTCGATGCTATTTTTACTGCAATATTTAAGTTATTAATACAAAAATTAGCTGTCGTGTTACTCGATGCTATTTTTACTGCAATATTTAAGTATTTAGTTTCGTTTTTTATTTGCAGCTAATCCTAACACTAACCTTTCTCTAAAGAAAAGCAAGCCATAACCTACCTCTAAAAATCCATAACCTTGACCTTTCTCTAAAATAACACGACAGTTGTGTACGGAGCTGTTGGATTTTTCGTACACAACCGTTTTGTACGGAGACACCCCTTTAAGAAAGAAAACAGAAAAGAAACACCATTTTATCATAACCAAGTGCAAACGTTACAAGAATTTCAACCAAGTTCTCGAAAGAGTAGCAAACATACACACATAAGACTTGCATTTGGTAAACACCTCAAATGACCAATCGGCATTCGAATTCAACAAAACTATTACTTAGGACCCAAAATACAAAGACAGCAGGCCTTCATAATGTTTCACGTTTTATTGTTATTATATCAATATGTAACAAATAGGTCATATAACTCTGTGCTTGTTTGCACCTATACAGTGTGTGTTGTACAGCTCGCTTAACAAGTTTACAATTTGACCCTCTAAACGAAACAAATTACGGTAACAGATAAACGTTTTTAATACAATGAAGTACTTTGAACAAATAAATAACTTCGAACTTAGCGCTACACAAATCAACGCATTATATAAATGTATGACTCAGAATTAGTGGGAAGGGGGGGGGGGGAGTGAACGCCGTTTAAATGGAAAACACACAGATAAGATTGTCTGAATTAAACCTATTTCCTTGGAGGCATAATTACATGATGAGATTATTTTTGTTGGCTGTAAATCCGTGAAGCAATTGCAGATTTTATAAAGAGCAAAACATAATAATAAACTAATCGAAGAAATAATTCTTTAATGTTTACATTTTCACTGATCTGGGTTATGACGTTCACGTCACGTCACAATGTCATCGAGATAAACATTAACTTTAAATTAACTTTATAATTAACATTAACTTTTATAATTACCGTTACTTTTCAAATAAAATGATCGAAATTGTACTTTAAGCCTTGCTATGAATTTTATCTTTTTCACTGTGTATATCTATGTGTACATATAAAAGTGTGTTCGTATGTGTCTGTATGCGCGCAAGTATGTGTAAAAAAGGATAGACTGGCACTCCTACACGACTGTCGTGTTTAAAATAACAATGTCTGTATTTGTCATATCGAAGGACAAAGTTATATTGTACGTGAAAGTGTTAATCGATTCTCTTTCTTCTTAATTTGTTTTAACAATATTTAACACAAAATATAGCGAGGAAAGAATTGTTAATGAAAAGATAACTCTAAATAAAAGCAGATGTAGTGTATGAATTTTCTTTCCTTGTTTATTTGGCAGCAAACCCTAGCTAGGGCTTTGTCTAAGAAATACTACAGTCGAGGACGGAGCTGTTGGACATTTCCGCCCACGACGGGCGTGTACTGAGACACACCCCAAAAGATAACATTACACATATTTCAATAAATAATAAAATGTTTTAATAAAGAGCCTATTAGATTTAAATGTATGGCTTTGTCATTTGAGGCCTCAACCCGTGATATTCAACCTGCAGTATACATTTTATGTCTAAATATTTAATATATACTTCATGTATTTGTAGCTTGAGTCTATCATAAATTAAATTCGGGGAATGTTTAATATTCAATTCAATTGTAATCTGTGATATGCTTAAACATGTAAATTTAAATTTAGTAATAAAAGTAGCACAGGATTAACTGACTAAATTTCTGAGTCATGTTAATTTACATAATGCACGCATTTTCTACTGTATGCATATTATAAATATACATCATTAAAAATTGTAAACAAGTATACAAGCGAGATCTGTGGGTTCACACAATGACCAACAAGGAAAGTGCTACGTAAGAATATATAGTGCATGAATATGGCAGCATGGTACAGTTATATCACCAAATCAGCAGTTAGAAATAGTTCATTAGGAAGGCAGTATTAAATATTTTTTAAAAAATCCATATCTTATATTTTTTAAAAGTTCTAAATTAAAAATCTGTGCATTGCCCAAATGGGCAACTCTGCAAAGCAAGAAAGCTGTATTTTCTTTGTGTTTGTTGTACTAACTTTATAGTTGTTTTCTCCAAAGCAAGAAAGTTGTATTATCTTTTCTTTGTGTTTGTTGTACTAACTTTATAGTTGTTTTCTCCAAAGCAAGAAAGTTGTATTATCTTTTCTTTGTGTTTGTTGTACTAACTTTATAGTTGTTTTCTGTAAAGAAGCCATGCACGACATGTCAGTTTTGTTCTTCATAGCATTGTCGCGAATTTCCTGACTTCAATGAATTTAAAATAAACTTATCTGTATCTTGCTCGAGTTGGTTTTCTATTGAACAACACATTCTCGAGGCTAAATCGAAATGTACCGTAATTTTCTAATAAATTTAAACAAACTAAGAAGTTTAACAGTTTTATATATATACTAGAAACAATTCCTTCGATAATGGATTTCATAGAAATCATCAATACAACTATATCGTTAGCATGAGAAGTCTGGCGGACTTGGGTCAGGATTATGTATCAGGACACCAAGCTGTTTATTAAAATCATACGCTTGTAACTTTCCACCCCCCACCCTCACCTTCAGTGATCAGATGGCCTGAAATTATTCTTAAATTAATTCTGACATGAGTCTTGGCGTTTTACCACAAAGCAAGTTTACTTCTGTAATGATGAAATAATATAAAATGGTTTACAAGATTGAAAAATGCCGAATATGTTGATATGACCTTTTCTTTTGTAAATATGATGTAAAAATGACAACATTTACAAATAATCTCTATTCATCTGTCTATATACCTTGTCTGTTTGTAACAGAGAAGGAGCAAACAACCACATGGAATTACATATATTTTCTTTAAAATAATATCATTAATGAGAGGTATATTAATTTCTTGCACGAAAAATACATTTTCTTATACGATCGATATATTATTACATGTATAAAGCATCCAGGACCGAATGTTATTATTCAAACACAAGACTAGTTATTTTTTGTTTTCTTTCTTCTTTTCTTCGTTATATATCTTAAACAAATGTTAAAAGTATTCACTGTAAAATAAACATTTGAAAGAAGTAATTCTTTTATTAAAAATAAACCAATTTTATTTTTGCCAATGTATATGTATATTTTACTTTATAACAGTAATATACAAACATTACTGAACCTATACAAAACAGTTAATACACGGTGCATTTGTGACATGCAAAAGTACATTTGCGCGATGACTGTCGATGTCACTGCTTCAAGTACAGGATTATAATTCATCTTGCATATCAGCACACCCGTTTACGCGCGTACGCACAAAAATACAGCAACACTGTTTGACGTGAAAAATTGCACGAAATATTGCTAGCGTAAAAGACAAAATACAACTAAACTACTAGATATTACGTAAGGGAACATTTAATGCCATATACAACGAATAATATAAATATTTATATTCAGTGTCATATCTCCAGACACACTTACCCTGTAACATGATATCACTACTTTGTTTAAAATATAACATCACACACCATTCTGATCTGCAATATATATATATAACTGAAAGTAAAAGAGCCCTTGATACCGAAAGCACCATTGTATCTTCAGCTATCCGTTGCTTTATCATAGTAATACATATAGTGTCATACTTTTTAACACATTGTAATCAAGACAGAATGCATGGGGACAATTGATGACATTTTAACACATTGTAATCAAGACAGAATGCATGGGGACAATAGATGACATTTTAACACATTGTAATCAAGACAGAATGCATGGGGACAATTGATGACATTTTAACACATTGTAATCAAGACAGAATGCATGGGGACAATATATGGACTGTATATCGACCCCATGCTCCTAAATCGTAGTCGCAGTACAGGGCGACAATTCTCTCCTTCTCACATCAAATAAGTGATGCACTAGCGCCCCCAAATGGAAACAACAAAGAGTCGCTTTTACTCTAGGTTGTTTCCCTTTCAGCGATCACTGTCTATCGGTTTTAAAGCGGTTATGAACTGCTGACCCACTAGGTTCGCGCTCTTAATATAGAATGCCAATGACATTGTGGTATATTTGTTTGCTGGTAGGACCTGTTCAATGTAAGGAGAAATCGAGAAATAAGGTAGCATAAAAAATTCGCGAATTCAGTAAAACAAATATTATGTATATTCCATATAATATAGTTTGACTAAAAATCATTTTTTCCATTTAAAGCATAATTTAGTAATGACACAATTTTTAAAAGGAGTGGATAAGTGGAATGTTCTACACATTAAAAGAAAAATCTTGTAAATAAATGTGCTAGTGGAATAAAGGGAATGTTTAGAAGTATGCTATCTATCTATCTATCTATCTATCTATCTATCTATCTATCTATCTATCTATCTATCTATCTATCTATCTATCTATCTATCTATCTGTCTGTCTATTCAGAAGAGAAGACAAGTAAATATCCAAGAGACAATTAAAACACAAATTAAAAAAACAAATTATCAAGGAAACTGATCTAACAAACTGGAGGCAATAAAATGACTTTTGTAAAGCAGAATATCGCACTTACAAGACGATTACATTTGTGTGTATTTTGTTTTGCATAGTAGGATTGAAGTCATAAATAATAAGAAAGATACGTTAATTATCACGCGTTGATATGTAAGGCTCAGAAAGGCGTTGATATGTTTATTATATACGTATGAATGATACGAAGGCTGTAAACCCAACTCCTAGGACGGCAGCAAATATTTCAGTTTTGGAAACAAAGCAATAAGATGAAGAAATGCCCAAATGCGCTTTAGAATAAAATTTAATTTGAATCTCATTGATTCCGAGTCAGAAAGGGCTCATTAGAGTTCAGCAGTAGACAATATACTTAGATTTCTTTGCATAGAATTTTTAGCAACAGAGAAACGGTAAAGATTCTGCAGGAAACTTTTCAAACAGCGCATTACCGAACACGAAGCCACAGTCGGCAACAGATTATTTGGACTGCGTACTTCGACATGCTATCGGGTGTAAATGTAAAGTGGTCACTCTCAGATTACCGACTGCGTTTGAACAAGTGTATAATGTGAACGAATGTAAACTATGTAAAGTAGTCACTCAGACTGTCTGCTTTTGAACAAGCGTTTACTGTAAACGAATTTAGACAATGTAAAGATAACTGTGTGCGTTTGAACAAGTGTATAATGTAAACCCACGTAGATGGTGTAAAGTGATGACTCTTTGATTATTGTCTGCATTTGAACCACTGTAAAATGTTTAAGGAATCTAGACAATGTAAAGTGAGTTCTCTTTGATTATTGTCTGCATTTGAACCACTGTAAAATGTTTAAGGAATCTAGACAATGTAAAGTGATTTCTCTTTGATTAGTATCTGCATTTGAACCAATGTAAAATGTTTAACGAGTCTAGGCAATAACACATTTAGAAAATGTAAAGTGATCTCTCTCAAATTACTTTCTGCGTTTGAACAAGTGTATAATATATAACAGTACGTGAAAGGAAATCCGCTCTATGTCAAGTATTAATGCGAAGCTTTGCTAATAACACGAAGAAAACGTTGATGACGATTATGTTCAACATAAATGGAATCAAAGATTTGCTTCCTGAACATAAATATATGAATGTTCTCCGACCCCTTTTGTAGACTACTTCACATGGAGGAATTGTTGTGTGACAAAATATAGAAATTGTTATGTGACAAAATGTAGAAATTGTTGTGTGACAAAATATAGAAATTGTTGTGTGACAAAATATAGAAATTGTTGTGTGACAAAATGTAGAAATTGTTGTGTGACAAAATGTAGAAATTGTTAATCATTACTGTCATGAAAATGCACATAATAGTACAGGTTGTAATCATTCTCTGACAGCCTTCGTACTGCAGAAACGAGTGTCTATACAAACACAAGGAATACGTTGTTAAAAGAAATATTTCAGTAGAGGTGGGTGCATGATTACTGTGGAAAGATAGTAGAGGGTAGAACATTGAAAAGGCAAAAGTGTTGTTTCATAAATATATACTCCCAGACATGAATGTTTCAGCTTAACGTTATGGTGACATTTCGGTCTTTGAGTATGTTCCTCTGGCAATCAAAAAGAAAGCATGTAAGTAGTGTGTACTACAGACAAGGACGAGATTAGGGTGGGCTAGTGCTCATTGTAATAAAAATACGAACATTAACGATAATGCTTACACGTGACAGCTCTAATTTCTTACTAATCAACGCGACAGTTGCCAGATATTTAAGGTCACAACCATTGACTTGATACACTTTGGAATGTAGCTACCGCTATGTTAAATGCAATATACATAACAGGTAGAGTAAACAATTTCTAAAATATAACAATAAAATATTTATTGAAACAAAATCTGGAATAACATTTTTAAAACTATACTAACTTAATCAATTTAATTTAAAATTATTATTAGAGATTCGGTACAACAGTCAAAACATTGAATATCCCTCCACACTTTCTTCATTGCGTCCTCTAAATGCCCCGAAGCAGTACGACAGACAACATTCTCTGGACCCTGGTGTATAGCGCAAGAAGTAAGAGATAAATGAAATCAGCAGTACGACAGACAACATTCTCTGGACCCTGGTGTATAACGCAAGAAGTAAGAGATAAATGAAATCAGCAGTACGACAGACAACATTCTCTAAGAGACAAACGAAATCAGCAGTACGACAGACAACATTCTCTAAGAGACAAACGAAATCAGCAGTACGACAGACAACATTCTCTAAGAGACAAACGAAATCAGCAGTACATGTATCCCTTTTAAAGAAATGGACGTCAGCAGATTTGGTAACGACGATCATGGAACAAGAAGTTTGCCGGGTGTCTGCATACCGGGTGTCTGCATGTCCTCGTTTAGATGATGTTTGTAATTTAAAATAAAAAGTGCCAATTTGTGCATAAGGAGCACATTGCACGACGGAATATTAGCAGCCCCCCCCCCCCCCCCCAAACAAAAAGAAGAGAAACTAGTTTCTCTAGTCTTATTTTAAAAAAAAATAACAGCAGTTTATCAACACGTTTTCTTGTACAGCACAAATCTTTCTTGTAATAGCAATTTGTAGAGCAAATAACCGAACAAAAGAATACCTCTAGACAGACTACTTTGATATGTGCACACAATTCTGTAAACAGTCATTTGCACATTTAGTAGCTGTAGACAAAATACTGCAAGTCTAGCACAAAAAAGTTCTGTGAATATTTATCTGCATCGTTCATTACCTGAATGACCTAAATGACAATGCTCTGTGCACAGAATTCTCTGAATATCATTGGCGCCATTCATTTACCTGTCCTGAACAACAGCACCTTGTACACATCACACGAATAGAAAACGCGCCACTGTTAACGTGTCGTAACTAGAGCACACGAACCACGCAATGTGTTAGAGGCGCTTGCATGTCCATCAAGCTGTCCACGCCATACAACTGTCTTGACCAGCGTACTTAGAAAGCATGACTAAACTTCAAGTGTTTCTTACGTCCACTGGTTTTGTTCAAATGGTAATAGTACTGAGCGTGCGCACTGAACAGCAGGCTGAGCAGTATTTTCAGCGATGGATGTAGTGCTAATCACAAGAATGTAAAGAGCAAAGGGACTAAACTCTTTTCTTGGTCGGGTGGTGTGCAATGGCAATCAATGTCAATGGTAGCACACAAAATCCAAATGTGATTATATTTTGTAAGTTTATTTTTTTGTGTAAAACTGCCATTACATTACATTTTCTTTAGGACTTTTGCAACTTGTGTCGTTTTGCTTTATTTAAATCTCCCATTCCATTAAGTACAGAGGCCTCACTGGTGAGAAATGCATAGAGAAAAGTCCAGACTTAACCATACACTCACTAAAGAGTCACACGAAAAGAAGATGGTAATTCTCCAAACTCCGTTCACATTTGTAGTTTTTATCAGCAGTAAAGTAGCATAATTCGTGTATATATAATAGCGATGTCAAATTCCACTTTAAAACAAACTTTCTAAACTATACTTTTTAAATATTTTCTTGTCATTGCAATTATGATCTGGTTACGAGCTAAGATGGATCTTCACCTAACAGAATCGACATGATAGGTCAAGTGTTTATGTTTAAGGACAGTACCTAAGGTTAACTGACATCAATTCAGAAACCAGTGTGTCGGTTTACGCTGCTATTTGTCCCACGTGACTGGATAAATGCAGTGTAAAAGCGTGCGATTACGCATGAACTCTTACATATAATAAATTGATCAATGGTGGCATAAGTTGACACTTGATGTATTGTCTGATCGCAATGTCTCCGTCTTGTCCCTCGAAGTCCATGGATTGGACATTATGATGAAAATAAATAAAAGTATCTTGTCTTCTGTGTGGCATTTATTCGCTGCAAATACTGGCTACATCACAGGACTGCAAGTGTGCAGCAGTTTTAGAACTTGATTTCAGTAATTTTCACCATAGTGACATGATTCTTAGCCAGGTCCATCGAAGAACAAAATGCTGTTTTCCGTGAATAGAATGCAATCGAGAATTCCAATTCATTTCTAATCTTCTGGAAATGGAGTAAGTCACTTCAAAAGTCACCCGCTTCATGCTGAGAAGATTCCCAGCAATTTACAGCAAGCATCAAATGCACAATTATTTTAAACAAAGACTACTGGCAGGTCTCGGCAAGAATAACGTCTATCAGATCATCGGGTCCTACTTTGTTGATCTCGAGCAGAAACGCAGACTCGTGAGAATAATGGCGGATTATGTTCTCATCCATTCTCACTAAAATTCTACAAGAAGGAAAAAATTGAAAATCGTAAATTAAATTTTCGGATGCAAACAAATCAAATAAAACATTACCTGATAATAAATGAAGAAACGATGAAAAATTAAGTATCGATAATCCGATTTGAAAAGATATATTAATATTAATAAGATTTCCTTAATAGCTGAAAATCTGAGAAAGTGATTGCTTAGTTGTAGACTTATGCTAGTGGCTCAATAAAAGAGTACATAGTTCTTAGCTATTCCATTATTATGAAAACCAATGTACACAGATTAATGAAATACAAAATACAACTTTCAAAGCCAAGGCAAGTTGATATGATTAGATATATGATCAAATACTGGTAGTTAATACTGGGAGAAAGCTTTACAGACTAAAATAGGTTCTAATAGGTCCTGCTATATGAATCTCATAATAGACTAAACCATACATATTAAAAGGGACGTGACTTAGACAAGATGAAATAAGAGACTTCTGGAATACAACTTAAAAGAATTTCTAATGAGTGCTGATGGACATATTAAGCAGACTAGAACTTTCAAAAGCTTGTAGAATAAAACCAGAACTATTTTACTTGATGATGTGATAAATATTTTAAAAGATCGATAAGTGATCAAAGGTGGACTAGAGGAGTAAAATCTATAACATCAGCCTACATGGAATTTGTGTTAAAGAGATAATTGAGAAAATCGTTTGTGGGTGTGTGCTTTGCCAATAGGTGATGGATTTTCATTTTCTTGCATACGGTCAGCTAAACGTTGGCAACAAGCAAAATTTTGTGGAACACTTTGGATCCTTAGTGACTAAACGTTAGCGTTTCTCCGTTGCCATGGTAACTTTCGAGGCACGAAATTTACTGTTCAGCCATTCATCTCTTATGATGATACTGAGGGAGGTGAGGCAATTTTGTTCAAAATGAAATTCTGGAAATGTTTCTTTTAATGGGATTAAGAGCGGAATATTGTTATTCAGTGTCTAAGCAGTATCTAGAGCAATAGTCTTCAGCAAGGGTCCTTAAATGGTTGCAAAACTTTTGACTCAGAGAGAGAGGGAGAGGGAGAGAGAGAGAGAGAGAGAGAGAGAGAGAGAGAGAGAGAGAGAGAGAGAAGAGAGAGAGAGAGAGAGAGAGAGAGAGAGAGAGAGAGAAGAAGAAGAAGAAGAAGAAGAAGAAGAAGGTGCACAACTGAGCTTACCCTTTTTTAGATCTCTTGTAAAAATTCGCGACATTGTTCATGGATTTGTTGAATTTGTATCCAATCTGAAATAACAAGTAACGAAATACATACATACTAAAAGAAACAGAATACAAACATATTAATACACAAGGGACAGAATACTAACATCTTACCATAAAAGGAACAAAATGCAGGCATATGATATAGAATAGAATACGGACATGAACAGACTGCAGACACGTGATAAAATGAATGGAATACAGACATGAACATAATATAGACATATGATGAGATGGACAGAATACAGATAAATTGAATAGAATACAGACAAATGATAAAAACAATAGCATACAGACATAAGATACAAGGAGAGGAATACAAACATCTTATGGTACAAAGAGCAGAATACAGATATGATTCAATGAAATGAATAAGGACTTGATACACAATACAGATATATGATACAATGAACAGAGTGACGGTATAAGGGGTACCCTCCAAGCATTTTATTCATCCTGAAATTTCCAGGCCCACAAAACAGACCAGGCCTGACTTTAGATCTCACTTTTGGCATCTACTGTTAGCTTGTCTCTTGCACAATGCCTGCATTCACTGGCGATATTATACAATCTTGGCCGATTTAGTAGGGCAGGTACCAGCACGGTCTGTCTTTGTGCGCGCCAAAATCGGCCCCAAAAGATCAGTCAGTCCTGCTATCGTCCAAGAAACACGGCAGAAAAACTCTCCCAGAACACCACTGGTCAAAAGAGTTTTGCTGAGAGAGGTCAGTCAGTTTGAACTTACTATCGAAGCATGTGCAAGTAGCAAGAGTATGCTTGCCTGCATTAATGTGTATTCGTTTCTATATATAGATCTATCTGATATTTTAATTTATTCTTTTATAGTTTTTTCTTTCACTCGTCTATCATATGTCCCCTTGTATTTTTATGTATCAATGACGTCCACCGGATGCCTCACTTATCATTTTTGTGTCTACTAGAAACTTAGGAACTCTTGTGTTTTAGAATCGGCACTCTATTGGCATGCCAATTAACTGCCCATTCCTTGCGCCCTGATAAGCGATCTTCAGACAGACCATGGCAGAATGAACACTTCTATCAACACAAAATCCACAATGCTGACGCTCAGGGGAGAATCACCAAGGTGTCACAGTGGACTTAACCGCCAACCCGATCAAGTATAAAGATATATACAAGACAAAGACTCATAGTCTGTTATCCAGGGGATTCTAAGCAAATATTGACTGCCAGAACACACTCGGGTTATGTTGATTCAGCCACCATTACTTCATTTCTATCAAATTTGTATCTATCCAAGTTTACAAGTATTTGCGTTATCCTTTTAACTGTTGTTATCGTTTTTACGTTAGGGTTGTATTGGATGTCTCGTAGCCATTTCTTTGGTGATATTAATATTTAGAATACCTTCAATTTTCAAATCTTTGTAAACACCAGACACTACGGTAGTATGAGTGGACTTGTGGTTGGTCATGTTAGTTTTTAAATGTGATTAAGTCTTTTCAAACATCTTTCTTATACCCCCTATACCCCCCCCCCGAAACAGATATAAAGAACAGAACACAGATAAAAGGTATAGGGAACAGAATTGATACTAACATCATACAGAAAACAAAATACAGGTATATTAAAATAAACAGAATTGATACTAACATCATACAGAAAACAAAACACAGGCAAATTAAAATAAACAGAATTGATACTAACATCATACAGAAAACAAAATATTAAAATAAACAGAATTGATACTAACAGCATACAGAAAACAAAACACAGGCAAATTAAAATAAACAGAATTGATACTAACATCATACAGAAAACAAAACACAGGCATATTAAAATAAACAGAATTGATACTAACATCGTACAGAAAACAAAACACAGGCATATTAAAATAAACAGAATTGATACTAACATCATACAGAAAACAAAATATTAAAATAAAAGGAACACGATGCACGGCACCTGTAATGTTTTTTTAAATCAAAGACAGACATTTCTAAAAGTGCATTCTGACCAGTTATAGCTACAAAACAAAAATCAGCACTAACACAGAAATTGAGATTTAGTTTTATTTTAAAGAATATATCCCTAAATAATACACCATAATAAACAGGGAACTGTTTTTCAAATATTATATTTATTTGGGAAAATTATATTTATTTAAGAACAATCAACGATTTCTTGTTTATGTCTGGTGTATATGTACATGTGTGCAGGTGTTTGTGTTTGTGACTGAGTACAGATTGTATTATGGCTAACTATTTTTATACAATTATGCAAAGAAACAAAGCTAAAAGAAAAGTAAGAAAATAGTTATACATTAGGCTAAATAATAGATTCCAAATTGACAGCAGGGCGATGTAAAATATTTGTTTGAATGACTAATGTTAATTCACTGATTATTTGGTTGCTAGTCTTAGAGATAAGTTATGTATTATTACGGTAGAGAGACGCTGATAAACATCATACTTATGAAATAATCAAGATATGCGTACCGCTTTCAGTAACTCGTCCACAGTGGGAACATCAAGATGAATAGCGTGGTAGGCTTTATCGCAGTTTTCCTTTACATACAGAAGAGCTGGAAATATCCAAGGAAACGAAACCAAAATTAAATGCAAACTGTAACAAAATAAAATGTCTAGAAAACATCTCCCAGCAAAAATATGTAAAAATAATTTAATATATTCTGCATTTCATAAAATAAATGAAAATACAAAACAAGAAATAAATAATCATCGATCTTTCAAATGCGAGAGCAAACGCTATCAACAATTAGTTTGGGTTTTTCCCATGGGTGGGGGGATAAAAAGATCATTTCCGTTAAAGTGCTTTATTGCATAGGGATTATTGAGATTTAGTTTCTAAAAGAAACAAAAGAAATTAACATTTTGTAAACTTTGCCCACAGCGAGCTGAAAATGTGTGAATGCAAATTTTTAAAAGGCCTAACATTTCTTTGCATTTCTACTCCTTAAAGTTGTAAAGAAATTTCATATATTTCACACACACACACACACACACACGCACACACACACACACACACACACACACACACACACACACACACATCAACATATATCACTTACAAACACATAAAGCACATACATCTACTATAAATAATGCTTTTGTGTCATGAAAAGTGGAGTGAAAAATTAACTTACGTGTCAAATGTTTATTACACGAAGCACAAGAGTTCAGTCTGGGCATTTTCGTTGGGCCAGAGTCCTCTGATTGGTCACACACTTGGCTAGGGGACACATGACTAAAATAACCAATAGGAATTCATGAAGACAACAATTCCGGTTCAGTGTCATTTTCACTTAAATTATATATATTATAAAAATATTAATGAACATATCTGTCTTAGTAGGTTGCTTAGTAGTCTACACATCATTTAGGCATGCGCGTTCAAACAATTATTCAAGTAATAATTTTATTCATTCACGAAAAGCAATTATGCTCAACGAAAACCACGAAGTACTTAATTATGAACACGTACATAATTATCATTCAATTGCAGATTTCTGAATGTTGTTCTGATAATTAAGACATTGATTACTCAAAGTAAATGCAGTCAATTACAGCGCTAATTGTTGAAAATGATGCCCATAGTAGGAACATTTTCTACTCAACACGAATACCATTACTCTATGTCAGAATCAGCAAAAATTCTGCTACAATACAAGTTTAAAAAATTAATAGTTTTAAAAATTAATCATGTTTCATGCTGAAAGACAATAGTTGTACTTACTTTGAACTTTCTTCCTCCTGTCGATTCTCTTCAATCGGGCTTGCCTGCAACATTTCAAAGGTCATTGCAGTCATAAATATTGTGCAACAATTGCTTTCTTGAATATTTTTCAAACATCGTTTGCATAAATATTTTATACTCATTGCTTTCACAAACATTGTACAATCAATTGCTTTCACAAACATTGTACAACCAATTGCTTTCACAAACATTGTACAACCAATTGCTTTCACAAACATTGTACAACCAATTGCTTTCACAAACATTGTACAACCAATTGCTTTCACAAATACTGTACAACCAATTGCTTTCACAAACATTGTACAACCAATTACTTTCATAAAAACATGTACAACCAATTGCTTTCACAAACATTGTACAACCAATTGCTTTTATAAATACATGTACAAACAATTGCTTTCATAAATATTATACAACCAATTGCTTTCATAAATACATGTGCAACCAATTGCTTTCATAAATACATGTGTAACCAATTGCTTTCATAAATACATGTGCAACCAATTGCTTTCATAAATACATGTACTCTAGAACAACTGCTTTTACTTTACACCCACTACTTTTATTAATACTTTACAATCATTGCTTTTATACATACTTTGAAACCTTTGTTTTCATCAGTACTTTGCGACCAATGATTTCATCAATACTTCACAACCATTGTTTTCATCATCCATACATTACAATAACTGTTTTCATCAAAACTTTGCAAACAATGTTTACATCAATCTTTCCATTCATTGATTTCACCCATACTTCTCAGCCATTGTTTTCGAACATAAACAAGGAATTTTATCATAATTAATTAAATTTAATCAAACTTCAAGAAGATGCAAGAGCAAAATATACAAATAAGTGAAGAAAAATATTTCCTTTTGAAGAAGAAAATGAAATCAGTATTTGTATTTCAAATATTACTAGTAACGTGCAGAGATAAATTTTTACACCGATTTAGAATCTTATAAAACAAATCTGAGAAGAAACCCTGAACAGTCATGGTGACGAAGGAAAGAAGATTGAAACAGAATAATGGAGACTGGGTTGACAGAGGAAGGGGTACCCATTCCGGGTAGTTACTTATACACTGCTGGAATTTGCCTCTCTGATAAACGAGACTGGGTTGTTAGAGGAAGGGGTTCCCATTCTGGGTAGCTACTTACACACTGCTGAAATTCGCCTGTCTGATAGCTGGGGCTGAAGAAGACTGGTAGTGTGGACAAGTTGGCCATGCTGTAGAACTCCGAACGATCGCAAGGGGAATGGAATGCATCCTCCGATCTCTTCCGTCCTGCTGGGAGGAGATACATACCAAATTCCAATATGTAAATAATAATAATAATAATAATAATAATAATAATAATAATACTGAAACACATGGAAAAACTCGGAGGAATGTAAAAGCAGAAGTGATACCAATAGTGATAGGAGCCTTGGGGAACATAACATCAGAATTGGAAGGCTACCTGAATAAACTCCCTGGAAACCACAGAATCGCTCCATTACTCAAAGCAGCGCTCCTCGGAAGTGCCCACATCCTCCGTAAAACCTTGGATCTCCCAGAATCTTGGTAAGATTCCGAGACCTTGGATCACAACCGACAATCAAACAGAAGTCGTGGAAAGAGACTGAATAATAATAAAAATGGGGAATATAACATCTGAGTTGGAAAGCTACGTGAATAAACTCCCGGCAAACCTCAGACTCGCCCCACTATTCAAAGTAGCGTCCCTCGGAAGTGCCCACATCCTCTGTACAACCTTGGATCTTTCAGAATCTTGGTAAGATTTCGAGACCTTGGTTCACAACCGATTGTCAACAGAAGTCGTGGAAAAGGTTGAATGATGATGATGATGATGATGATGATGACGGTGATAATAATAATATAACTCTAACACTACATAGATAATGGTTATGATCATGATTAGTATTTATTAATCACCCATAACTAATTACAAGTGATAAGAATCTTAATTTATGTTATTAATAATTCTCCAGCAGACACTACTCGTCTCTGTCACTTGGAGGATATTTTGGCGATGTAAACGTTTTCTCTCTTCCACATTAAAGATAAACTTTTATCGTCACACAATATTTCCATAGGTGGAAACTTCTTACTAAAGGAGAAGATAAATCCATCTTTAATCTATAATTTAGTGAGCCCCTATCTCCCACTTTCTTCTTCAACAATAGGTTATCAATATGTGTAAGAAGGTCAATAAATGTAACAATAAATTATTAAATCAGCAATCAAATATACATATAACAAATACCTTGAAAAATATTAATTGACATCGATATCTCCACAAAACCTATAGTGTCAATACAAACAACAGGCTAGTTCTTTATCAGAGAACAGAAATGGAGTTATTAGAGATAAACGATAATGGTTTGTACAATCACCTGGTTTAGGTGCTTTCTCAATAGTCTTTTTCTTTTTTTTTTGTAACAAAGTCACAAGTTTATTGTCCAAGTTATTACTGTCAATGATACCCTCCTCACATTGTGAAACACTGACTAGCCGCTATTTTCTCAAAGCTATCTGGTGCTCTGCTGTATAGCTCCCCCAGGCAGAACAACAATTGCAGCAATTTCCAGTAACTTCCATGTACCAGAAATTGCTGAATGTAGTCAGCATACTTAGCCACTATACATCAATGGAGTGAAGTGCATTCCTTACACTTACACACTGCGGTAGATACTTTTCATGTCTACCACACTTCTAACGGTCTATAATCAGTAAACCAGGAGATTCAGATAAAACAAGGAAAGGCTGCTTTTCCCCTGTAATATATAATCTGGGAACAAACACTAAGTTTCCAGTTTTTTTAATTTTTAACTCCATTCTTTCTTACATTCAAGTCTCAACTCACAGTTTCCTGCAACAGTATTTATTAGCCCAATACATGCACCTAACATTATAAATACAGCACATCAATTTTTTCAACACATTCACTAATAACAATATCAAGTGTTTAACATACTACATACGAGCATCTTAGTTCAAAACTTTGTAGAAACAATAGTGTACTCACATAGTACATCTGTACATAAAACACAAGAAAAACATATCAGCAGGAAAATGCATGAAATATTTCTAAGTCCGTTCTCTCTCAATTAGTCAGTTAACTCACAATTAACTTAACGGCTGCCTTTCATGACCAGACTTTTTGCCACACCAAATTTAAAGTGAATAGACAATAGAATTCTCTTTAGCAGGTAAACTTTTGATCTTAGCCCACTGGCTGGTCTCATTCTGGTAAATCGTAGCCATTAGATAACGAAAACTACTCATCCAATTGGAACTAGTTTGGACTGCATCAGTAATTTCTAGTACATTCTCAACTCGAGTTGTTTACTCCAACTCTGACACTTACAAAAATACCAGCTTAAGGAATGCCTAAGGTCGGGTCACTTCAACAATTTAACAATTTTTATAACAATTAAATCTAGCAATAGGGATAGGCAAATTTACTCCACCACAAATAATAACAATAATAATGATAAGAAGAATACTGACCATAATAATAAAGATCATAAAAATAAAATAAATAATGAGATGACGATACTACTACTATTCCAACTACTAATGCTACTAATACAACTGATAATGATCTATCTATCAACCCACCCATCCATCCATCTTCCATCCGTCTGTCCGTCCATGTGTCCATCCATCTATGCATCTGTCTACCTGTCTATCTATCTACACATTTTTAAATCCTCTCTCCATTAAGTCCCTAACATCAGTATAGTCTTAATCAAACTGACAATTATTTTGTGTACGTACGGGAGACAGCAGCTTCAGTTTTATTTGTTTTAGCGTTTCTTCTTCTTTCTTCATCTCTCGTCTTGCGCTCCGCACCCTAAAAACAAGTGTATATTTGTGTCATACATATAATTATTCTGCAAGTCAGTGATTGATGATAACCTATTTTATGTATATTTGTTCAGTTCTAAGTAAATGTGAACACATTCCTGTATACCTAACATTTATTTTTTTAGTGGTTGATGATGCTGACTCTAAAAACAAATATCAACTGCTTTATATTTATGGGCATAAATAATACTTTTAACACTACTTCTGTTTTCATTGAAAAATAATGCGAATATTATATTATCTCTGCTTTATATTAATTAGCGTTTGTTCTATTAACCCATATTCTAAATAGTTTTCACACATTTAATCATGAGATATTAATTGTTATACTTAACAATCTATTAAAGAATAATTTTTTACAACAACTGAACTTAATATTAAGAAATTATTACATAAAGTACTGCTTGAATGAATTCGTATACAGTAATTCATTAATTATAATTATTAATTCTGACACTAGCATGGTCACAAATGACCTTAATAATAATAAATTATTACAAAAAAGTAATCTTTTAATTAATTCAAATACAATAAATCATTGATTATTAATTCTGACACTGTCACAAACACCTTTATAAAGTAAATTATTGATTAATTATTAATTCTGACACTAACTTTGTCACAAAATTCCTTTATAAAATAAATTAGTGATTATTAATTCTGACACTAACTTTGTCACAAAACACCTTTATAAAGTAAATTATTGGTTATTAATTCTGACACTAACTTTGTCACAAAACACATTTATAAAGTAAATTATTAATTATTAATTCTGACACTAACTTTGTCACAAAACACCTTTATAAAGTAAATTATTGATTATTAATTCTGACACTAACTTTGTCACAAAACACCTTTATTTGACAAAATCCTCTGTGCACTGGGTGAAGTTCTTTTCGTGTTTCAAAGATTTCGTGAGTGTCAATTTGAATATGTAGAGGGATCCCCTGAAAAAAAATTCAAAAACAACCTAGGTACAACAAAAGATTATGTTCATTCAGACTTAACGTATGTTTACTTATCGAATAAAATGACAAAATAAACAATAGGTCAACGGAGTTATACGTTAACATAAATCAATCCAGTAAATGGGTATGAAAATCATACCAGCAATGTAGAACGGGCAATATATATTTTTTTAATGACATCAACAGTGTACTTGTGTATAACCTCTACAGGTCAGTCTATTAACAGTCTGCTTTACCTGCTGCTTCGAATGGAGGGGGAAAGGCACTCATCATACTTATTTGTATTTTTTAAATGTAATTTTGCTCACGTCAGCATACTGATCTACAGATAAGACGTACCTTTACTTTCGTCAGCGGTGATTTCCTGTTTTATTGTCATACAAATACTTTTTGTGTAATTTGAAAATACATCCTCCAGAAACTAAAATAAGGAAAGTGCTTGAAGGGAGAGGGAGGAAATTATCTGGAGGAATTTCCCCTCCCCCTCCCCCCCCCCCCAGAAAAATAGGAAACGGAAGGAAGAAAAAAACGAGGCCTAGGTGGCACTGTTGTTTAATGTCCGAATGATTTTCTACTTTGTATAATAGAGGAAAACATTTGCTATAACGAATAAGAAAGTAAACATAACAAAATTATTCGTACAAAATAAAAATTCTTCTGGCATAAATTACCCTGACAACAATTATTCATACAGGATGAAAAGAATTGTTTATATGTATGTGTGTGCATGCATTTCGATCTTACCTTGACACCTTTCTGATTGCTGAAGTCTGTACTGAGACAATGTACAGCAATGTTTACCTGATAACAAATAATGACAGCAATGTTTACTTGATGACAAATAATGACAGCAATGTTTACTTTATAACACATAATGACAGCAATGTTTACCTGATAACACAAACTGACAGCAAATGTCTGTGAATGTTGAGGACAATATTTATTAAGAATGAGGCATTCTTTATGTCTGTCTATCTACCTACCTACCTACCTAAATACCTACCTCCTATCTATCTATCTATCTATCTATCTATCTATCTATCTATCTATCTATCTATCTATCTATCTATCTATCTATCTATCTATCTATCTATCTATCTATCTATCTATCTATCTATCTATCCACTGAGTGTGCAATCAAAATGACTGACAACACATCCTAATGGGCAGTTATCAAATAAGTTGCTCCCCTTGCATTCTTTAGAACTATAGTTCTCCTTGACCACAGATGCAAAGTTGGTTAAGAGAGGTAAATCTTCCCTGAAGCATTGCGCCAGGAAGGCATAATTCCAAAAGAACACAAACAGTAACTCCTATATCTCTCTAGCCATTCTTCCATTCACATTCTTTCTCAGGCAGATCAGAAGTCTAGAGCAAATAACTGTTCGTTAAATGACAGTGTCGATTTTATAACAACATTTTCGATTTTAAAATGAACATTTACAAATAAAAAAAACAATTTTAACAGAAAAATCTCACTGACAAAAACATGCAATTTACTTATCTGATTTTACAGATTTCGCAAGAAGTGAAACAGCCATAAAATATTAAATAACTTTCACTAAATGTGCAACTGTATATCGTCATACTTAAAGTATGATTAGTTTTAAGTTTTTCAAGCTAAAATAAAACAACAACAAATGTTAATTTCATTACTATTTTCTAATTATTTACCCTAACTGGGCCATCACGTGGGTTCCACTTTACGCTGACTGCATTGAAAGCCAGTTCATTAATACTGTTCTGTCCAACGCCTTGACTGTTTTTCGTATCTGTGGAAATAAATAAACGAACATATGCATACATTTTAAAGATAAATAAATATAAAGTAATTTTATTACTAATTCAGAAAACGTGTAACTAAAATTAATTTAAAAAATAAGAAAAAACACAGAGAATAATTAAATGAAGTCAAGAAGGAAGGAGTGAAGAAAAAAGTAAAGAAATGAAGAAATGAAGATAAATGAAAGAATAAAGGAATTGTTAAAAGAAATAACCGAAAACTGTCAAACAAACGAATAATATTATAGAACGGGATGAAAGAACAACTAAAATGTCAAATAAATAAACACGTAAATAAATAACGAATACCAAATACTAAGGGACAGAGTTCCAGAACTACGGAAGATAGATTTTCGTACCTAAGTCCTGATTTTCTTACCCATGTCCAGATTTTCTTATCCATGTCTAGATTTTCTTACATATGTCCATATTTTCCTATCCATGTCCAGATTTTAGTACCTATGTCCATATTTTCTTATCTATGTCCTGATTTTCTTACCCATGTCCAGATTTTCTTACCCATGTCCAGATTTTCTTACCTATGTCCAAGATTCGCTGCTTATAACTGTGTTGTCTGCTGTGCCAGAACTGCCAAGCCTTAGCTTCCTCTTCCTTAGATTTTTCTTCCCGGAACACAAGCATTATCACCGACTATTGAAAGAAATCAGGATACCAACCAAAATCAAACAAGTATTATCACCGACTATTGGAACAAATAAACAGACAAAGCAAGATACCAACAACAATAAAACAAGTATTAATTATCACCGATTACTGAAATAAACAAGCAGACAAAGAAGATGCCAACAACAATTAAACGAGTATTATTACCGATTATAAATTGAAACAAACAAAGCAAAACCCAACAACAATCAAGCAAAGTATTATTACCGAATATTGTAACAAGCAAACCAAGATACCAACAACAATCAAACAAGTATTATCACTGACTCTTGAAAGAAGAAAGCCAAGCTACAAAGGATAATCAAACAAGTATTATCACTGACTTGAAAGAAAAAAGCCAAGCTACAAAAGATAATCAAACAAGCATGATAATTTTTCCAATTGGAGATTTACTGTCTGTTCAAACAAAGGAACCAAGAAACCAACAATAATCAAAACCAGCATCCGCAACCATGTATTTGCTGTAATCATTTGGCCTTACAAATGGAAATTTACTTTCTGCTGAAACAACACAAACAAACCGTACTTATCATCGACTATTAAGGGAAATAACTCACAAACAAACTTGCCATATACCGGACTGGTACAATTATTTGCTTTACAGTAATAAGAAAGAAGTTCCGTTAACATCAAACCAGTTTAATTAAATTTTGTTTAGATTATTTTTTGAAAAAGCTCTTTGAATGCCAGATGTTCGGTTAGTGTTATGTGCAAAGTTTCGTTGTATTTTGTGACGCAAATTATGCGTTTCTTTGATCGCTTTGCAAATTATGCTTTGGGCTGTTGTCTTGCAATGCTTTGAAGAAACGTAAATTATGTTATTTGAATAGATGTTTCGAGATAAAAAGTATTATCAAATATCAGCATTCTCGTTTTCATTATTATTCTTATCTTTAAAATGAAATTACACAAGTTTAATAACATTGCAATTAAAGATATCGATTTGTAATTTACTGAAGGGTATTTTTCACATTAAAAAATAGCAGGTCTCAGTAAGCGTGCCCACCTGATTTAATAGAGCTGTAGGCCTTCAAACGCTAGAGAGCGCCCAGGGAGAAAGTAAGACTGTAAAGCAATTAGTGTTAAGAATAAAGAAAGTAAAAACAAAAAGTAATATTCGTCACACTGGCCAAAAAGCAAATTTTGCCCGTACAGAGGGAGTGTACAGAAACTAATATTCGCCTCATTGTCCCCAGAGTAATTTCTGTTCTTACAGAAGTATAAAAAAAAGTAATTTCTGCTAGTACACAGGAAGTTAAAATAGTAATTTTTTATAGTATACAGGAAGTTT
Source organism: Sinotaia quadrata (assembly GCA_028829895.1). Taxonomy (NCBI): domain Eukaryota; kingdom Metazoa; phylum Mollusca; class Gastropoda; order Architaenioglossa; family Viviparidae; genus Sinotaia; species Sinotaia quadrata. Next base: position 108,174,490 of record CM054178.1, read on the forward strand.
TAAAAAAAAGTAATATATGATAGTAAACTGGAAATAACAAAAAAGAATTTCTGCTTCTACACAGGAAGTTTACGAAGTAATTTCTGCTAGAATATAGGAAGTTAAAAAATATAATTTATGCTCGTAGAGATTAAGGAAAGAAAAGTAGTTTCTGCTAGTATACAGGAAATTAAACAATGCAATTTCTGCTAGTACATAGGAAGTAAAAACAATTTCTGCTACTACACAGGAAATTAAAAATGTAATTTCTGCTCGTATAGAGAATTTCTGCTTGTACAGAGGAAGTAAAAACTAATTTCTTTCGTAATAAGGAAGAAAAAAAGTAATATCTGCTTGAAAACAGGATGTAACAAAGTAATTTCTGCTCTTGTAGATGAAATAGAAAAATAATTTCTGCTTGTGCGTAGGAAATAAAAACAAAATTGTAATTTTTGCTCATACACATAAAAGTACATGATCTTTCTAAATACTTAATGTGCAGGCCATAAAACATTACTATTATTAAATGTTATCACTTTTAGTGGCTAGCCGATGGCAATCCACTAGTAAACTGTTTACACAAGTGTTTATAGATCCCTGCCTTCACGCTTTCTTATGACGTGTTTGTATTTCAGTGTTTTCACTTTGTCTCTGGACATATTTAAAAAATATTTCCTTCAGTCACAAAACACGATGTCTATTGCAGTTTGAACTTTGTTTGGATTTAGTTCAATAATTCTTCCCATTTAAAAAATGTCAATTTGTGGACTAGGTTAAATACGTTTTTTCTTCAATCATGACACACGATTTCAATTTTCTTTCTGACTGCAAAAAGTTCGACTATTTCATTTCTCTGTGCATGAGATAAATTTAGGAAATGGCACTTTGAGAACTTTGTAAGGAAAATCAGGATGGTGCAATTCTCAGCCCACTATTCAGAGCGGCAGTATATTTTAATTATAACCAATTTTCAGTGAAAAGTTTGAGAGCAGATTAAAATTTTTTACAAAGGAAGTGGAAAATCCTCTTGAGTTCAATGTTTACACTCCATCCTTTTAGCAGCAGTGGGTAAATTTATGTTCGTGGCTTTAAGAAAGGAATATAGTCACGTCAGACGTTAGTTCTATAGTCCTTCCCACGGGCAATGTGGAATAACTTTATCCATGATATTCTTTTCATAATCTGTTTACACAACCAGAAATTTTGAAGTGGTACACTCTTTTTACATTTTTAAAATTAATATATATATATTGATTGCTGTGCTCATGATTCCAGGTTATGATGACCCAGACATAGGTCTGCTATGTCCATAATTGCAGTTAAACATTAAAGCAACAGACAATTAACTTCAAAACTGTTGTCTCACATGTACCTGCTTTTGTTATTGGACGGTTTTTTGGTGGGGTCTTTTTATTTTTATTTTTATTTTTTTGCGGAGGTCTTCGCTGCAAATGAGTTTGCAACTAACATGCACACTGTACGTATATATGGTCTATGAGCTTTAACTCTTTCTGCTTGGCTTGCGAAATGACGTCATGAGGTCGACACTATTTATTCAAACATTCTTACTCCATTGCTTTCATTTGCTGTTTAAATTTCAAACCTGAACCAGCCACTTACTTCAGTTGTAAAATGCCATTTGTGATTGAATGCATAAATACATTATATAAATAATATATTTTCCAATGACATTATTTAAAGCAGTTTAAAGCAAAAATTAACAAAAGAATATATCATATTACAAAGACAATGAAAAATGCAGTAATATTTATATTAAAGCTATACTATTGAAAGTTTATTTTATTTTCTATTTTTAATTTGAAAGTAAGGTGCGCGACTATAGGCAAACACTAACGAATAAGAAGAAATAGAGCACACTACATTCTTAATTTGAAAAAAAAAATCCTTTTGCAAACAGACCATCCTTTAGAAAGTGAGTCTGTTTGCTTAACACGCATGAAAGGCAAGTCCCATAATGGAGCCCTCGAGGACAAGAACACTGACTGACAAAGATGTTTTAGAACACTCGGGACCACATGTTCAGCCATGTAATTTTTTTACTAATACAAGTGCCAGTACGTATTATTGCGCACCTCTTTGAAAATGGTACTTTGCTTTCCTTCAGGTCACAGAGTTTGAGTAAAGGTTTCACAATTTGTGCACTAAAACTTCCTACTTAAAATATCTTAGTGAGTAATAATTAATCTTTAGTACGGTCATAGACTTTGGATAAAGCTGTGACAGCAGGATCACTAAAACTTCCTAGTTAAGAGAGCGTAGTGAGTAATAATCTTTACTAAGGTCACATGATTGGATAAAGGTATCAGAATCCGTGCACTAAACTTTCTTATTAATGACACCTAATTAATTATTCATGGCAAACGTTTACTTTCACCTCACAGCGTGTCACTAAGTGATCCACAGTTCGTGCACTATCTAGTAAATAACTGAAAATGTTAAACGAACACAAAAAATTTACTTAAGTTGCAGAGAGTGATTACAGGGAAGACTTAACTGATATACATAAACTATCCACATAATGGAAGTCAGGGACTACCCGCTCACCTTGCACAGCACTCCTTTAGGTAGGCGGTCAGGAGTGATGTTTTCCAGTGTCAAGGGATAGTACTGACCTGGGTGACAGAGAAAATTAAATATACCTAGCGTGAAGCATACTGTTATAATAATATAAATAATAATATAATATGAAGAACAACACATGCAGAAAACGTTTGAAACATCAGCCATTTGCCTGTTCAGCAAAATGCATCCGCATTAATTAGTTATTATCCTCGCTATCCTCGTCATTCTCATTAAGTGACGTAGTTTGTGGGAGATATTTAGTTTGGTGTGTTGATGGCCCTTTTCATCGAATTATAGTGTATAGAAAAAAATCCGAATGAACATGAAATTAGTCTAATTATTTCAAACTCTTGGTGTTTTATTTTTTCTTCAACGGTTCATGCAAATAAATGCTTAGTGGGCGTCTTTCAGACTTGAGAAAAAGCCTGTACTTTATTAGAGTTGTTTTTGTTTTTTGTTTTTTAGGCGACTCAAAAATTGTTGAACATGACCACAACAAATTGCAATTATCATCTGTAATACATGTAACCTGGAAACATTTGGGACACTGTCAAATCTGTCGAATTCGATGCATTATGCACATATTACTTAAATAATCTTTCCAAGTTACAATTTTGCAAGTGGGATTTAGCTAAATTTCTACACAGCATTCATCTGATATGTACATTTCCCATATTCATATGTACGTACTGATAGGTATTTAGACACATTATGCACCAACATAATATTAAATCTTATATATGCAATAAATATTGTCACGATATATGCATTCATGTGTCTGACCGTAGTGAGCCTATATCCACTAAACAGTTTCCTAAGGATAAATATATATGCGCAATTAGTTATTGACATTATTCATGCATACTATTTTACTGTCAAAATTCGAATACTTTATGGATATCATGTGCCAAATTTAGCCGTCATAATAAAGGACAAGAGCGACGACTCTCTTAGGTTTGACCTACTTTTATTCAAGTAGGTTACTCGGTCCTCATCTAGTCGTTGGGTGGTGGAAATAGGTGACTCCAAAAAATACTGGTATCCTGTCGTGTTCACTTCTCTGCAAAAAAAAAACAAAAAAAGAAGAAGTTAGGTGAAGACTCTTACGCAATTTCTTTCTTTTTTTTTAATGTAGCCTCGCGTGAAATGTACGAAACGTTACGTCATGTATCAAGAGACGAACGTAAATGTGTGTGTGTGTGTGTGTGTGTGTGTGTGTGTGTGTGTGTATGTGTGTGATGATAGCAGTTTTACGTCACCACTTGACCTTGCGTTCATCATCATCAGACGTTCTCTGATATCCAGTGGGACCAAATTTTTTTTAGTGGCCTGAGTTCATCATTTCATCATTAGACTTTCTCTGATCCCCAGTGGGACCAAATATTCTTTTTTTGTGGCTTCACTGCTTCTGATTTCTGTGCAGTGTATCATTTTCATTTTCAGTTATTATCTAATTAATAAATAATTATGATCTAAATAATGTCTAATCTGACAATGTTGTTGACGCATATGAATAAACACGCGCTCACCAATAAATAAATACATCAAACCTGATTTACCAATACTAACGAAATCCTTTAAACTTTATACAATATTCTCCAACTTTTTCAGTCCATCCACATTTTCCCCACTTCCTCATCCTAAAATAAATATAATCGAAAGGAAAAGGAAAAGAGAAAGCAAACAGAAAAATAGCTTTAATTTATACAGAGAAAACAGCAATGTCTTTTCAAAGACGTGATATTCACAAGCAGTGTGATACAGCATGGTACGGACAGAGTTTATCACGGGCCATGCACCATCTGGACAATTCTTTGATCCAGTAGCGTAACAGTGCATAAGGCCTATAAGTGTCTGTGCCTGTTGAGGGTGGATGGGGGGTAGGTGACAAGGTGAATTCGACGATTTGGGATACTGTATATAGACACCTTTTCTGAAGAAAAAGGCCACATTGCTTTCTATTCCCCTTCTTCTTTCTTCTTTCCATCAAGAACAGTGTTAGCTATTGAAATGTCAAATTGCCATTTCATGCCAATGATAAACAGCAGAGGGTGTTAGCTGATCAGGGTGTTCGGGAGTGGTTAGCGAGATCTTAGCTAAACAACTCAACTACGTTTTGAATTTGCAGGTGTAAAATCTAATTTATGACTCGGCTACTTTTTCAATTTGCATCTTAAAAGTATATTTTAATTTCAAATTTTCCAAAAGGGTATTCAGGGTATCTGATCCATTAAGTGATAGCATTCCGTTCTTTTGAATTTCTCCTCCCTTACAGCGTTTCTCTGATTGGTTCGTGTCTGAAGGTATCTGATAATCTGACATAAATGTTTTTTTAAAAATATATATATTGAACCAAATTTGAGAGTTAAAGGAAAAAGAAATTCAATGAACAGAAAAACAATCAAACTAATTTAAATATAGATAATATTATATTTAGCCTTTCTAGATATACGAACTACCCTTCTACCAACGTTTACTGGACTCGAACTATTACTCTGCTGGCTTTTTCTTGGCAACTGAAATATATGGCTATCCTTTCTAGGCAACTGAAATATATGGCTATCCTTTCTAGGCAACTGAAATATACGGCTATCCTTTCTAGGCAACTAAAATATACGGCTATCCTTTCTAGGCACTGCAATCGTTTACTTTCTTATTAGACAGTACAAAGATGAATCTTAGCTTTCTCTAACAACACACACACACACACACACACACACACACACACACACACACACACACACACACACACACACATACACACACACATACACACACGCACACACACACACATTCTCTCTCTTTTCACATACACACACTCTATATTTTTCACACACATACACACAAACACACACATACACACTCATCGTTAGTCTTTCTATAATTCTCTAATTATTTAGCTTCTTTTTTAAATATATCACTAGCCTTTCTAGACACTGCAATTATTTAGCTTTCTTTAGATAGTACAATTCTATACCTTTGTCTAAACAATTTAAATCCATAACTAGCCTTTCTAAGCGCTACATTTGTCTAGGTTGTGTAGACAGTACAACAATTACTCTAGGTTTTGTAGACAGTACAACAATTACTCTAGGTTTTGTAGACAGTACAACAATTACTCTAGGTTTTGTAGACAGTACAACAATTACTCTAGGTTTTGTAGACAGTACAACAATTACTCTATGTTTTGTAGACAGTACAACAATTACTCTAGGTTTTGTAGACAGTACAACAATTACTCTAAACAACTTAAATATATCGCAAGCCTTTATAGACACCAATATTATCTAACTCTTAAGAAAACAGAGAAACAGAAAGAAACAGAGATGGGTTCATGAGTGACTGTTTGTATTTAAGTGCGCGTGCGTGTGTGAAAAAATGTAATCGGTGATGAAATAAAGGAAAATAACACAGACGTATATACTCACATAAACCTGACCCACTAAATCTGTCAAGAGTGCACTGAGGAAACACTCACAGTTTTTGTACCGTTGTGCTACGTGAAGATACTCTGTCAGACCCTGAGGAGTGCTGTCTCTGCAAAATTGAATTGCCCGATGCCTTCCTCCTTTTTAAAGACTTGCCTTCCCTTGTAATGGTCCCATCAGTTAACGAAGACTCTTTCAAACCCTGCAGAAAGTCATGACATCATAAAAGTCAGCTTCATGAATTTAAAAAAAAGAAGTACACTTCACCAAGTCGGCTTTCTTAAATATCTGTAAAATAAGAAAAACTCCCAAACAAACAAATAACAACATAAAACATAATTCGTAAACACGCGCGCGCGCACGCACACACACACACACACAAAAATAAAACTGCAGGACAGAATAAGATAAATTGAGGCCGAAAACAGAAAGCAAGATTCGAGACAAAGAAAGGAAGAATATATATATAAATATATATATATAAAACAAAGTCGAAGAAAAAGTTTCAGACAGAGAAAAGGTGTGTATGATTATATGATTGGTTTATGGTCACTCATGTATGTGCGCGCGCTAATGGTTATATGTGCATGTTCAGGAGAAAGTAGGGGGTTTGTCAAATGGTTTAATAAAGTAAGATTGCATATGAAATTGAATTGTTTAAAAAATACCAGTATTCAGTATAGAGACAAAGTGTAGAGTGTCCAAGTGTAGAAAACGCACAAGGTACATTTAACTTAAAGTGCATACATAGGCCTATAGCTGTGTAAGTACGACACAAGTAGGCCTATAGCTGAAAGTTGGTGAACTCATATGCCTATAGATGTGTAAGTACGTCACAAGTAGGCCTATAGTTGTGTAAGTACGTCACAAGTAGGCCTATAGTTGTGTAAGTAATTCACAAGTAGGCCTATAGCTGAAAGTTGGTGAACAATTAGGCCTATAGCTGAAAGCTGGTGAACACGTAGGCCTATAGCTTAAGTACGCGAACATATAGGCCCATGCTATGCCGAGTATGTGTGAAAAGTAGGTCAGCGCGCTAATACTTCAAACAAATGTTGATTATCTGTACTTAATGCTATAGGTAAATTGTTATATACCGTAATATTTATAAGATGCGTTCTCCAACGAGATTGTTTTCATTTTGTAGCTAAAATATATCTAATACTTCAAAGGAAAAACAAGAACTCAGTATTTTAGAATCAGACATCATTTTGTTTTACTAATACTTTCTATCGTATATACTACAACTTTCCTTGGTGCTTAATTTTTATGTAAAAGATTTTATATTGCTTTGTATTTAATACACTCGTGTGTACTTTTAGATTTGATATTGCTTTGTATTTAATACACTCGTGTGTACTTTTAGATTTGATATTGCTTTGTATTTAATACACTCGTGTGTACTTTTAGATTTGATATTGCTTTGTATTTAATACACTCGTGTGTACTTTTAGATTTGATATTGCTTTGTATTTAATACACTCGTGTGTGCTTTTAGATTTGATATTGCTTTGTATTTAATACACTCGTGTGTGCTTTTAGATTTGATATTGCTTTGTATTTAATACACTCGTGTGTACTTTTAGATTTGATATTGCTTTGTATTTAATACACTCGTGTGTGCTTTTAGATTTGATATTGCTTTGTATTTAATACACTCATTGTGTGCATTTAGATTTTATAGATACCTTTCGAAAATAGCACAATTTGTATGAATTGATTATATGCATACACAAAAAAATTAATATAACAACAATAATAATAATAGTTAACTGAAAGTTCAAGAATATCAAAAGCATTAACAGAAAAAATAAGCTTTCATTATTAATAATAAATTTATAATATTTATGAAATATATAAATTTCGGGAAATTAAAACAACACATCCACCTCTACTCGATAGCTTAAGAGGTTTTATAGCTAACATATTTATATTTTATTTTTTTCATATAAACAAATAAATAACACATAAACAGCTACAAACAAACAAACGCAAAAGAACAAATCAAAACAAACAAACAAACATTTCACTCATAAAATAAACAACCTTCAACAAATCACGTGCATTACATATACACAAACTCACTATACAATAAACAGGCATGATTTCTGCCATAGTGCATCCTGTCAATAAAATGTTCCTATACAATAAACAGGCATGATTTCTGCCATAGTGCATCCTGTCAATAAAATGTTCCTATACAATAAACAGGCATGATTTCTGCCATAGTGCATCCTGTCAATAAAATGTTCCTATTAACAATTTTTGCGGAAACGTTTACGACAACAATTCTCAATCCCATCCCAAACCCCAACCTCTCCCTATAAATGAAAAAAGATCTATCAAGAACTAAGTTTTAAAGACGGTGGCCGATAGTTGTTCCTGGCTACAGCAAGGCTCCAACAACATCGGCCACCAAGGACAAATGGTCAGGATGGAGACCACTTTAGCTTCCGCACTCTAGCCCAGCAATGTCGCAGCTGTTAGAGACTATTACTGGTTCTCCAGCTGCATTGCTACACTACAGCTCAACATCACGCCCCCAAGAATTTATATACGCACGCGCCATCTTCTTACCCATTGACAACCGTTTCATGGGAACCCCATTAATCTGTGTTTACGAGCTAAATGTGCCATGAAACAAGAGGCCCCACAGTACACTTGTATCATAAAATTGTGTGTTGGGGAAAGAGTAAAAAATATCGACCAACAATTGAGAGGTGCGGTAATTTGTTTTGATGACATTTTTTCACCTGGTTCCTTGCAAATGAACGTGTTCTCTGGAGAATCTTCTGAAAATACTGAAGGTGCATGTGTGTGAGTGATTGCGTGTGTGCGCGCGTTAATTTTTATGCATTCACGTTTGTGAGTTTGCTTATAGAGATAAAGTGGTATGTGACTGTTGCTATTATTTGTTTCAACCTTGCGGTTAGCTGTGGTTGCTATTATTAATGAAATTATCTTTTCAAGGGACTGCGACGTAAAGTGTATTCAAAGCTGGTACTAAAATTATGGAGATGGCGAACCTGGAATTCTCGATAGAAGCAAAGCAAACTAAAACAAGTCAAACAGCAGAGTGTGTAGCTGCCAGAACAAAGTTAAAAGTTAATTCTTGTGGTTGTATTAAGTGCAATTCTATTTTTATTTACAAACATATTCTGTGAACAAAGCTTTTACATTAATATTTTAGGGATGCTCAGAGTTGAGATATAATAGCTTAGTCCTTCTTTTGCTATTAATAATTTCCTCTGGCTTTCAGCAAACATTTTTGTACAAATATATATTGGTCGACGCGAATTGACTTTATTTACATTCATTAGAAAAAAATGCATAATTGTTTTAGTCAAAATGAATAAAAAGATACATTTACATAATTTTTATTGTACTGAATGAAGTGGTAAATAGTCCTCATTTTATGTAAACTCAATGACATGTAAATTTTTAACACGTTGATGTCAAACAAAGTAAAGTGAGAACTATTTCGTTCTTATTGTCGAACACTTTGCACAAACGTGTCATACATTTCTTTCAGAATCGTGAAAGCGTAAACTTTTCAAATCCTTTTTTTCATATCAAATAAAATACAAACTACTTTTTCATGTTTAGGTCAAACTTCTCGAAGCGCTAACTTTTCATGTTTAGGTCAAACTTAACGAAACGCAAACTTTTCATGTTTATGTCAAACTTATCGAAACGCAAACTTTTCATATTTATGTCAAACTGAACGAAACGCAAACTTTTCATGTTTATGTCAAACTGAACGAAACGCAAACTTTTCATGTTTATGTCAAACTTAACGAAACGCAAACTTTTCATGTTTATGTCAAACTTAACGAAACGCAAACTTTTCATGTTTATGTCAAACTTAACGAAACGCAAACTTTTCATGTTTATGTCAAACTTTTTAACGAAACGCAAGTTTTTCATGTTTATGTCAAACTGAACGAAAATCAAGCTTTTCCTGTTTTTGTTAATGTATATACATGTCTCTAAATTATAGAGATTTTATACAGTATAGTGGTGCAACTGTAAACTGTTATTAACCTCCCAACCCCCTAAAATAAGTTCCATTGACAATTTCAATTTCAAACTGATGAAATCTTAAATGTTCATAAATTACGAAATTGATTAAAAGGGAAAAAAGCAGTCCGTTAATATATTATTATTATTATTTCTATTCAAATGTAGAAAAAGAAAAATAGAATAATTATGTGTTTATTGGTATTAGGTAATTCATTAAAATTTTTAATGTGATCGACTTTTAACTTTTAATCGACAGCGTTTATTCTTTTAGTGATAATAACTAAATCAAATAATATTACTTTAATTTATACGTGGTCGTATTATTTTTTAAGAGGAATAATACTTTAGAAATAACTGACTGAGTGAGACATAATGCGTTTGTATCTATAATGGTTAGTTAACAAATGTTGCTGCAAAATTGAGTGATCAGTTAACAAATGTTGCTGCAAAATTGAGTAATCAGTTAACAAATGTTGTTACAAAACTCAGTGATCAGTTAACAAATGTTCCTGCAAAACTGAGTGATCAGTTAACAAAAGTTGTTGCAAAACTGAGTAATCAGTTAACAAAAGTTGTTGCAAAATTGAGTGATCAGTTAACATATGTTGCTGCAAAATTGAGTGATCAGTTAACAAATGTTGCTGCAAAAGTTGTTGCAAAACTGAGTGATCAGATAAAAAATGTGCAAAACTGAGTGATCAGTTAACGAAAGTTGTTGCAGAACTGGGTAATCAGATAACAAATGTTGCTGCGAAAATGAGTAGTCAGGAAATGTTGCGCAAAACTGAGTGATCAGTTAATAAATGTTGATGTATACCTGAGTAATCAGTTAAGAAATGTTGCTCAAAGCTGCTGCAAAACTTACTGATCAGTTAACAAAAGCTGATTGATCGCTTACAAATGGAAAGTGTTGACAAATAAATGATATGTGCAATAATATAAATATTTAAAACACAATGTGACTGACATAATATTAGTCAGAAAGAAGGAAGGAAAGTAGGAAGGAAGGAAAGAAAGAAAGAAAGAAAGAAAGAAAGAAAGAAAGAAAGAAAGAAAGAAAGAAAGAAAGAAAGAAAGAAAGAAAGAAAGAAAGAAAGAAAGAAAGAAAGAAAGAAAGAAAGAAAGAAAAGAATTTTAAAACAGAAAAGAAAATGCAATCAGACGGTTTAAAGCTAAACACAAGCATAAATCCAACAACCATCGAACCAACCGACAACGAACACATTTTGAGTGAAATTGGTTATTTTGTCCACTTACTAAAGCCAAACTTTTAGGTGACAGACAAGGGTCGTTACTGATACCGCTGTCCGGTGAGGTGTCGAGTTGGCCACCAGCGGACATATAATGATGATATGTGTTCTGGTAACCGTACTGGTCGTGGTGAAGCTGCTGCTGATGTTGTTGCTGTTGTTGCACGTATCTAACCACGTGATCTTTGTTGGCGTCCATATCCAGCAGGTTCTCGTCAATCTTCGTCAGATCGTTGTTGTTTGCAGCGGTGTTGTTGCACATGTATATATCGCAGTTGGGGTTGTAGTAGCCGTTGTTAAGCTGTTGTGGAACCATGTCGAGAGGTTGTAGAAGATGCAGGTACTGGGACTGCACAAGAGCTGGTTCTGAATAAATAATTGTGCAGTGAGTCATTACCACGCTTTGTGCAAATAATATCATTAATACACAAATACAAACACACATAACATTGTAGCCTTTTGATGAACAGTATGATATTGTTATACCAAACTATGATGGTCGGCTTCGATACACCCCCCCAAAAAAAAAAAATAATTTGGAATAAATTTTACCTAAGACAGTAAAGCTTGTCGAATGCCACAACAGCGCTTCGGTCACTGCATTACATAACGTTTTTAGCTTAGAAAACACGCCTAGCTAAGAACACTACCTGTGATAGGCGGTAGACAAAATAGTTCAGTTAACCAAATCGAATTTACATTAGAGTAATTTGTCATTCCGTAACACGACACTAAAACAATACAAAGTATTGATTTTGTGATTATTTTCTTGCAATATTATGTCGTCCCAAATTCAGTTGGCAGTGCAGTTGAAAGCTGCTTGAAGAAAAACCCCACTGTTATGTTCATATTTTAAACTATAAAGCGATCGTGCGTTGATAAACATTTGTTATGATATCATTTTCATTTCTATGCCTTTAAAGGAATCGCTCAGTTTAAATGCAACTGGAATATCTGTTCTTTCCATTTCGAAGTAGCTACAGATGCAAATCGATCCAATGAAGTAGAACGGTTAATTCATGTGTGAATATATTGCAGTGCGTTGATACAGATAAAAAATAAATTAACGCACACCGATGTGTTATCAATTCATGGTACAATTCTATGTATGAAAATCGTTTCGCTAAATACAAGTATATTCGTATGTAAATGACTAATTAGTCTGCTATCTATTTTATTTTTGAAAAACGCTGCCTTTGGACAGGTGAGAGAGCGAGCCTAAATGATACACCTTCTATAAAGTATATCGTATAAATATTTTGATTTAGGAGCAACAAACTTAGTTCTACAAAGTGTTCGGTGCTCTACCCTTGCAGAAACGTTATGCGCAATGCAAAATCGATAAAGAAAGATATAATTTCACAGATTATTTATTCAAGGACGATAAACACTTTTTGATTATTTACAGACCTCGACAGCTCTACACTTACAATAACAAAAGTATTTATTAGAATAAAGGAACCAAATCAAAATAAAATAAAAACGAATGAAAACAATTACAAGACCAAAAAAAAAAAACCACTATTCACCTGCACTGAACTGGGAAATGATTTGATCCGTCTCCGATATAACCCCGGGGTGACTCTCTCCTGTGCAAGATCCCATCGCTACCAGGTCATTGTGAGCACCCGATGTCAAGCCGTCCGCTGATACCATGGGGACGGAATTGTATAAGATCTGCATGGATCCGCCAGAATTGTACGGCGGGGGGTATTGTGGGTCATACTCCAGGTACTGACCTTCTCTCTTGATGCTGGAGAGCACCTGTCCATATTTCCCCCCTCCATTCATTGCTGCGAACTCTTCTTCATTGAAGTACTCAGCCGCGGCCACCAAAGCTTCCGGTGCAGGAGGCTCTTCTTGTTGTCGCTGCTGTGCGTGTATATGGTGCTGGTGATGTTTCTCTTGGTGCAGCTGGTGAGACTGCTGTGGCAAGGTAGTATACTGCTTCTGATGCGGATTGTACGGGTTTTGTTGCGATTGATCCAAGTGCAGTTGAAGACCGCTTTGAAACGGTTGCTTAGCAACGTGCTGATGTTGATGCTGGTGCTGTACTTCCGAAACTTGCTGCAGAGGCTGTGTCATGGTCGTCTGTGCTATTCGCTGTTTCAATTTCTCTTTGGTTGTTTGTTTCACGGAATCTCCAGCAAGATCGAGTGGAACTGTAACGTGGGGACTGACTGCAGTGGACTGGACTACTGCCTCGGATGATTGAACAGCGAGGGCCTGCAGTGGAGCAATCCCAGCAGCTCCTGTATCCGGCGATGGGGGTAGGGGACATGAGGAAGGGGAGGAACAAGTAGGA